>CM060840.1:61022500-61622500 GCA_030762175.1 Metallyticus violacea
GGCACGAAAAAGAACCTCAAGTCTGAAAGAAGAGGCCTCTGAGCAAAATTTGTCGGCCGTTTCACGCCCTGTATAGAATGGGACGCTGATGACCTGTGATGTTAAAGAGCGTCCTTAAATAAACAAATAAAAAAACACCTTCTTTGGGATCCTATGTTCCTCCATTCGATACACATGTCCAACTTCACTAGCCTTCTTACAAACTGCTTTCCATTCTTCTCAACATGTCTTTATCTCTTCCTTAAACCTCTCTCTCGTATCCCCACATTGAGATTCAACTACTCTCTGAAATTTAGTTCTCATATCGTCTTCCTTTATGCTGCCACATTAAATCTAGGGTGCCTTTCTGATTTCTGTCTGGGTGTATTATTAATTCTACATAAATGCTTGCCCTTTACTAAATAGTGATCTGAATCCAATCTGCACCTCTGTAAGACTTAACATGCTGTATTCCCATAGCTCTTATTTTATCTATTAATATGTAATCATTCTGATTAGTAATAGTGCCATCCGGGGATCTCTAGGTTTGTTTATGAATTGTCTTTGTGTGTAAATTGAGTTGAGCTTACTATGTTTTTACTCTCTGCCAGATTATTCTTGTACCAGAGTCATCAGACAAATCATGTAGGCTGTTTTCCCACTTAACTCATCTTATTTACCTATTTTCGCATTAAGATCCCCTAAAATTACTTTCCCAGCACCCTTTTTAACTTATGATAAAACTCGTCTTTCTCTTGGGACTCTTTCTCTTCTGTTGGCGTCGGTCCTGGTGGTGTAGTGGTTACCATGCTTGCCTCCTAAACCCAAGATCGCGGGTTCGAACCCGACCGATGGATTTTTTCGGGGCGTAAAAATCCTAAGTATGGCTTCCTTCGGAAGGGAAGTAAAGCCGTGGGTCCCGTGTCGTACATTTGCGGCACGAAAAAGAACCTCAAGCCTGAAAGAGAGGCCTCTGAGAAAAATTTGTCGGACATTTCACGCCGAGTTGAATGGGACGCTGATGACCTGAGCTGTTAAAGAGCGTCAATAAATAAATCATTAAAAAAAAAATCTTCTGTTGGCATATATACATTTATCATTGCTATATTATAAAACTTCGTCCTCAATCTCAACACATGTATCCTTTCATTGATAGGCTTAAACTCCATAATACTACTTTTAGACTTGGAATCTACAATAAATGCTACTTCTCTCTTCTTTCTATGTGTCCTTGGTCCCACTTCCGTGCTATCTAACCTCTTGAACAAATGTTGCAAATACATTGTACCTCTTAAGTTCCATGATGACTGTTTTACAGTTCCAATTCTGTGTAAAGTTCTGACATTCCAAGTACCAAACTCAAAAACCATATTTTGTCGCTTAAGCCGTTGCCTATAATCCTTCCAATTCTGAGGCGACAATCGAGGCTTCTCAACAGTGTGATTTTTGTATAGATGTTGGGTCGTCAGTCCTACGGTCTAATCCCTAATCTATTATACCCCCAGGCACTTGGTTCCCATTTTATTTGCTTCTTACGACATGTATGAGTTATAGTGGGGATATTCTTTATACCCCGTCCCTACACGGGTAATTGCTTTTTGATTGATTGATTTATTTATGGACGCTCTTTAACAGCTCAGGTCATCAACATCCCATTCAACTCAGGGCGAAACTGCCGACAAATTTTGCTCAGAGGCCTCTCTTTCAGGCTTGAGGTTCTTTATCGTGCCGTAAATGTACGACACGGACCCACGGCTTTACTTCCCTTCCGAAGGAAGCCATACTTAGGATTTTTACGCCCGAAAAAATCCATCGGTCCTGGCCGGGTTCGAACCCGCGATCTTGGGTTTAGTAGGCCAGTATGGTAACCACTACACCACCAGGACCGACCACGGGTAATTGCAATTCATAATTACACATAATTTATAGAGATTAGAGATGCCATATTCTGATATCTGAAAATGCTGACACTGTTTCCCTCAGCAACGCTTTCCATGTTTCCAGCTTCATCCATAGTCTCCTGCACATTTCTGATTAGACTTTTTATTTAAAATCTCTGCATATTCTTCTTCATTTTACAAAATTGATTATAGTCACATCATTTTTCTTGGCTTAAGTATGTTTTTCCATTATATGAAGTGACAAATTTCTTCAAATTGGAAAACTCATCAAAACATGTGTTGTCATCAATCTGTACACTTCGCTAGTAGATATCAGTGGTATTGTTTCATTTCGAAAATAATAACATCGAAATATTGATTCGGTTGTTAATTGAACCGGTCTGAAGACGTGTCTGTTCTTCATTCAAGTGATGTTGCCTACACTGAACACTGAAAGAAAGACGAATATCGGCTCTTTATGAGTAAGAAAAAAATTAATAAATAAGACTTTAATATAAAAACTGTGAAAAATAGAAAATTTCCAAAAAAGGTCACATGTGGTAGCCTTAAATATTAAACTCGTGTAATCCGGTAATGTTTGCATTATCATTGTTATTATTGCTGTTATTGAACTTTTTTTTCTTTTTCCGCCTGTTATGGGTTAATCATCTTTGATCTGATATTCCATTATCTTTCTTCTTCGTCAAATCTCTCATCAGAGTTTAATGATTTCTTTTTGGGACGTTGACTGGTGTGCAAGGCTTCGCGTTATGCTATCTGATATTATAGCTAACACGGATCGGATATCAAGTTGAGCAAGCCATTTGGTTATTCGCAAATCGTGCCGAAAAAGAATATCGGCACATTTCATCATTGCAGGTACGGCAGCTCGGAGTATGAATGATCATTGCCTGCTTCTACCTATGGTAGACTATTATCTAGCACAAGGATTATCAACCTATGGTACAAGTGCCATTCATGGTAAGTAAACATTTTAGCAAATAAATAAATAACATTTGTTTTACAAACACCAAATATTTAACTAAACGGAAACATTAGATTTTACATAACCATAAAAACTTTTGTATTATACTATACAAAAATAATACGGAAGTTCAATTTTAATCCTACGACAATGACAGCGCAACTGAAATATGTTATTTGCTCAGACAACAATGGGATGCACTATATCGTTAGTTTAGCTGCGAGACGCATTTACAGTTAAGAAAGCAGTCGAGTTGCGGTTCTTAAGAAAAATGAAACTTGTTGATAACTAAAGCAATATTGGAAACACATCTTCTTTCCTTTGTTGGGTGCTTTCTTAGGTGAAAATGAAGTTTTCATTGTGAACTGGCAGTGAATATTAAGGGGCACCTTGGGAGTCTCGTCTCAGATGTCAATGTAAACTTCCCTGAAAACCTGGATATAGAATTTGGACCAGATTCCCGTTTTCTATTGCTGACATCTTATCAGTAACTCCTTCTGAGAAAGACGAATTGATCGAGCTATCATATGATGCAAGTCTCCGGCAATTGATCAAGAAGATGGATTTAACAGACTTCTAGTTGACAAGAAAAAACTAATATCCATTATCTTAGAAAAAGTTGTAAGATTTTTATTGGTGTTTATAACTATTTATCTTTGTGAATGTGCATTTTCTTCTCTAATTTATATCAAAAACATGTGCAGAAATAAGTTGAATGTAGATCCCGATTTGACTAAATTTAAGTTAGTTGAAACGAAACATTAAAGAACTGTGTTTAGCTAAACAAGTATAGACTTCGCCCTGAAACAAAATGTGAGTCAGAAATGAATTAAATTTGTAAAGTTAATAGCTTTTACTGTTTGTAAGTCTGGTACAGAGGTACCAGTTATCTATTTACGTTTATCCGAAGTGTTTATATATTCACTCATTATATTTTAACCTCAACAAAATTATTTTAAGACATTTCACTGAACAATCCATTGAATAAAAATAGTTGAACAGTTTTTTCTTCAATAAATATATAATTCTAAATACTACATACAAGAAATAACTAAATAAATCACTAGTGTTGTTAAAAGTTTAGAGAAATGCTTATTTTGACCCTTGTACAACACAATCACGCATTTCCTTCGTAAAATTTTCTTACTGGTACATCTAATATCCTGCGTTGAATGTAATGGTTTGTCATTGGAAAAGGGTGAGAATCCCTGATCTAGCATATAATGTATTAGAGATTCCATTCTGAAAGTTGTGCCATGTCATGTCATTGCTTCTTAGTGAAAGAATGTGAAACTACATGAGATGGTGTGCGAAGGTTCAAAGTTGATGATATAAAACATTGCAACTCTTTGTAAATAAACTGAGGCAAAATATGTGTTCATTACTTATTGAACATCCTGTTATATAGGTTCTTCGTTTATATCTTGATCTTTTCATGTTCAATGCAGATGTTTGAGTCATCTCTTCTCTCTTTCTCTAAATGTCGCCAAATCATGTAAATGTCCCATTTTCTAGAAATTTTATTACGGATGAGCCTTCACTCACCTTTTGCCTTCATTGTGCATTTTCTATTGTCTTTTTAGTTGTAGGTACCTCCTTAAAAATTCATACTTGGCATTATTTTATTTTATTAAGCTGTTCTTGTTTATTAGCTTATTTAATTTCCATATAAAAAGATATTTAAAGTAATACTGTTGTAGCTTTCCAATTTTTTTAACAACTCTGTTCCAAATTCTGTAAAAGTTTAGCTATATCTTTTATCGATGCAGTTCCACATTTTATTATTTATATCATGTTCATACTTTCGAGTATTCGTAATTAAAGATACAGCTATATTGTATAAAGGTATCATATTTCAAATGTAGCTATTTTAATGGACAAACCTTCTCTAACCCTTTCTATTAAAGAAAGTTACTCAGTTTTTATGCAGGTTAATAATTAATCAGACGCAATTGTCCATATTCCACTTTGAATTTATTCACCATATATGACATCATCATTAACTATCTCTCCGTCCATTACAAACGTTTACTTTTATTATCGGAAAGTGAGCTGCGAGAAAGTGAACTGATTTAGTTTTGTCAACTTTCTTACGTCAAAAAATTTACTAGTAGCACTTTAATATATAAATGTTTAAACCTTTTAGAGTACAAAGCTGCATAAGTCATTTCATGTCATGCAGAAAACAGAGATTATTTTGAACACCGAAATATTATACGATAAATAGAATCGGAAAGAGAGAAACGGGAAGTTTCTTAAGCTTTACATAAATTAGCTTGAATGCAGCGGTTGATTATTATTTCAATAGGTTCCGTCTTGTTAATGCGTGCAATATTAAACTTCAGAGATGAATTTAACAGGAAGTTAATCAACATGTTTCCCAGAATCCTTCCCTCTGCTCATCATCTCTCATAACGTTTGTGACGTCATGGTTACCATGACTGCAACTCGCCAACTATCGATTTATGTGGAAGTTGTTTTTCTGAACGCATCTCTAGGTCTGTGGAGCGTCTGGAGCCGACTAGACTCTTCCTGTTTGAGCGGTACATACAACACCCACAACTTGGTTACCATGGAAACGAATGGCGACTTGCTTCCTTCTTAGAGAAGGCTGTCCGCAAATTGACATTAACAGGTGCTTTATTCTGCGGGATACGGCACTGCTGACAAGTAAGTAGAGTTCGTGTTAGCCTAAATGTTAGCAAAATACAATAAAAAATACATTAAAACTCTGCTATTTAAAAATGTTCTCGATTCTATGCTAGATATATTCTTATGCTGTATTATTTGAAAAAGAAATGAAAAATAGTTGCAATGAAATATTTTGTTCTGTTACCATAATATATCGCGAGTGTAAGATGAAAATAAAACTTAAAAAGAAATTCTGACAGGTTCGAAGCATCAGACGGTTAAGGGTGCCTAACCGCATGTTCAATTGCCAATTTTGACATAACATTGTCTCTTATGTCACTTTTGCTGAAGTCTGAAACAACCATCAATTACAGTTGTGCTCTGTAGTTCTCACTTCTCTTTGTAGATGACAGCAGACTACTTGTCCACGTGATCGCGCAGGCCACCCAAATACGTCTGACATATGTCACATGGGTTGATAGAGTTCAAAACTTATTCTTGTTTCATTTTCATTCCCTTTGGAGTTCATACCGATGAACATTGCATATATACATAATATAGGAAACGAAGTTATAAAAAAATGTTTAGAGGTTACAATTCAAATTAGTGAAACAGTAAAATTAATGATATAATTTTATCGCTCTTATATATTTTGAACGGCCATGTGCCATATAGGAAGATTTACAAATCTCTGAATTAGCAGCACGTCAAGAATTATTAATCATGGTGAAGATGAAGAGGAAGAAGAAGAAAGAGCAAAAGACTCTAATTGAAAATATACACAAAAAAATGGAAAGGTAACATAGATCAATGTTGCAAATTCCTGCAGTAAGAGACTACCAATTTTTTGGTATTATATTATATTTACTTTAACAGTTATTTCCTTAAACAGGTGTTTTGAGAAACAGGCAATTATTATTATTATTATTATTATTATTATTATTATTATTATTATTATTATTATTATTATTATTATTAGCAGTAGTAGTAGTAAAATTATTGTTGGAAATTTTGTAGTGAATAAAAGAAAGCTACTGCAGAGGACTTAAGTTATAAAAAGTACATTTTTATTTATCTCCTCCAACTAGCATTTATATATGCTAATGGGTATGTCATTTTTAGAATAAATAATTTTTTCATTACTGATGACAAGATTTCAAACTTATAGAATTACTATAGCATTAATTTACAAATATGTATATGGTAGTGTATTGCCACATAATATTAAGATCTAAACAAAAACAATAAACCACAAAATGTACACTATTAAATAGCATTTATACAGTATAATATTGTAAAATGCTTGAAGAAACATCCTTTTAGATCATAATATATAGCCATGAATAAAGTGAGGGAAAAAATCTTAAAAATGCTGATCTGTCTGGAAGAAATCTGAAGTGTATGTCTGCTGAGAAACAAGCAAATATTGGTAAATGAATAGCATCTATTTGACTAATTTTATGCAGAAAATGCTTTTACATTGAAAAAAAGTTCTTATGAGCAGAATTCTGGAAAAATCTCATGCTTCATGAATTAAGAAGAATCTTTCTTTTGTCAGAATGCAAACTTTCAACTCCTGTAATATATAAAA
Source organism: Metallyticus violacea (assembly GCA_030762175.1). Classification (NCBI taxonomy): domain Eukaryota; kingdom Metazoa; phylum Arthropoda; class Insecta; order Mantodea; family Metallyticidae; genus Metallyticus; species Metallyticus violacea. The sequence goes on from CM060840.1 coordinate 61,029,567, forward strand.
CTATAGGCTGCTACTCAGAAGTCCTTTCACATGTACCAAGAGTAATATTGACATTTATTTCATAAAAGGTGATTTCAATTAATGTAAATTTTTGTATAAAGAGCTTGACATTAGGAAACACCTGCATTAAAATAAGCCTTTGGTCACCAAACCTATACCAGGATCATCCATGCAGTAAATCAATAAGGAAGTTGCATAGTAAAATTAATATGCTAGAAAACCTGGCTATAGCTGAAAAGTTTTCCCAATTCATTTATTAATTCTTGGATATCATTTACTATGGAGTTATTTATCTATAAAACTGAATTATGGGAATAGGCTTTGGCAGACTTTTGAATAGATTATTATTTCACAGAAAAAATGTTTATGAGGAGCATTTTGGAAATAATTTTTGAAGTATTCATGCAGGGAAAGTTTTAAATAAAAATGAACATTTACCATTTACTCTTTTTTGTGTGTGTGTATTAGTTTAATATCTTTGTGGTCATTAGATGAGCAAATTAATTAATTTCTTACAGCACAAATGAACTCAGAAATCTTAAGTGCTAAAGCTAATTGATATTTGTTCTAAGGAATGAGAAACTGTGAATAAAAATCTCAGCCAGGTAGCTTGACCGAATCAGCTTTTGAACCAGACTTGCAGTTTGAGAAGCAAGCATGTAACCCCTAAATCACTGCAGTGCTTTTATGTATTTATCATCTTATGTACACTGCTAAGTCTATAAGAAAGAAGTTAAAATGCTTAATCATAATAAATGAAATAAATATGATTTACATAGGTAGGATATTATAGAAAATATGTACAGAATAACCCATTAGTAATAGGTGCTAAATTCTACAATGAACTCCCACTAAATATAAAATTAGTTTATATACAGGTGATATATTTAAGATAAACTTACACAATGTTTTCAAATAAGTCTAATTTAAATAAAATTATTGCAATTAAAAATTATTTATTATTACTATTATTGTTAATTTTAATTTTAATCTGCAAAAAATTTAGTTATAGATTCTATATGAAATTATTGTTGTTATTGAATTTAAGATCTAATGGGTTTTTGTTTGGTAGGCTTAGTATAAAAATAATTTTATAATACTAAATTTTTGTAAATTTGTATATGGTGGACATGTTTTCTATTTATTTTATTGTTCAATAGTTTATTACATTCTCAATCATTTTAATCATACATATTTCATTTTATGTTCAATCATTTATTAAATACAAAGCTATAAATTGTAAAGTAATGCATATGCAATAATGTACTGCATAATTAAGTGTAGGACATAAAACAGAAAGCATTATATCTTAAAAAATTCACAATACATTCATAATCATCTTTTTTCAAGTTCTATGTGTTTAACTACATGCCTGTTCTACACATCAATTATACAATTTCTTTCCATTTTTAGAATTTAAAAGCACTTCATTAGATTTTGAACATCCTTTTTTTTTTCCCCCTTACTTTTTCTTCCCCTTATTTTTTCTTCTTTATTTTCTTTTCTTCATCTTTTTATTTTTGCTCATTATATTGGTCTTGCAAACTGTTTGGAATAAAGACATTATCTTCTGCAAGATTTTTTTCCCAGATTTATTCAATCCATCTCTACAAGGAACATTGTATTTTGAACTTCTACAGACACTTAATGACCTTGTCTTGATGATAGAATATATTAAATGATTTGCACATTCACCTTGAAAGGAAACTTCTTGAATACTATAAGGATAAAATGCAGTTTATCAACACTTGCAGAAGTGATTGGGAAATCCAGCAAGCCACAACAATGAATCAGCTGCTAATTATGCACTGATTAAAGATTTTGTGTAATACTATGTAACAAAATAGTAGCAATACTATGTAACAAAATAGTAGCATCCATCAAAGCTCATGTTAAATAAGCTACTAATACCTTCATTGAGTTTTAAAAATGCTACTAATATGCTTTAATCTGAACACATGGCATGGATGGAGATATGTTATGAAATGTGGTTTCATAACATAATAAGGTGATATATATTATATGTATGGCATATATAACTCAATTTCGTAAAAGTTTGCATCAAGTTTTGAAAAAATTACACTCAATCAGAAATATTATACTTTGAAAGATAAAGGAAGCTTAAAGACTTAAAGTTCTTGATTTACCAGTCTTTACCAAGATCTTTCACAGAAAAGCCTCTTTTTATATGTATATATTAAACTATATATACATATTATATGTATATGTATATATGTATATATTAAACTATTCTTGTGGAGTATAAATATTTTTTCATTTGTATCAATAAGCTTTTCCACTATCATCAAACAGACAGGAGTGACTGATAGAGAATTTTGGGGAAATTCAGTTAAAAGTAAACATGTCTTCCTGTTACAGAAAAAAGTCATACAAATAATCGCTGGTACACATAGCAGACATTCATGCAGAAACCTCTTTAGTAAATTTGAAATTTTAACTCTTCCTTGCGAATATATTTTATCCCTCATGAACTTTTATATAAGAAATAAACAAAAATTTATTCAAAATCAAAATATACATGACAAGAATACTAGACAAAAAGCAAATCTTCATCGCCCAACTTCAGCACTTTCATGCCATCAAAAAGGCATTTATTATGAGTGCATTTTAGTGTACAATGCTCTTCCCTCTAGCCTAAAATCCTTAATAAACAATGACAATTCCTTTAAATCTGCTCTTAGAAAATACCTATGTAAAAAGGCCTATTATTCTGTAAAGGAATATATGAGTGACAATATTATACTACACAACATATCAATGTATATGTAAATATATATATATATATATAATAAAATTTGTATGATTGATTTGTCTGTTTTTGGTGTTGGTTGAGTTGTTCTAAGTGTTCTTTTTTATTTTTATTGTAATTATTTATGTAGATGCAAACAAATTTTTGTAAATACAGATTGAAAACTACAATGGTAATTGTATATGAAAAGTTCAATGTTCAAGGTCTCTGTGGCTGCTCCATGGACTCACTGAATGCTCCAAGAACTAAATAACTAACTAAATAGAGAAAAATGATAAAAATGGATTTGGTGTTCTTTGGAGAATTTTCCTGAGCCAGTACACAACAGCATGAATGACGTGACAATTCTTATTCTTTGCACCACATCTATTGCTTAATCCATAGAGGTATCTAGTTGAAGTTCATTCAAATATATCACCGGTATAGAAGCTTGACCAGCTTCACTTTCATTACAAGTGTAGAAATAGGGATTCTTCAGCTCTTTGTCTGTGAATGGTGTGGCAGAATATCTAATATAGTTCCTTATTACCCATAGAGAAGTGCAGTTGTAATTCTGATTAATCACAGGTCATTGTCTGTGAATGGTGTGGCAGAATATCTAATATAGTTCCTTATTACCCATAGAGAAGTGCAGTTGTAATTCTGATTAATCACAGGTCATGATTGTTTAGAGCAGCCTACATTATATATTGCACTAATTTCTTCACCACTCTGTCCAATATGTAAACTTGAAGGGATTATCAGAATCAATTTCAGCTGTCACCCACTTCTACTCAATTCTCTACATGTGCCTAATATTTGAGAGCAAGAGAATTGAAAACTTCATTATGGGCTCTATGGAAATAAATAAATGAGAGAAAATATTTCATTGTTCAGCACTGTTCATTAGCATTATGTATATTACATTTAAATACATATACTGTATATTGTGGCAACAATTCTTATTAGCAAGTCAAATAAAAGTAGATCTGACATCTGGTGAACCATTTTAGACCTTTTTTTTTTGGAATGATTTATTTATGGACACTCTTTAACAGCGCAGGTCATCAGTGTCCCATTCAACTCAGGGCGTGAAATGGCCGACAAATTTTGCTCAGAGGCCTCTCTTTCAGGCTTGAGGTGCCGTAAATGTACGACATGGGACCCACGGCTTTACTTCCCTTCCGAAGGAAGCCATACTTAGGATTTTTACGCCCCGAAAAAATACATTGGTCCTGGCCGGGTTCGAACCCGCGATCTTGGGTATAGGAGGCAAGTATGGTAACCACTACACCACCAGGACCGACAATTTTAGACTAAAGGAATAAAGGATTATTGTAATTCACAGTAATGATATTGTCAATATTGGCATAACATCAAAACATACAATTAATAAAGGAGAGGAAATACTAACAAAGCCAATGTTGAAATCTGTTTTAAAATTTTTATGGAGAAAACAATTTCTTAATCTTCAGATTTTCTGCTACTGATACTGAATAAAGGAAGATGGTGCAATTGTTCCAGAATAAGCCAAAATAAATCTTCACACATCAATTAATACCTAAGATAATAATTTTAAAATAATAACAGTGTTAAAATTATAAACTACCAAAATATGAATGTATACTGCCTTGGTCAGATCCAGATGTAAACTAACAAAACTAGTTTCTGTAATTCAAACTTTAATATATTAATAATATCAGAGTTTGTACTCTGGTATATCTGTTCAGTAATAATATTTCCTGCATATTTTCTGTATATTGGTGTTTCCAGTACTTTTTAACGCTATTTAAAGGCTAAACTTTTACTTTTGTGCAATATTTTGTTATAATTTGAGTTTTTTATCACTTTCATGATATATTTCTTTCATGAATCAGCTTTACAGGTCTGAGTGGTAGATACAATAGTATGGAAGTAATTGATTTCAATCTTGCACTTTTTCACAGTTTGTGATCTCTGCATCAGTAACATCAATTTCGAAGATATTAATGCTGTGCTTGGCAGTACATGCTTAAAAGATAACTAACACCTGCATTACAGCAGCATAGATAATCGAAATTCATACTGTGAATAGATCATGCAGTGTGAAAATTAAAAGAGAAATAATGAACATGCGCCTCCTCCCATCTCTTCTTTATGAATCTCGTCAATCCTGGTGGTCTAGTGGTAACCATACTTGCCTTGTAGATTCAAAGTCATGGGTTCAATCCTGGCCAGAGTACATTTTTCTGGATATAAAAATTCTAAGTAAGGCTTCCTTTGAAATGGAAGTAAAGCCAGGGGTCCCTTAGATTTATGGCAGGAAAAAGAACCTGAATCATAAAAGGAGAGGCCTCTGAGCAAAATTTGTCTGCCATTTCAATCACGAATTGAATAGGATGCTGATGACCAGAGATGTTAAAGAGCATCCATATATAACCAAATCAACAATTTATGAATCTCAAACATGGGACCTAATCAAAAAACTGACAAAATATAGATGTATGCCAAAGTTAAATATTAGTACTGGTAGTATAGTGTTAACCATGTAAACCCAAGGTAGCCGGTTCAACTTAGCTAGGTAAATACTTTGGGAGGAGGGCTTATAAATCTTAAGTATGACTTTCTTCAAAAGGGAAATAAAGCCATTGGTGCCATGTTGTAGAACCTCAAGCCAGAAAGAAGAGGCTTCTGAGCAAAATTTATCAGCTGTTTCATACCCTGAATAGAATGGGATGCTAATAATGGCCAGAGATGTTAAAGAGTATCCTTAAATAAAGTAAAATAAATTAAACCTAACCGAAGATAAATGGAAAGTAAATTTCAGGCATTTCACTAAAGGATAAAATACGGAAAAAAGAAAATGAGGAAGAAAAGTTTTCAAAATGCTGCTATCCCAGCTAGCTGTTTAAAATGGAAATGGGTAAGATATGTGTTGCAGCAAGACCACAATAATTGGACTTGCAGTATTACAGCTTGGGATCTAGAGTCTGCAAAAGAAATCATGGATGCTAGATGGTAATAAGACAAATTGAGGAAGACCTTTGGCAGCAAATGGAGATCAGCAGTCAAGGACTGGAAGTAGTGGAACTTGCAAATCAAGAAAATGGCAATGTACATGCATGGGCCTCTCCCATAGTAGCTATCCAGAAATGTCTAAAACCAATTTTCCTTCATTTGAAAGGGGCCTCTCCCAGATTAGCTACCCAGAACTGCCTAAAACCAATTTTATTTTAATTGGAAACAGGCCTTCCCACAAGGGATTGGGTTAATTGTAATCCCAACAATTTTGCTAGCTAATTTTTTTTGCCAAATATGTGGTATTTCACTGCATTCTAATTAATATTTACTGAAATTTCATGATCATTTCTGTTATTGATATGGACATTGTCTTTACCTCTGATCCAGCACAAGGAAAAATTGTTTGTTACTTAAATTATTTTATCATTATAAATTGATTGGCAGCTTTGCAATACTAGATCTGTACAAGCTATGAAGAAAGTAAAACATTAAATTGGTTCTTGGGTTCTAGCTCCATTTTAATGAGCATCTTATTAAAAGACACTAAATATCTAGATATCCTTAAATATTCCATGTCATCAAAATAAAGTCAAGTGTCACAGAGCTCAATATTTGGAACATTAGTAATTAAAACACTATTCAAATTGCCATATTTTTATTTACAGATTCTATGTGAAAATCCCATTGTATTTAGCAGAACCTTTAGCTATGTTTCAGCTTAATGAAAGTTTGTACTGTCTCTTACTGAATGGTCTTCCATCATTCTCCAAACTCCAGGATGTCTCTGAAAATATGTAATGTCCAGTTTATAATGGAAAATATATATCATTATACAACCTGAATTTCAATTGAAGTAATGCTTATTACATAGTTTATACTTTAAATAGTTATTTTACTGCAGTGTTAACACTAGAACTTGTGGGACCTGTTATGTACTTAGGACTGCCAATGTGGTCATTTAGACTGCCAATATTAAGTATATATATATTAAATACAATTATTACTAAGGATTTACTAAATGAAACATTAGTGTTTCACTTTACAACATATTTAATAATGAATACCTAGGAATATAATGCAATAATATGCCTACAGAAAGTATTTATTAACAAATTGTTCTAACTCAATTGTAATGTCCTAAGTCATTTGTTTAAACTCATGTAATGACTTAAGTCATTTTCCATTATATGTAAGTAAGGCATACAATAATGTGATATGAGAGTAAGAGCTTAACAAAGAGCAATAATGAGCAAAATACATAAGTAAAAGAATGGAAAGAGAACCTCTGGTGTGAAAGTTGGTGGCTGAACCTCTTCTGAAATTCCAGTAGAAGACTATCAATGAACCAAAGACAGAGTTTAGCAAGGATCATGGATGTAACACAGGGATATTCAAATTATGTTTAATGTAAAATAAAGTAAAGAAACTTACTGTAACATACAAATTGTATTTGTGGCTGTTATGCCTAACTATACTAGGGCCAAAATTACGTGAAGATCTCTTGATTTATTTTTGTCTTAGCAATTCAGTAAATAAATATGATATGAATGTTCTATTTACCTGAATACAAATTATTTTTTTATGATTTCTTTTGCACATGAATCACAAATGTGCCTTCTCATTTATTGCAATTTGTAGAATTTGTCTTGATTTGACATTTTTTCATTTGAAACTGTTGTCTGTGTTTAAGTATTTTTTGATTTGCTCCAAATATTGCTCTTCATCTTCCTTTATCCTCTGTGTTTGATTTCTAATTTTTTATGTATTCTGGGGTTGTTTTTCAGTAAGTTTCAGAATAAAATGTTATCCTTTCCATTAATGCCTTAAAAATAACCTATGAATTCATGACAACTATATCAAATATGTTGCGATGTTTCAGAATGAACAGAATATTTTCTTGCCATCTGATCCATGATTTCACCTGCAAACTTTATTTTGTTCCAGAAGCTAATTGTGCTTGAAAGTTGTTTTCCATTATTCTGTATTGCATCTGAATGCATGAAATTGTACAGAACAACATTTTTGTTTCTTTTCCCTGGGTAAACAATCAGGATAGTATAGTTTTAAATAGTAGGAATTTTCACAGTAAAATATACTATAATTTTGTACTTTTTTGTGAGGAAATCACCATCAAAATTAACAATGTGGGGAAAATATGTTCATGAACAAAAAGAAATTAATTAAATTTGATCTTCCAAATAACAGTAACCTCACAAAATTTTATGAGAAAATCACTCAAATTTCACTAATGTTCCACTTAATTGGACATGTTTCAAAGTCTGTTTCCTTAATCATCAGCACAGTTCCACTGTCAGCTTCCCACCATGGTATTCAGATTTAGCTCTGTAGATTTTACGAATTTATGATAAGGTTACATTGTATGGAAGATCAAAATTAACTAAATTTTCCTTGTTTTTATTTATAAATATATTTTCTCAGACTGTTAATTTTATGGATTTTTAAGAGTTTTGGTTCATTTTGGAATTTGTGCTTTTTTGCCATAAATGGTAGCTATCACTGATTTCTATGTGCATTTATATTTAAATATTGGTAGGTTTTAATCTGCAATAAGCAAGGCAGAATACAAGTCAGAGTACAAAAAAAAAAAAATAGATATAGCAGAGAAAAATGGCTACACAATAGATCTAGCCAAAAAGAAAATACAAAAATTTAAAAAACAAATAAAAGGCATTTGCACACTAAAAGGCTACAAAGGTGATCATGTATACAAGAAATTCATATTCCATCTAAGGGCACACCAAAAATTCCATAAGTTTTTAAAGATGCAAACATTGTTTTGGCTAAAGTAAACAAATGCAGTTTAAAAAATAGTTTCCAAAAACCAACAAAAAAAACAATCAGGCATTTACAAAATCAATTGCAAAGACTTCACTATGAAGTATATAGGCAAAGCAAAGAGATACATTACCCTACGCATTAGAAATGTAAAATGTAAAAACATGTAAAAATTGGCAATAGCATACCATTTATGGCAAAAAACCACAACTTCCAAAATAAACCAAAAAGCTTAAAAGCCCTTAAAAATGCATAGAATTAACAGTGTCAGAAAATATATTCATAAATAAGGAACATGAATTTAATTTGGATCTTCCAAACAATAGTAACCTTATCACTAAATTCATAAAATCTACAGAGCAACATCTTAATACCACAATGGGAAGTGACAGTGGAACCATGCTGATGATGAAGGCAACAGCCTTCAAAACATGTCCAAGTAAGTGGAACAAAATTAGTAGAATTTGAATGATTTCCTAACAAAAAAAATTGCAATATTATACTATATTTCAATGTGAAAATTCCCCTATGCAAAACAACAGTAACTTCATCACTAAATTCATTAAATCTACAGAGTGATGTATTTGTACCATGCTAGGAAGCTGACATTGGAACCATGCTGATAATGAAGTGTAACAAAATTAGTGAAATTTGAGGGATTTCCTCATAAAAATTTGCAAAATGGGAGGGTGTCTAATTTTTAGGAGAATAGATATGTAGAGAGGAGCTCTTGTGTTTTATATCAGGCATTTCTCTATATTTCAATAATTTCATAGCATCTGAATACAACGACAACAGAAATAGTGATGATAGTGTTGTAATAATAACTGTAATAATAAACTCTTATGATACGTTACTGTGATTTGCAACAGCTAAGTTAAATTAAAGCTATCGCTAGAAAAAACAGCAGTCAATATGACCACTTAATGGTTTTAAGTATAAACTCATGTTAAGTCAACAACTAATTCAATAAAAATAAAATTTACAGTTCCAAACAACTTAGAAATAGTCATAAATTCATAATAAAATAAAATAAAAATATATGGCAGCAATAGTAGTAGTTAATTAACCACTTTGCAGTTCTAGTGTTAATCAAGCAAACCAAATAAAATATAACAAAAACTTTTATTTCTTTAATTTTATTTCAGCAATACACAATGCTTGCTCGAAAGAAGAGGAAAGAAAATGCTCAATTGTCAGCTTTAAAATTGTGCAGAGACCAAAACAGAAAAGCACAACCAAAAGAAAAACAAAAAAGTAGCTGCTCAAAAGAACTAGGATTAAATAATATGAAGAGCAAATTTGAATTTTCACGACAGGATATCCAGTCATGGACAAATTTTCTGCATTTTCTTTACAAACCAATGGACCCAGCTTCCCTTGCTATAATAAGAATATTGTTTGGTACGTATACGCTGTTTACTTCTGTAATATAATTACAATCAAAATGCTCAGACACAAATCTGACACCAAGGGATCTTACAATTTTGTATTGCCATGAAAAAATGTATTTAAAAAGAGTATTAAGAAATATATGATTATGTGAAGCTAATTTTTCTTTAAGTCTATTAGTTTGCTTGTTTTGATGTAATAAGTATATTATATAATACTTATGAATTACAAAGGACACAATCCCAAAGAGACATACTAGACATTTAAAAAAAAGTTGTTGTTATAGGCTATAGCTAACAGTACACATTGTATAATTGTGTGTGTTATATTTAATATTATATTTTAACAGGAATACAAATCAAGTAATTCATTAAGATTAACTTCTCCATAGAAAACAGTAAAAATAAAAAATTGGCAGATTGCTTTCTCTCTCTCTTAAAAAAAATCTCAATCTTATTTTATGTTCTATAAAAGGAATTTCATTAAATTATATTTGGAGCATGTGGGTCTTGCTATTTGCATTCACATATGATCATGTTTCACAGCATCATCAGCTGTGGTCCACCATCATACATGGCTGAGCAACAAGTCAGCTGCATTACTTTGGCTTGAGAGTACTGGTTTTGTGTGTTGATGCTCAAGACAGATATAAAGACTGAATTTCTAGGTGTGAGAAAAATGTTTCTATACTTAAAATTAAAAAATGTTAATTTGAACTTGTGCAGTGAAGCTATAAAATGGTCTTAATTAGTTTCTGTACTTATATATCTTGAAGTATAAATCTGAAAACTTTGTATTTATCATTTGCAATTTTGTCATATTTTTTATTTTTCATTGCCTTTGTGGATAAATCATTCAAATGCAGGAAAAACAGATTTCTTCTGACCTTGTAAATTGAATACAATGTTTTACTAATTATTAAGCTCAGCAAGTTATGAACTTCAAAATGACTATTGTTCAGATTTCTAATTTAAGCAGTTCAAGAGCTATGTTTGTATAAAAAAGACACTGTTGACTTTGATAAATTTTGCTTGAAAACTATTATACCTAGGGATGTAATATTTCACAAAAACATTTGGCCTTTGATGTTGTAGTAGTATAAAACCAATATATCAATAATTTATTAAATTTTAGTAGAAATGGGCATATAACTATGATATGTTGTAGTCTTGAGATACTGTTACATAATAATTGTCCCTTTATTTTATTATTTTTTATACATGATATGAAAATTTAGGACAATTCTCCCCTTCATCAGTATAGATCTATTTAATTTAAAATTAAAAAACTGAGGTCAGTTTTAATTTTTCATCTGATTTCACATGGTATTTCCCATAGGTGACCACACCTTTTCAGAACAGCATTGCAACAGGATGACCCTGACTGCTCTGACCCTAGAAGACTTGTCCAAAATGTTCAGAATTAATTTAAGATTAAAACTAATTTACAGATTACACATTCCATTCATACCGGGTGACAAATATCGTATATTTCACAGGCGTGTTCTCCATTTTAACTCTGTGTCCAGGAAAAAGTGTCAAATTATCCTACACATTGAAAGATATATTTATTTACTTTGTGCCCATTCTAGAGCATAGTATAGGTACATGCAGAGAACTTAGTTTCTTTCATGTCTACTAAATGGACAGATGTTTAGGAATAACTAAAACCACTAAACCACTGAAAGAATTGTATTGGTTAAAGTTTCAAGCAATATGATTGTAAGAACTTTTACATGTTTCTTTCATGTCTACTAAATGGACAGATGTTTAGGAATAACTAAAACCACTAAACCACTGAAAGAATTGTATTGGTTAAAGTTTCAAGCAATATGATTGTAAGAACTTTTACAAACATTAGTATATCAGGACTGATTTATTTCAAAATTTTCATCAGTAATGGAAATATTATAATCTGTGACAGCAGTATGAGAAAATAAATATTCATTTTGTATAGTAACATGTTTTTATACCAACTAATGTTACATGTCTACATTAAGTTCTATGAATCACTCATTTTGATGGAACAGCATAATTTCATTATCAATTAAATTTCGATAAAAATCCCATATTTTGGCGTTAAGTTTACGGTGACCAGATGTCCTCTTTTGTCTGGACATTTCGTACTTTTCAGACCTTTGTCCAGAACAGGCTGGATTTTTTAAAAATTATGAAATGTCTTACTTTTCTTAACTTGTATGCTATGATATTTTTCAATTACCTGTTTTGACACCATTTTACAATAATTTGCCTGTATGTGGCATCAGCTTCAATAGAATGTACTTCTTGCTCACACATAGTTAGTAAATTGAAAGATCAAAGTGAATTGAGGTGCAAATATAATTCATTTCTGCATTCTTGCATTCTGCTTTGTATGCACCAACAAGAATACCGTCAGGGAACTCATCTCAAAATCTTATTGTAAATTTTATATATAGTGAGATATTGACAAGAGATATTTAAGTGCAAAATATTAGCTGCTCATACAAATTAAAAGATTTGAAATAAAACTTGAACAGAGATGTGAAAGTTTAGTAATCCATATCCCTATTTTGCCATCCAACTAACATCAGTGTTATATCACATAGCTGGTAATGGGTGAAGGATAGAAGAGAGGAGGAGAGACGGTAGTTGCTTCATGGAAGAAGGCTGTTAAATTACTGTTGCCAGGTATGTGCTATGTTTTCTAAACATATCATTCCAAGTAAGATTTCACATCCTTTTTATTCATATAAGCAGCTAATATTTTGCACTTGCATATCTCCCATCAAACTACATGCAAAATTTCATATTAGGTTTTGGGATGAGTTCCCTGACAGTTCTCTTGTGAGGATTGGGCATGTTCTTTTGTATTTATTTCTGGATACATTATTCTAAAATTAGATATTACCATTCATGCATTAAAAATGACAAAACTTAATGGAAGTTCAGGGAAGCCCAAGGTAGCAAATACTCTGCATTCAGAAATGAAAGAAATGAATTTGAAGCTAAATTCAAAATTTGTGGATCCAGAACCTAATAACCATGAAACATATCAAAGTAATATTAAATTCACATTTCATGTTGCCCTTTCTCTTTTGATAATTTAACATTAGCATTATAATCACCTTGGTTTTTATCTGTTGCTAACTGTAAAAATTATCATTATTATTAAGTTTATTGTTAATATATTTTATAAAGTGGAATTAGTTATAATTTTATTTGTGATATTAAGCTTAAATCTAAGTAGATCTTCTTTGTCCTTTTTTCCAAGCAATGTTCTTTTTAAAGCTCTTTATTCTCTTTTTACATGTTGGTTTGATCAATCTGGCCAAGTTTTATATTTTATATTTTACATGTCTTTTGAATAGAGACCAGGTCATCTTGTCACTCTGCATGTGTGCTTTGAGCTACCAAGATCAATGTATTTTAACTACTAACACAACATTCCTATCCTATGTTCCAGTAATTATGCATAAAATGACTATATAGCACAATATTCAAGAGATTCTCCTTTCTTTCCCAAGTTGCATTGCAGACATGTCCAATTACAGGTCTTATAATGGTCTTGGATATTCCTGAAGAAAGAGGACTTTCCGATGCTGACATAAAATGGGGTGATCCAAATGAGTGCAGATTTCCTTTGTTTAACTTTCTGAGGCCCTTACCGCTGCAGTGGATGTGCATTATATACCTCATTATGTGGATGGGTAATGTACTTTCTAACTTATTAATATATCAATAATATATTAAATTTTAGTAAGAAATGGGCATGTAACTGGTATGTGGTAGTCTTGAGATGTTATTGCATAATAATTGTCCCTTTATTTTATTATTTTTATACATGATATGAAAATTTAGAGCAATTCTCCCTTTCATGAGTATGGATCTAGTTGTTTATTATCTCTCAAATGATAATCTGATACAATATTTGTAGAACATTATTTAAACATGATATTAATAGGTATAGGTATAATATAACTATAAGGATGTTGAACTAGTAGGATCAACATTCATAATCCAAAACGTTTTTAGATTTTGAAATTGTTGCATATACTTGACGTGATGATTTTTCTAGAAAATGAGGCATTAGTGTAAACATGAAATTTACTTACATATCATTTATATATAATCTGAAAATAATGTTATAAATTATTTTTAACCCTAGTTTTCTTCCTTGAACTAAAGTGTGTATACACTAAATTGTCAGAAAGCAATAGTATCAGTGTCTAAGTCATTGATATATTTGGCCTGAATGTCAAATCTATTTTACTTTTAAATAATCTATCTGATCTTTCCTTATTGTGCATATATTTTTTTAGAATATACTGGCTGCAAGTGAAGCACCTTGTCTTTGTAAGGATATATATAATGTTGTTCTGAAACTACAGTTTTAGAGTAACTTTACTACAGCTTTGGATAACTTAATGCCTTAATGAATAATTTAGGAGAGCTTCTTTGTGTACTCCTTCCCATCTCCCAGACCCAAAACTAATATAATGTGAGGGCCTTCTCTTTTCTTATAAAGTTTTGCATATACTAAAGATAATTATATACCTCCTGGAAGAATTTTTGTTTTTCTTTCATAAGGCTTTAAAAAGTGAGAATATTTGATGACATGTATTTCTCTAGCATCTTCTGTTTACATGCGTGTGCTTTTTTGTTATTTTGTTAAACCATAGAAGTCACTGCAATCAAAGAATGAGCAATTGATGAAAATTATGTTTTGCAGGTGCATTTGGTATCATGTTGGGACTATTTTACCGTATTAGTTGTTTGGCATTTGCATTTCCATATTGGTATATATTTTTGCTTGATAAATCTACCTGGAACAATCATTCATATTTATATGGAATAGTATCACTTCTGCTTCTAGGCTCCCAGGCTCATCACTGCTGGTAAGAGTTACAGCTATATATAATAAACATATTCATATTGTCATAATATATGTTTGTTGCTATTTTATATTGAAAAAGCATGACTCTTGATCTGTGCTATATACTTTGTTTTAGTGGAATAATATTTATTGTTGTGATTATCATACTGCTATTATTTTGAACTTTATTGCTTGAGCCAATTATAGGCAGTATGAAGGTTTTTTTTTTTTTTTTTTTCCCCTTCCCCAATTCATTAGAGAGATTATGATGATCATTTTATCAGCTTATGTACGGTTATATTTATACAGTAAGGAAAACTGATTGATTGTCCTCATTGCAAAATAATTTGCAAGTGATTACATTTATTGCAATGCTCATCAACTATCTTCAAGCGATTATCTGGGAGCATCTTTTTTAAGCATAATTCCTGTATGTAAGCAATGTATTAAAATTAGTGTTATACTGATTATTGGTTGTTGCAAAACTGACCTCTAGTATGCTTCAAAGAATTTTATTATTAGATATTGTTATTATTGCCATTTTTTTAGTAGTGTTTAACGCCCATTTTTTAGTACTGAGGCACCACAAGCGTGGATACTGATGATACATGAGATGAAATTATATATTGGGAAAGGATTCTTTTAAGGAAGGAAGCGTCCCAGCCTAAGTTTAGGGTACCTCCCCGGCATTTGCCAGTTATGAGGACTGAGGAAAACCTGGAAAACACCTCAGTCAGGGAGAACGGTCCTGGTGGGATTCGAACCCCAGACCTCCCGCTCACGAGTCCGTGCCTTAACGACTTCGGCCACCCGTGGCGGTTTATTATTATTGCCATGCTTAATGCATTCATTTCTGTAAACATTTTAAAAATATTAACTTATTATGCAGTAATCTGTATACAGTGGAACCTGGATCTATCGTTTTCCCAAATGTATCCTTCAATTTATGCAGTCCCAAACGCTTTACCTTAAATCTTACGTAAATAAACCCCCCATTTATCGTTCCTCTAAGTATCGTTTTCCCGCATTATTCATTCAAAAAGTTCGGTCCCAAAGAAATTCTATCCTCGAACAATCGTTTTCAAGCAGTAATCGTCGCATGTAGGGAGTTCGCTTCACGCTTGATCAGAGAAACTCCCCATATTTGCCGTTACCTTTAGAGCCTTTGCACAATTTCCGGGCCGACTTCTTGGTGTTGTGGAGCCGGGTTCTAGGGAGCGCCTGGTCATTAGGTAGCTATATCTATATATTTGTTGTCTGCTGACACGTCATGTTGAGTAATGTTATGAGTCGGATGATTGGTGGATCGGGAATGGGACCTCGTTTGGATGTCTAGTAGAGTGCGTATGCTTTCGACGCTAGTCTCCTTAAAGTGTCGTTAATGTACTTGCGGACAGAAGTTTCGTGGAGGAAAATTGTGGGGAACATAAAATCACTACCAAAAATTCTCCTTAAGGAGAGGTTTAGCCCCATTTGCAAATAAGCAAAACTCCCTAGCATACAACATTATTGCTGGAGTAACAACCTTATAAATTAGTAATTTGATGCGAATTGGAACGGAGTTTAGTTTAAAAATTGGAATCAATTTTGAAGTGGCCGCTTGGGCCTACTTCCCTCCCTCCTCCTTTTGGTTTTATTTTATTTTATTTGTTTATTTTTTTACATGCTAAGTAATGCTGTGGGGACTCTATTTATTGAAGACAGTGGACATTCCGCAACCAGGAATTTGTGGGTGATTGCTAAAAGGGGTGAGGAGGGTCAGGTCCTACGATATGGCAAAAGCCTTGACATGAACCTGCATCAGCGGTGCATATTTTGTTTGTGACGAAGTCTCTAGGGCCTGCAGTGGATTCTTAATTGATGTGATTGTGGTTAAAGAATTGTCTATGTCAGTTCTATTTGCATGGTGAAATTGTGGGCGTAAGGTGGTGCCGGGCGGTTCAGTGGCGATATTTCGCCTGTTTCAGGGAGACTATTAGTGGTTGGTTATTGATTTGTAGATTTGGACAAATTGTTCATGATAACAGTCCAAGGGTAATTATTCATTCGATATGATTCTTGTTCATTATTTCTTTAAGGTGATCATGATGGTTCGTTGAAGCTGTATGGTGTTGAAGGCTTCTTCCAGCGCACCAAGTCGTTATGGAGCTGCATAGCTCATTTAAACATGCAGTCTTTATAGTCTTTGGCGATGAGCTAGGAGTTAAGTTTTGGTGTTTGAAGTGGCATTCTGACTCTCTGAAAAAGTTTCTTCAAGTCTGGTTGTTGTGGCTTCTTGTGACTTGTGAGGAGATCGAACTGAATTGTTTTGCCAATTCAGAAATAAGTGCTTGCAGTGTCATGAGTTGATCTGGTGATAAAGTTGGTGTTGTACCGTATCTTCTGAGTGATGATGCTGGCAGAGTGTTATGACGTGTGGCCAGGAACGAGTGGCCAAATTGCCTGCCCCGTCTGTTCTCGCACAAGTTGCTCAGTAACGGCGCCGGCGTGTTAGATTGTGTTGTTTGCAGGCTGTTGTGAGAGATTCAGACCCACAGTAGAGGCAGCGCGGTGGCTGCTCACAGGATTCGTCGGTGTGCTCATGCCCGCAGCATCTGGGCAGGGCAGGGTTCGTTGGCTGCGGCTGGGCCGAATCTCGTGGTGTTTTCCTACAACGCGTGTCCCCTTCTGAACTGCATTATTCAGTCCGCCTCTTCCAGAAAGATGAGAACTAACGGCGAAGGGCCTTGCGCTGATTTAATTCTCGCTGCCTTGCTTGTGAGGATCTATTGTAGTTGTACTTTGTAGCGGAGGCACTGTTCTGAGAGTTGTTGTGGTATACTGATGAATACAGCGCTGTATGAGTTGCTATTTTGCATTGGTTGGATTTCTGTGACGGTGCTGAACTGCGATGGCATAGGAGATTTGCTGCAGTGGTTGTCAGGATCTTCAGGAGAATTGGGCTTAGGCAAAGGGCTAGCGGTGGTAGAGTTACCGGTGAGGCTGGGCCCGAAGACTCGGTTAATGTTGCCGTAATGGCGGCTGTTTTTTCTTGGGTTTTCCGGTTGAGGCGTGCTGTGCGGTGTTTGACTGCTGTTTCCGCTTGCCCATGATCTTGCAAGTGTTCCTTCTTGCTCGACATCCTACGAAAGGTCATCCCATGGTCCAGGGTAACTCCGAGGTACTTGACCCGGTTCCTCCAGGGAAATGCCTGGCCCTTCAGACTCAGAGCCCCCGGAATGACTAGTCTGCAACGCTTGGGTACGAGAATTGCCTCGCTCTTCTCACTACTGACGTGCAAGCGCCAGTTCTCACCTGGGTAAGATGTCGGCGGAGTTGAGTTAGTGCGAAATGTGCGTTTCTGCTCTGAGTCAAAATAAGAACGTCATAATAAGTAGACGCACTGTGTCTTGTAGGAAAATCCGACATGTAAACAGAGAAGAGTGTTGATTACAATACGCACCTTCTACTTTGACACAAAAGCACAGTTTGGGAGAAAACTATCAATTAATTCTATAACCGCATGAGCTTATAAACAAGCTTCGCGTGCCAGGTGCTATGGAATGCTTTCCCAATGTCAAGCAGCAGCTGCCTGAAGCCCAATGCGGCCTTCTCCACCACTATCAATAATTGTTAAGTGGTCGAATTCGCCAGAATTCAGAATTTGTATTTCATTGAGTATTCTTCCCTGGGTTGTTACATGGGGCAGCCTTACAGGTACACTTTTTATATATATTGAACATTTATTATACTATTGTGTTGGGTTATTTTTGTTTAGAAGCCCATGCAAGGGCATAAAGCTTGCCCAAAGGAACAGCTTCTATTGAAGTTACTTAGACCTAGAGGAGTGGGTGGGTGTATGTGTTTTTGGTGTTTTGACAAGTGTAACCTGTGCTTGGTCTATACTTAACTCTATTTATTTATAATTTTTACAAGTTGATGTGTCGGTGTTAGGAGATTTGAATTCGCTTGTGTTTTCGATGTTGGGGCTCTGCCTGGTCAATTTGAAGTATTTGGGGGTTTGAATGAGTTTTTATTGTTACCCATGCGTTGTGCAGCGACTGTGGAATGTGTGCAAGAAGGTGGGCATTTGCAATTCATGATGGATGATTCTGTTTGAGGTGAGAATTGGCGCCCGTAGGATTTTTCTGAGGCAGATGTTTTGGGGGGATTGGAGGGAGAGGAGGTTGACTTTGCTTGTGTTTGCCCAAGCTGTGCAAGTGTACAGTAGGAATTGTTGGATAAAGGCTTTGAAGAGGATGTTTTTTTGTATATGCTTGCTGGTTAATGGTGCTGAGCTGATGTAGGTGCACTGTTTGGCCTTCTGAATGGTGTGCTTGATGTGGCTGTTGGTTTTATCCAAGCTGGCTCCCAGGTATTTGATGGTGGATTGGCACTGCAGTCTACGCCCTTGTAGTGTTATTTCCATTCGGTTGATTTTTCTGGGTGTTTCGGTTTGAAGCCAAATTGATGAACTGGAATCAGCAGAGTTAACAGCTGCTCCAGGCGGGCCAATAGTGTTCGAACACTTTGGACACCGTGGGCAGTAAGCTGATTGGCCGGTAACTGGAAGGGTGGGCTGGGTCCTTCCCTTTTTTTCAAAATGCATTTTTTTTTAATTCTAATTTTTCCACGTTTGGGAAAAATAGCGGAGATTAATGTATGACTTGAAATTTTTTGTAAGGTGGAGTCTTGGGAGTCGCTGATAATGCGGAGAATGGGTCAGAGTTGTCGTTGCCGTTGCCGTCAGTTTTGACACCATGAGGCAGTTGATGATGACGTTGTCACAGTAGCGTTTAAAGTGTTGATGAAGTGTGCGACTAAGTTGGAGGAGTCGGTTTTTGATACGGGTGAGAAGAGGGGGAAAAGGAGTAGATGATGCAATTGCCGAACCCATGCCGATGTTTGCCAAAGCTCTGAGATATGAAACTGTACTAGCGTATTCTATGCACATGGCAATAACGGTATGAACTGCAGTGAGCAACAAAATGCGTTGAATTTCGCATGAAAAGATAAGACGCAAATGTCAATTAACGGCGTTTTTCAAAGAAAATGACAAACGTTTTGATTTTTGTTCATTTGTTTCATTTATGGGCGCTCTTTAACATTTCAGGTCATCAGCGTCCCATTCAATTCAATGCGTGAAACGACCCATAAATTTTGCTCAGAGATCTTTGCTTTCATGCTTGAGGTTCTTTTATCTGCCGTAAATCTACGACATGGACCCTCGGCTTTACTTCCCTTCCGAAAGAATCACACTTAGGATTTTTACACCCGAAAAAATCTAACAACCCTGTCCGAAATTGAACCTCGATCTTGGGTCTATGAGGCAGTATGGTTATTACCAGGACCGAGAACAAAATATAAAATATGTACACGGTAACGTGTAAAATTGATGCAAAATAAAGCTTTTTCTTATATACTGGCTTTATTTATTGTTGAACATGATTTATGCACTTCCTGTATCTATTGTTTTCCCATATTCATAGCTTGTTAAACTTGGTTCCTCCAAAAACGATGAATCGAGGTTCTACTGTATTAATCTGTTAATTATGCTTTGATGCTTATTAAACCATCTTTATTGTTAATAATTTAAGGTCATTGGATGCTGCTCTTGGTAGAGTGAAAATGAATACACCTGTGCCATTATGGAACTATTTCATTCTTCGTTTTCAAATTTTTTTGTTGTATTTTTTTGCTGGTTTGAAAAAAATGGATCAAGATTGGTTGGAAGGTTACTCTGTGGCAAACCTCAGCTATCACTGGGTATTTCATCCTTTCAGGTAAGATGTAATTGGTTTTATTAAAGGATAAGAAATTAACATCACTTGTTATAGAGAATGTAATGATATTTTTTAAGAGAGTCTTTAGTAGGTTCTCAGTGAACTTTTGACACACTGATATCAACTATTCAAATAGCTTTCTATACTACTGTTCATGCCATATGTTCAAGATATTAAAATGCTCCAACCTTATGAAGCAGCAACTATTTTTGCTTTGTCTAAATAGGGTGACTGATCTGGGCAATCTGCATTTAATCCTGGCAGTACTAGTAACATTTTTCTCCACTCTTCCATCTACACAATTGAGCTAAGATTCATTTGGTCTCCTACCAAAATGAATAGCTCAGGAGTTCACTTTATCAACAATTTCCCAACTAGGGGAAGGGAGGTAATGTTTGGCTGGGGCATATAGTAATTTCCAGCCCTCAACTTAGTACTTAGGCATACCACCCTGACTGTAAGCCTGTAATGACCAATTTAGAGCATATATCACCTCATCTAAATTCTATTATGTTTCTTTATAGGTTTCACAGAAATTAAAAATGTAGTTTGTATAGGCCTTTTTTGGGCATGTATTTAATTAATACACCATAGTTAGAATGTATAATTACAAAAGGTGGACTATATTAGATTACATTAATAAAATGTCCTCCAGCAAATAGAGAAAAAAATTAAGGAACTTCAAATTGTTTCAGTATGGTTTATGTATTTGTATAATGCATATTTAAAGTAGTTTTACTTTTAATCTACCTAAGATTTAAAACTTTGCTTTTCATCATAAATTAGCGATACTAATTAGACTAGACTAGAATGTGAGATATGATACCTCATGAAAAAAGAATTGGGGAATTCCGTTGGAGCAAAGAGACCTAATTTTTATAATTTCCCTAAACTAAATTGACTAGTAAGCATATGGCAGAATACTGAGATGATAATGTGCCATAATATATAATACATGCTGAAACAAATAAAAGTTCCACATCCTGCATGTAAATGTCTGCACCACAAGTCTACATTGAATAGATACATACACAATGATTAAATAAGCAGCATGGTATTTTAAAGAGAATACTAGTAAACAGAACCTAAAACTGCAGTCACCAACAACTGGTGGTATTATGACAGAAAGTATCAGCTGATGTGAAGTTTTGTCCAGTAAGCATTGTGTTCATTTGTGTTCAATAGCTCACAATTTTGTGCCATAAGCTCACAGGGCAATGCAATATCCCATTGGAGAATTTAGCTCCAACTGTAAAAGAATAGCAGTATTTAAAAAATGGGGATATACAGGTACTTTGGAATATAAATTACATTTGTATATCTCTTTAAGTTATGTTTTATCAGATAATAACATATTTAGTTTAGCTTTCAGCTTTGAAGCAGCATTTTTCAATTTTTAGCAATAATTTATTATTAAATATGTTTTTGAATTGATATAATTATTGTATGATATACATTACATTTTCATTTTAATGTTTTTGAATGTTTAGAATTCTGCTAACTCCAGAGCAAGTAGACTTTTGGATTATTCATCTGAATGGCTTCCTTCTTGATTTGACTGTTGGATTCCTGTTGCTTGTGGACAAAACCCGGCCATTAGCAATGTTCATACTTAGTATGTTTCACATCATGAACTCTCAAATTTTTTCTATTGGTAAGTATCCCTCTTACTATGTTTTCACACTTAAGGAAAAAAAAAAGCACGTCACATTTGAGTGTACATTTTGTCTAAAATTGCAGGATAAATTAGTGTGTACACGCATGCACGCACGCGCGCGCACACACACAAGGCTAAGTCCATAGTTTCTGGTCTAACCATTTTCTAGGTATGATAAAGACAAAAACTATATTTCACTTTTCAATATAGTTACCCTTTATTGCAATACACTTTTCATATCTTTGAATTAACATTTTAATTGCCCCCCCCCCCCCAAAATAGGGTGAAGTCTTGCCTGCAAATGGGATAAACAGCATTCATCACTTCTTAGTCACACTTAAATTGCCGTCCTTGAAGGTCCTTAAGTTTTGAGAACAGAAAATAGTCACTGGGAGCTAGATCTGGGCTCTAGTGTGGATGGTCGATCTCCTTGAAGCCATATTTCTTTATAGCTTCCTTTGCAACAAGAGCTGTGTGCAAAGGCCTGTTGTCGTGAAGAAGGTGCACACCACCACTCAACTTTCCTCGCCTTTTCTCTTTGATGGAAGCACGTAGTTGTGCAGTAGGCAGCATAGTACTCCCCATTTACTGTGGTTTTCCTCTCCTTGAAGTCAATGAAGTGTGTTCCTTCACAGTCCCAAAAGATTGTGACCATGATCTTCTTAGTGTACTGAGTGACCTTGGCCTTTACAGAGCGGTGCTTCGTCAGGTTTATGCCACTCCATTGATTCTCTTTTGGGCAAGGGATCATAGTAGAGGACAATAGTTTCATCTCCTGTAACAATGATTTGCAGAACTTCTCTCTCGTTGCCACGGCAAAGTTCCAAAAATACCTGACACAGATGACTCGTGCTGCTATTGGGCTGAGGAAAATGTCTAGGCACCCATCTTGTCCTAACCTTATTCATGTTTAAATGTTCATGAATAATTTGAATGACTATTGTTTAGAAAGACCCAACCTTGTTGCTATTTCTGCAACACTTTGAGCCACAGGTATTGAATAATTTCTCCTGCCACAAGAGCGATGTTTTCAGGAGTGAGCACCTCCAAGGGCCGACCTGCAAACTCTTCATCTTCAATGCTTTCTCAACCCATTCAAAAAAGTTTGGCCCATTCTTTTACAGTAGAATATGACAGGAATGCTTCCCCATATACACCATCCAATCACTGTTTAATTTCATTTGGAGTAAGTCTTTCTTTTGTGAAGAACTAAATAACAGTTTGATACACATTGTGAACATGTTACAATCTCCTACACATTGCCTTCTTTATGCAACTATATCTGAACAACTGAACACAGTGGAGCGGAAGTTAACAGCTGCAATTATTTACTTAACAGATAAGATATGACACCAGATAAGGCTTTTGTGAAGGCGATAATCCTTATCGGTGAGGCCAGAAACTTATGGACCTATCCTATATGTGTTATGGTCAAAGTAGAAAACAGACTCTTATGACTAGTACATGTGAATATTGTCCAAACTTATAAGTAAATTAAATAAATTGTACTTAAGAAGCTGTAGACAATGGAGTGGTAATATATCCTTCACTAATATATTAAATATGTTCATGCTAACTCCACTTACTTACACAACACTAGAACATGTTTCAGAAACAATTGCTCTCATCATCAGATATTAACCAACTACCCATAGTACCCAGTACTCTATCAATAGCTGATGATGTGAGTGATATCCTAGTGTTGTGTAGGTAAGTTAATGTGAACATATTCAATACATCAATGTAAGATAGATAAATGTTGGAAATAGTTTTAGTTTGCCAATTTTTGAGAGAGTGTTAACAATAACATTTGCCTTTGGCAAAAGTTGGAAATATGTCATATGCACATTAGTTTCCAAGTTCTCTACTGAGCATTAGTTGCACAAGAGAACAACTGATTAGAAAATTATATGCTTTTAGTTATATCTGGATATTTGTACAATTGGATATTTTATTCTTCAATAATAATTGCTTGTGAATGATGGTGGTGTTTTAATAATTTACTACTTATCAACTCTGATTGTGTTCATTTCCTTGTAAAATTTATTTGAGTGACAAAATGAATTTGATTTTCAGTTAAAACTATAAAACTCCATTGGACATCTCCCAGTGAACTTATTTTATTGAAATATTTTTTTCTTGAAGTTTTCAAAAACATTTAATTAACAATCACTTGAGTTGAATAAAATGAACTTAGAATTTTGAATAAAGTATGGCACCATATTGCTATAACCTAAAAGGTATAAGTCTAAGCTGATGCTAATTAAATGTGCTACCAAAATTTGTACAATTGTGTGTTGACATTCCAGCAATACCAAAGCAGTTTGTTCTGAAAACACAGGAGCAACACAACAATCAACATTTGAAGGGAAAACTTATTCAATCAGGTCTATCAGTGTTATCCATACTACCTTAATAAATAAGCAACTTATCACTAAATGGGAACAATTTACGGCAAAAGTGGAAAAAATATATGTTTTCTTTCTGCTGCCTGCATTTATCAAGCATCAAGGAAAATATGAATATTTATAAGGAATTCACTCAAATTCACTAGTTTTGCTCCACTTACTTGGACATATTTCAAAGGCTGTTGCCTTCATCCAGATACTTTATTATATTTTACTATGAAAATTCCCTTGATTTAAATCTATATTACAACAAGACAAATGCTTAGAATAATATTAATTGTGAACCTTTGCTACATTTCCCACTGTAGCAAAGGAAACGTATCATATATATGCATTACACTAATTATTTATTTATTTATTTTCTTTCACTAACTTTGTTTTAACAAAGATGTCAAGATAAATGCAGGATATATCAGAAATCAAATATCAGAATTTAAATCTGTTTTAAATCTATATTAAAACAAGGCAAATACTTAGAATAACATTGTGAATCTTTGCTACAGTTCCCACTATGACCATATCATATATATGCATTACACTAATTATTTATTTATTTATTTTCTTTCAATAACTTTGTTTTAACAAAGATGTCAAGATAAGTACATTACAGGATATATCAGTATTGCAGTATATATATATATAATGGCAATAGTAATTATATAATAGTTGAATAACTGCTAGTTGAGCATAAAATAGGAAAATGTTCATTTTTGTATAGAGAATACTATATATACTCAAATCTAATGCGCACATTTTTGTCCAAATGCAGTATTCATAATTGTGGTGTGCATTAAATGAGTGTAAATTTGCTGCATTGCTGAACTTCGTTATTTTTATTGTTAGCCTATTTTTGCATAGAGTAATGAATGAATGGTGTTTAATGCCCGTTTTTGCTACAGAGGCATCACAGGCGGTGGACATTGATGATACATGAAATGAAATGATATTTTGGGAAAGGATTTATTTTTAAGGAAGGAATCATTCCAGGCCTAAGTTTAGGGTACCTCTCCAGCATTTGCCATTTATGAGGAATGAGGAAAACCTCAGTCAGAGAGGATGGTCCTGGCAGGATTCGAACCCCAGACCTCCCACTCACGATTCCGCACCTTAACCTCCTTGGCCACCTGTGGCGGTTTTTGCATAGAGTGTTTGAATAGTAGGTAGTCATGAAATGGAGTGCAAACAGAGGTCATCTTATGATGCATACTCAAGCTTAAAGTAATTGCTTGCATTGAAGAAAAAGTTTGGAATTAGTACATGAAAGGAGGAAGAGCTAGCAACCTGTGACTAGTGCCACCAAAAGAAATAACCTTTTTTTCTCTGACCTATGCTAACTTTTGTCCTAGTGCTCCAAGATATAACAATATTCCACTTATAAACTCTTATGTTCTGATCATTTTATGAAGCAGACATGCTTATCCCTAAGATGCCAGACAACAATATGCCAAACTTTTTTTATGATGTAAAGTTTTGAATTTGGGGTGCACATTACATTCGATGGCGCATTAGATTTGTGTAAATGTGGTAATTGCACTCTGAGTACTATGCAAACTTACGATGTCAATGGACAATATGTATAAATCTCTGAAAACAACTTCAGAGATTGCACAAAACAATACAATTTGTAACTATGTAAATCAATTATTCAAATAATTAAATAAAAATCTATATAAATATTCTACTTACAAAGCTGTTGACAATGGAGTGGTAATATATCCTAAACTTCGGTATTCATTTTTTACACTAAACTCCACTTACTTACATAAAAGTAAGATGCATTTCTGGAGAATCTCTCCCATATTCAGTTGCTCACTGAACCGCCGTTATTCGAAACAATGGCTAGGCAAGCAGATATTCTTGTGATGGCTTCTGTTGGTTGAAGTAGGAAGTTGCTGAGTTCATCCATAGGAGGAAACTTGAAATTCATTAGGTTTTCTCTATTTTTTAATATGAAATTTTTTTTTTCCCAAGTGGATAACTCCATTGGGTTCTGAAGATGTTTCAGCAGTTTAATTTCCAGTTTTATTTAATGATTTTTGGTCCAAAAGTGAGCTGCTACTGCTGATTTATCCACCTGTTTAAACCGAACATTCCTAAAATGTTCTTTCCTCCAAATTTCCAAATTTCTGTTTGTTTTGCCTATGTAGCTCTGTTCACAATCTGCACATTTTATTTTGTAAATTCCTGATTTCAGTTCTGTTGGTATGGAGTCTTTTACTGTGCAACCTAATAAATTCTTGATGTTGTATCTGTTCTTTGGGGCTAACATTATTCCATATTCTTTGAAAAGTTTCTTGAACTTGTTGTAAATTGGATGGTAGGTGAAACTTTTGAATTTGTATTCTTCTTTTGTGTTTTTCAGTGTGGAAACTTCCCTTATCCCTTTTTGTCTTTTAGATTTATTGATAATTTTTATCACAGTGTCTTTGTTGAAACCATTGATTATAACTGTCTTTATTATTTGTTTGTATTCTATTTTGTACTCTGCTTCTGTGAGTGGAATATTCATCAATCTGTGTGCCAAACTGTAAAACACTGCATATTTATGTGGAATGGGGTTATAACTCTGATTTTTATGTAGTGTTCTGTGTGTGTTTCTTTTCTGTACATTCCAAAATTCAAACAATCTCCATTTTTTATATTTTGAAATCTAGAAATGATAGCCAATCATTTCTTTCTTCTTCTTTGGTAAATTGTATAAAATTATGTCGCAAATTAAGAAGTCTCGGGGCATCTATTGAGTGTTTCTTCGGTATATTATTGCAAAAATGTCATCCACATACCTATACCATGACTTGAAAATTAAAGGGAAGGCTTTTGTGATATGTATTTCAAATCAACTTATGAATTACTCTGCTAAAATAGGTAACAAAGGGTTTCCTTTAGTTAGGCATAAAACTTGTTGGTAATATTTTTTGTTGAAGCTGAAGTAATTTTGTTTAATGCCACAAAAGCCTTCCCTTTAATTTTCAAGTCATGGTATAGGTATGTAGATGACATACTGATGTGGATGACAAGGCTTTAGTGTAAAAACTGAATACCTTAAGTTTAGAAAAATCTATGTGCTTCTACTACAATGGTATTTGTTTCAGTTGCATTACAAAAACTATATAACAATTTCAATTTTCCTATAAGCATTTAATTTCTGTTTGAACACGAGTTCCATTATTTAATTAGTTATTTACTAGTTTAATGTTTGTAGAATTTTGTGTTTATTTAGTCCCACAAATGGTATGTCCAAAATCCTTACTTTTAACATTGTAACAATGTACATGGCTACTTTGTTATAATGCATGTAACATTGTGCAACTAAAAGAAAATGAGTTTCTGAGTGAATTTCTCTGTTTAACAAAAATATCATTTACAGCTATGCCATAGTGCAGCAGTGTAGTCTGGACTTTAGTGAGAAACATTTATCTAAACATAATATCTCACTTTTTTCTTTCCTCCCCCCCCAAAAAAAAAATTAACAGCAGTAACATTAGGTATCTAAGAAACAATTTGGTCCTGTAATAGAGAAATTTTGAACAACAGAAGGATTAAGAGGAAACAGCTAACATTCAATATCATTCAGTTGAAGAGTTAACTTCCATTGATTTTATTTGGTTTCTTTGTTATCAGTATTTAATTTTATTTAACGTATTTTTCATTCATGTTTATCCTTTTTAGTCTCTCCTCCATTTTCATATCTCTGCTTTCATTTTCATGTTCTTTTTCGAGCTGTATTTTCCCTTCATTTGTGTTCTCACAAAAACTAATAGCCTAAATGAAACACATATTATGCTTTACTACTCATTTTTAATATTTAATGTATTTATTAAATGCATAACGTACTTATTAATTGTGTTTAATTTTGATTTAACATATTTTCCTAAATAAGATTGAAAAATTATGCAATTAACATGTTATGCTATCGTCTTAATTAGCTGGTGAGTCAGTCTGATACTCTTATGCTCCATTTACCATTGAATTATACAGAATATGTTTCACAGGCCATTGCCTGCATCACCAGCTGTGAGTTGACTGCTGGATTTGTTGATGGTTGGATGCACTTGGTGTAGCTCTAGTGGATATTTTATGAGCTTTTGGTATAATTTGTCTTCCATTGGGATCTTGAATTTCATACCTTATTTTCATACTTTTTTATGAAAATGTTTTCATATTCCCAGCTCTAAAAGTATATATACAAATTTCAGTAATTTGGTTTCCATTTCTATATTATATTTATCGCTCCAAAAGTAATGTGCAGCTGCAATTTATCTATCTAATTACATCTGATTTTTCCAGTGTTCTATGAGCCTAATGCCAATGCTTCTTTTCGTTTTCCCAATAAATACTTTGTTGCACTCTGAGAAATTGATTTTATAGATTCCTGGTTTCTTCTCATTGAGGATGATGTTATCATTATTACTGGAGTTTAGTAAAGTATTTAGGCTGAATGAAAAAAATATGAAGAACAAGGTTATGAATTTCCAGATCCCAATGGATTAATTAACCCAAAAGTTCATAAAATATCTGTAAGAACTGCACATAGTCCATTCAACCATCAATGAATCTAGCAGTTGACTCACAACTGTTGATGCAGGAAAATGTGAAACATGTTCTGTATAACTTAATGGTAAGTGGAGCTTAAGAGTATCAGATCAACTCACCAGCTAATTAAGACTATATTAGTTGCTTCACTGTATTATTTCATACACAAAATTGTTTTAAATTTATTGATGTGCTATGTTGAATTCTTTTATGAAGAAAACTGACTTCATTTCAGGTATGTTTCCTTATGTCTGCATGGCAACAATGCCAATCTTTTGTGATACAAATTGGCCACGCAAATTAATAGCAAAATCACCTGTTTCAAATTTGAGTGTTAAGGCAAGTGGAAAATCCAGGACATTTTCAGATGATGGTAAGGGTAGTAAGTTTGAGTTCTTTGATGAACTACAACATTGATTTCTGTTGATAAATGGCTAATGCATACATATATAATTATTGTACAGGGTAATCAACTACAAAAAAATTTCAGAGAGTGTGTAGGTGTCTTAGACAGGTATTTTTGAGATAGAAAGTGTATGGCCTGTCTGTTCAAATTTTGAATGTAAGGCTATTAAATTTCTAAAGTGCTATGCCACTGACTAATTAAGGATGCCTCTTGAAAGCATAACACACGATTACAAATGGAGGTTTCAGAACATATCACTCCAGCACAATGGTTATGACATTAGCTTTCAACAAAAGGTAGTCATTTGTTTTCCAGTTCGAGTCTCAACAATCACATTTTTTTTTGTTAGGTTTTCATCTTCTTTTTTCCTTCTTCTTCAGGCTAGGTCCTAATAAAACAGCTTTTAACCTTTGTTTTAAGTTTATGTTTAAATTTATACACTTAAATTTTATTATATCATTTCATATAATTACAATCCTTATAGTTATTTTACTTACCAGTTAGAATCATTTCCTGAGCATGTGTAGGTAAATTAAGTTTTAGGCATCATATTAGTATTAAGCTTATTAGCCATTGTATGTTAATACATTTGATGTTGGGAAAGAGAATAAAACTTGAATGCATAAGTAAATTTCATTCATAATTTTTAGTTTGTCTATCTCGGCCTTTCATATTAAATAAAAAATTTAATGGCATAACAAGAATTGAATCTGTTGGCCTACAGAACATCAGCTTTCGCATTATGCCACATAGGCAGCTAAAGATCTAGAATAGGTTACATGTGCATTTATTTAATCGATCTTGGTTACATAATACAAGAAGGCAGTAATAGATATTCAGTGTCACACTGCCAGATGATTAGTTTGAGATTTGAGAGATTTTATGGCACTAAATTTTGAAAACGCTATGCTCACAAGGCAGTTTTAAAAACATTCTAAACCAATTTTTCACCCGACTTGGCTTTAACACAGACTTATCACCATTTGATGTCCAAATATTTAACACCATACAACTGCATTATGTTTAGATGTGGAACATACATTGCTTATCTCAAATTGCTTATTTATGACATCTCTGAAATCTCTGAAATTATTTTGGTATAGCTCATTAACACCCTGTATAATTATAACATTGTTATATAATGTAAAAATAATCAAAACATGTCATGAATTTGATAGCATATTTGAAAGAATTCATTGAAATCCTTTGTGAAACATCAGTTTTATAATGCTATTGCCAATAAAAATGATGAAAAATTAAACATATATTGCCCTTGTGGAATCTGATTTTCTTTTGTTGAAATATTAATGCTAACATTAGGTGCTATTTTATTGTCATTAATGTATTTTATCCTTGAGCTCTATTGCTTCCATATAGAACATTAAATTTTTAAATTGTGATAACAAAATTTCAAAAAATAAAATAAGTGTTTGTAACAAAGATCCTATTTGGTTATGTTGATCACCAAAGATTGCTTAAATTATATTTTAGGAATTCATAAAGAAAAAGAAGCATCGGATGTTGTTGAAACCAACCATAATTTTACATGGAAACACAAGTTGGTTGCATCACTGCTCATTTGCCACATGGGCCTACAGTCATTTCTACCCTATTCCCACTTCATTACCAAGGTATTTTGCATAATTATATAAAAATTTTAAATACTGATGCTGAAAAATATGCTCCAAAATTACTGAATAAATATTTTAAAGTGTTAAGGTGTTATATTTATTATTGAAGTAATTGCTAATTTTTTTGCCAATAAATGAATTTTTTTATCTCTTCTATTATTTCAGCAAATGATATAAGAATGTCAGTGTATATCACCATGCAAATTGTTCTCATATAAAACAAACTAAAAATGAAATGTAATATATAAATGGATTCATTCAAACACTGTTATCTATCCGAATTCACTGATTTATGACAGTGTTCTGCTTTGAGGAACTTCAGATGAAGAAAATAGTTCTTGTAGTGCCAAATAATATTCTTTGTGGGTTAATAACACAATATTTACTTATGTATTTTTCACCCTCTTTCAACTCATTTTACCACTTAAAAATAAAGAAAGGGAAATTATTTAGTGTATAGCATACAGAGGGGAGTAAACGAAGACTTAGTCAATTAATACACATAGGTATGTAAATATATAAAATAATTTATAAATAGTAAGAACCATTAATAAATAGTAACACTATACTTTACTAAATTTATGAAAGCTGTAAAGAATGCCAGGAAGTTAGCAATTTTTGAGAGAATTTTTATTTTTAAAAATAAAAGGCAAGTAAGAATTTCAAAATCCCCCTTATGGACAACTTGTGTAGGCTGATATTGGAACCCCAGATGTCCACAGATCACCCACCAATAACACTAGATGCTTTACAGCTGATGATGGAGCAACAGCTCTCAAAACATGTTCTGCATAAAAAATATAAAATGGAATGTAATATTAATATTTTCTGGAGGTTTTTATTTTGTATAATTGTTTTACTTCATAGTTATTAGCTTCTAGTTATATTATAAATGAAATAATAAGTGTATATTTTAAAGATTTCAATTATAATCATGGCCTCAGTAGGAACTACTGGTACTCTTCTTCATTTAGCACTGTGCTTTGTTATATTTTACTATATTTCACTGTGATGCTATTCAAAACTACTTATAAAATGAATGAATATTTATTATTTCTAAACATTACAATTACAGTTTTACAATATTTCCTTGATCCTTGAGGGCTTGTTGATTCAGGCTTCTATATAACTAACATCCTGATTTTTATGTACTGCGATTCTACATCACTGTAACTGTACATATTATTGAGTGAACTTTACAAATACTTTCCTAAAAGGGATCATCTTCCCACATTGTTACCGTATTACCATTTTCCTTTGCCTTGATCACTTTCCTCCACCAGTTTACCTTACTTTCTCTACACAATTTCCAAACTGATTCAAAAATTCTTTTCTGCTAATTCCAAAAATCTTTAATGCCAGAATTTATGCTTGCAAATTATCCCACTTCTTGTTCCATATTTCCGCTCTCCATCCTTTTGGTTTCTGTACATTCTAATATACAGTGCAAGTTCCTGTCTATCTTACCACACAGTGAATACAATTCTTTGTTCCACTTTTAACCCACCTAGTATCATTGTTGCTGTTCTTGCTCATGCCATACCCTCCCTTCCCATTTTGTCACAAACCTCAATATATTTCTCTCTGCCCCCTCTTTCTTAAAACTCCTATAATATATCAGAGTCTTCTTATCTTTTAGGCTACCAAATATTTCCTGTTTCTGTATATCATCAATCCTTGCTTTCACTTTATTCCACGTACCATGTCCATTTTGTTATTTTAAACTATCTAGTTCTCCCAAACCAATTTCTTTTACAATTTCATTTAATCTACATACCCAACTTCCTATCCATTTCCCTTTTTCTTATGCTCCCAAACAATCTTTCCGAATATTACCTTCCTCCAATGATTGTATCCCCTGCCATATTTCACAATTTGTCTTATTACTAGACCTTTTCAGCCCACCATTCCTAATTCTTTTTTGGGGGGGGGGGATTGATTTATTTATGGATGCTCTTTAACATCTCAGGTCATCAGTGTCCCATTCAATTCAGAGTGTGTGAAACGGCTGACAAATTTTGCTCAGAGGCCTCTCTTTCAGGCTTGAGGTTCTTTTTCATGCCGTAAATGTACAACATGGGACCCAAGGCTTTACTTCCTTTCTGAAGGAAGCCATACTTAGGATTTTTACGTCCGAGAAAATCCATTGGTCCTGGCTGGGTTTGAACCCACGATCTTGGATTTAGGAGGCAAGTATGGTAACCACTACACCACCACGACCAATGATTCCTAATTCCATCAGGGCTACTCCATTGGGTGCAGCTCTAGGTAATCCCAATATCATTTTACAGACTGTTCCACTGTGCTTTGTTATTTATGCTAGGCTATTTTTCCAGGAGTCTGGAATTACTTAATTTCACTGGTGCCTGCATAAATAAAACCTTATATTAGTCTTCTGATTGTTAAGGTTTTTTCACTAATGCAATTTAAATCGCAAGAACCTCTTGCATAGCAGATTTATATTATCAGTAGTATATTTCAAAAGGATCTAGAACAAGCTGGTTAGTAATGACAAAATATTTTAAGATTTGAAAGAAATGAATAAATAACCTTGAAATGTACATATATGCAAAAAATAAATCTAGAAATTCCAGGTAATTATGGTACAAGTTCATTTTCTGAGTAAGGATTTGAAGGAGTGACCAAAATGTATATCAAAGAATAAACTGATAAATATTGCACCAGGAACTGAGCTTTCTAATGCAGTAATCCATTTTCTGAACTCAGAGAGTTTTTGTAAATCATGTACAAAATATCTAGAGAGGGAAAAAATCTGAGTGAATACAGTATTATCCATAAAAATTTAGTATGTAGACAAGCTATATATAGTTACTACTCCGTAAACTATCATGATAATAACAGAATTAGTCAATTATCTTTATACTTTAAGTAAATTTAAAATTCATCCAATTTACATACAAAGCTGACTGAATGAAAATATTAAGAATAGACATAGGTCATTCACACAGTTGAAGTCTATATATTCCAATGTCATACAACCTATTTCATGTAAATTCTAACTAATCTGTTGTCTAACACACTCTTGTACTTCACTTGCTTTTAAATACAGTGGGACCGGTTTCGAAGAGACATCCTCTCCATCTTCGACCAACTTGACGATGGAGAAACTAACATCTATGAGGTTCTGTGGCTCCGCCCTGGTGCTCTTTTTGTATAAACTGGAAATTTGTATTATTTAAAAATGTCCTTCTATTTGCAATGCAGTAATGATGCCGAGTATGTTCAGCCCTTCCTATAGATGTGCTGAACAAGGTCATGCCCTCACATTTTCATTGGCGGCAGCTTGGTGACAGTAAGGCCAACACTTTCATTCCAGCTCTTATAAATACTGAGCATTCATTATTTTGAGTTAAATTGCATTTAACTGCAGTTAAAATAATGATATAATAATCCATCAATCCTCTTTATAAAAGCTTAAAATATCATTAACTAGGATGTCATATATATTCAAATATATTATGAGAAATATTATACATAGTAGTATTATTGTTTCATTATATAGTGAATGCTATTAAATAATAATAATAATAATAATAATAATAATAATAATAATAATAATGCAACCAATAGACTCTTACAAGAGCATCTGACATTCTGATGATTCTATAAATCAGTTTATTAATTGTATGTACATATACTTATATTTGTAATTAGTAATAATTTACACTAATCCATTTCAGTTCAGTAAGACTATACAAGCATTTCTCTATTAGAAATAGTTTTAGCACAGATTTAAATTCAAATATGTGATATTCTTAATTGATAATGGTAATTTATTATATAATATAGTCCTATTTTATATG
Organism: Metallyticus violacea; assembly: GCA_030762175.1. Classification (NCBI taxonomy): domain Eukaryota; kingdom Metazoa; phylum Arthropoda; class Insecta; order Mantodea; family Metallyticidae; genus Metallyticus; species Metallyticus violacea. Next base: position 61,064,579 of record CM060840.1, read on the forward strand.
GGTCCTTATTGGTTTGAGCTTTATTCATGCTCACTCTATGGTAATCCTTTGCTCTTCTTGTATTATATGTATGGCAGTCTTTAATGAGCATATTAAATTCCCTTTTTTCCTTGACTAGCATAATAGTTTTGAATACATATAGTAAAACTACAGTTAGGATCCCCCCCTCCTTCAGGACTGTTGATACTCAAGGTTACATATCCTTCTTATGCCCATTTTTGGTACTTTTAATATTCTGTCCATATTCGTTTTACTTGTACCCCCCAGATTTAATTCCATATGCTAAATGTGAATAAATAATGCTGCACTATGCTGTTTTTAGGATATTAATGTTCCCATATTTTGTTAGCTGTCTCAATAGGTATAACCCTGAGTTAATTTTGTTACGGACTATTTCTACATCTGTGTTTTAAGTTAAATTTTCATCAATGTGTATGCCCAAGAATTTATAGTTTGTTACCTGTTCTAATACAATATTCTTAATGTTTACATTTAAGTTATTTTAAAATGTCATGAATTTTGTTTTACCTATATTTAACTTTAGTCCATTGTTTAATAAATATGTTGATCCTGGTGGTGTAGTGGTAACCAGCCTCCTAAAGGCAAGATCACCGGTTGATCCAGGCGAGGACCGATGGATTTTTTGGGAAAAAAATCCTAAGTATGGCTTCCTTTGGAAGGGAAGTAAAGCCGTGGGTCCCATGTCGTACATTTACAGAATGAAAAAGAACCTCAAGCCTGAAAGAAGAGGCCATTTCACATTTCATACCCTGATTTGAATAGGACACTGATGACCTGCGATGTTAAAGAATTTTTGTAAATAAACCAAATTAAAAAAAAATAGTAAATAGTGTGATATTTCACCAGTTGCATTCTTCATTTGTCTTTCTAAGCTTTCCCTGTCTTCATTCCAACATATTATAGATGTATTGTCAGCATAGGAGATCAACTTGCTTGGGTAAATTACTTATATAAATTAAAAAAAAGCATGGGTCCCAGCACTGAACCCTCTGGTACCCCTGCTGATGACCTGAGATGTTAAAGAGCGTTCATAAAATGAAATAAACCTCTGGTACCCCTGATTTCATTGTATTATACACAGATTTAACTGTATATATAAGGTCACCTTTTCTCAAATTTATTTCTGTACATTGCACACAATTTTTTAAGTATGTTGCTAATAATTTATTGATTTGTCCTGTAAAACCACAATGTTCTAATTTTGAAATTAGGTGATTATGGGATACAGAGTCAAAGGCATTAGAGAAATCTAAAAAAATTCCTGCCACTTTTTTTATGGATATCTTTTGATTGCAACAATTCATGCACATATTCTGCTATAGCTATGATGGTCGATAATTTATTCTTAAAACCATGTTGAAAATTATTAAGGATGTTATTGGATTCTAAAAAAAATGTATTCTATTCATTAGTACTTTTTCAATTAATTAGCTGAAAACAGAGGTTAAAGTGATTGGTCTGTAGTTACTAACATCTGCTTTTGATCCTTTTTTATGAATTAGTCATACCACATTGATTTTTAAAACTTCTGGAAATAAACCCTCATCTGTTGAGTAATTTAGTAGATACACCAATATATTCAGCAATTCTTGTTTGCAGTATTTTAGTACTATAGGTAATGTTGATTAACTGTCTATTATTTTGTGAATTTCATCAGTATATGTCTCTCATGCAAGTACATGCTATTCATTACAGTTTCATTTTTAGTTTTATTATTGTCTTTGTCCCTAATTTTAACATCATCATAGTATTCAGAAAGAAAGTGTTAAATAGCTTACAGATACCAGAAGGATCATGTACTGTCTGTCCATCTTGACTCAAATTTATATTTGTGTGTTTTTGAACTACAGGAATTTTCACAGTGAAATATAGTATAACATAACAAATTATTATATTTGTGTGCTCACTTATTTGGCATTTAACTTTTTTGTTTATAATATTCCACACTGTTTTTGTAGTATTTTTCGAATTTATTTTCTTTCTTATTTGCTCTGCCTTTAAATTAAGCAACACTTTCCTGTATTGTTTTTTATACATATTATAGGTATTATTGTAAGTACTCAGTTTAGTGGTTTGGAAGAATTCATACATATTATTCATTGTACTTTTTAGATTTATTATTCAGGTGGCAAAGTTAAAGCGTCAGTGATTTTATTCTGGGCCAATTTTTTTGATTTGGGGCAAGCTTCATCAAAGTGAGAAGAAATTTTTTGCAGAAAAGTCTTCCATTTTTCATGTGTATTGCATGTATTATATACTTCTGCCCATTCTTCTTTGGCAATCATATGTTTTAGTTTATCTAGGCTACATTTTTGTTTGTCCCTAACATACCTATAAGGACTGTCTTTTGGCTATGAAGTTGTAAATATCTGTAATTTGTCCCCTATGATCTGATACATGAAATTCATTATTTATTGTGGAAAATCTGTCTTCATTTAGATTTTTTATAATGTGATCTATTGTGCTAATTGGGTGATCTGTGATTCTCATGAGCCCTTTAGAGACAGTTTTTAAATTGAAGCTACTGAAGATGTCACGGAGTTCCATATTATTCACATTAATATTAAAGTAATCTAGGATTATGATATGTTGGTTAATTATATTTTTGTACAGCATTCTTTCCAAGTGAAGTGGGAACTCTTGCATACTTGAGTTAGGGGACCTGTAATGCCTATAATGAGTATTTTCCTCATTTCAGTATAGTTTTATTGCAGCTACCCTAAGCTGATTTTTTTCTACCCATTTTACGCTATTGCCAATAATATCATTCCTACCATACAATAAAACTCCTCTGCTTCTATGTGCCATATGGCAATATTGAGAGTTTAGTTTATAATTTAAAGTTTCAAAAAATGTAGCCTGTCCTAACCCATATTCTGAAAGTACTACAACCTAAGGACTAGTATCATTTAGTACTGTTTCTAAAATATCAACTTTGCTGCGGACATACTGTGTGTTCTGGTAGTATACTCTTAGAGTGAATTTATTATGCATGCTGTTTATATCATAATCATAGAATGAGAGCAAATTTACAATTTGTCATTGAATATTAACACATTCCCTGTAGAATTAAGCACATGAAGTTTATGATTGACAGTGTTTTTTTATTTTCTCTGAGAGAAATGAGCTTAAGTACTTCTTTCCTTTATTGTTCAAATGTAAACCATGCCTGGTAATATGGTATATAAGAAATATGTATATTAGTAACATTTATACTACATTCAAATGATGATGGATCCTTCCAGTAGTGGTGGTAGGGTGGTAGCAGTAGCAGTAGTATTTATTTTTTGTGCACCAATATACAAAATTTTTAACAAAATAAATGCAAATAAAAAAAACATTAATTTTAAATATTACAATTAGGAACAGCCTTCAGCAATTCCAGAAGACACTAACTCCAATCAAAAAATTTATTCCAATTTGATTGACTCAACCCCCCTGGTCTCTGGTTCATCAGCAGCTATACTGGGAATATCCAGGGGACCAGGCTCCGATCCAAGCAAAAACAAAACACAACCTTAAAATAATTTATACCTTCAATACAATATTAAATTATATTTCCTACAATACTAAACCCTTTTAATTAAACCCACTCATCTAAATTTCTATCCTTGAGAACTGCTTATTCCTTAGGACCTTATACACACTATCACCTTGGTTATTGGTGTATAAGGAGCCTGTTTAACTAATGCTAGATAACTAGTCTCCCTCCCGTACTCATTTCATCCTCCTTTCACTATCTAACAATTCTCTCCATTTCTCAAGCACCTTTCCTAAGTATTTTACACCCATAACCATTTTTGTCTTACCTTGCCTATGTATTTTCCCATTTCCTTAATGTTTTCATTTGATTTTAAATTTAAAATTCTTCTAATTCTTATTTCATTTGGTAAATTTTCCCACTTTCGTAATAGGAAATGTTCCCTCCAAAACTTGGTTAGCTTACATTCTAGTATACAATTCCAAGTACTCTCTGGTTCTTCACACATAGGGCATATCCCCTTAGTGTATCCATTTTTTAATCCACTTAAATATTTTACTCCTGTTCTAAACTATGCCAATCCTTCCCTTCCTACCTTATCAGAAATTTCAATATATCTTTCTCTTCCCCACACCTTTTTAGATACTGTATAATTTCAGAGATTTTTTGGTGTTAGGATTTGCCCATATTTCCTATTTTTCAATATCCTCAATTCTTATTGTTATCTCTTTCCAAAATCCTTTACCCATACTTTCTCCCTCGTACCATACTAATACCATGCTCATTTATAGGATATTTTGGAGTTTAGATAACCAAGTTTCTCTCCCCTTAATTTTTCCTTGTGCTACCAAACACTAATTAATGATATTCTTCTCTTTTCCTATTCTATATGATCCTTCTAAGAGCAGAGTCATAAGTTTTCTTAGCTACAACATAAATTTGTCATTAGGAAAATTAGATTTCTCAAAGCAAGACATAAGTTAAGGAAAGTGAGATCAGTTTAAAAGTCCCAATACATAGTTCAGCTGGTCAGCAGTTAGACTCTGCATTGACACCAGTATTTCCTTATATAGACTTGTGGCATTCAAGCACTTTTTATAACTTATAACAACATATTAAATAACAGAATTTGGTACTCATGCTTCTTATAATAGTGCCTGAAATGTTGCCTATTTTCTTTGACACAATCCACATCATCTTAGGAAATTATCATAAACACCCCATTAGTTCCCCATCACTAATAGACCTAATTTTGTTTCAAATGTTTGTTTTAAGTTTTTCAGGTATGTGAGGTTTAATTTAAAATATTATAATTTTCAATGTCCCAGGCTGCACTGTAATCCCACCTCCTTGTTAGGTAATACTAAGAGGATTACAGCCATGGCAAGCTTCCCAAGATGTGTGAGCTCTCATACACAACAGCGCTTTTCAATGCTGCTGCTGAATTTAATGAAAAAGTCACAAATTGAAATATTATTACATAAATATTATCTAAATACCTTTGTAGTTCTTGAAGTTTATATTGATAATGATAACAAGAAGTTTGATAACTTTAAAGACTATAACACATTGTCTACATAAACATTGACAAGTGGAAAGTGTCATGCTAATAGGAGTGAGAAAATCCCTTATAAGTAAAACATCTACTGTGAAAATCATAAACTTTGCAGACTATGCTGAAATCACTCAGAAGTATGGCTATAGAATGCAAAATATTTGGTATATACAATCCTCCAAATAACCACTAATTAAATTTTGTCAATAGAAGGTAAACAAAATACCATTAAAACCTGAATGGACATTCAAAACAGTGCAGTAGGAAAAATGATCAAAGAATTCTTGGAAAGAAATGCAAATAATATATTTATATAAAAACAATGTCTCCAAAACTTATGTTCACTGTACTGGAGACTCAAATCCTGATATAGTGATTGCCTCTTCAAATATTGCAAATCACAGCACTAGAAGAGTATTGAAAGACATAGGTAGTTTCCATAGAATAAACAAAACTGAAACCATCCAACGACAAATGAGATAAATAAAGGCTAGTCAATGGAAGAGATGGAACTTCAAAAAAGCAAACTGAATAACTTTTTGGAAACTTGCTGATGGTAAATTTAAAGATATTGACACGGAGGAAAGTCTTGTGAAACTAATCAACGAAGTTAAGAAAAAAACTGATTAATGCTACAAAAAACATTACCCAGAGAAAAGGGTGTTAAATACAAGCCATTTTGGAATATGAGATTAATTGCACTAAAAAAAGAGACTTGAGATAACACCAGAAATATAGCAGAAGCAATATCAGATCATAACTTAGCGAGAGAATGGAAAATAAAACTGCATTTCTGAACAGAGATATAAAAAAGCTAAGAAGGCATCATTTCATCAATTCCTTAGTTTCCTTGACTATAGAAATAACAGCACTAAAGTACATAAATATATTAGTACAATTAACAATGTTCCAGAAACAAAACAAGAACCTCTTATTATCAACAACAAAGGCCTCATTCATGATAAAGACATCACTAACAGATTCACTACTCATTACAAAATTGTACATAAAACTGAATGGAGACAATAGGAAATTGAACAACGTAAAAAGTCATAAATCTGAGGAATTTGCAGGCCAGCAACATCTATTTTATGACGATTTTAAAATTCAAGAACTCAACCAAGCAATATTATCTCTGAAGAATAAAAAGAGCCATGGATCAAATAAAAGTTACTACACTGTAACCATGAACTCCACAGAATATGTTGAAATCATTTCATCAGAAGCACAGCTACAGTATGCAGAATATACAATTTTGGTATATATAGTCTCCCAAAAAACCACCAACTAAATCTTGACTCAATAGAAATTAAACAAAATCCCTAATAATAGAAGACCTGAATTGACATTCAAAACAATTACTCCAGTACAGTAAGAAAAACAATCAAAAAAATTTTGGAACAAAATGCAGACATTATAATCAAGAATTTAGGGTGCAAAGCCAAGAAGGTATTCAACAAGATTTGGAACAGTAAAGAGAGCATTCCTGTTATATGGAAAAGTTATAAACATTCCAATTAAGAAGAAAGGCAAACTAGCAGAAGAGGTAAACAGTTATAGAAAAATATCCTTGACCTCAGTACTTGTTGAAACAATAGAGAAAATAGTCGCTACACAGTTAACTTATTAACTGAAATCCAAAAATGTCCTTTTAGACAGTAAAATAGATTTCAGAAAACAATATTCAACAATTAATCATGTTTTACATTTGATACAGGATATTAAAAATGTCTACAACAAAAAAGAAAAATTACTTTGAATAAGTGTAGTTTTAAGTAGCGAGAAATTTGAATGATGTCCTCATAAAAAAAAAATTCAAAATAATGCTTACTCTCTTTGTTGACTTCAAAAATGCCTTCAACAAAATATGGATGGAAAAGCTTATAAAATGAATAATATTGGGATAAGAGGAAACATGTTGAGATGGTTCATGGATTTATTATCACAAAGATACATATCTGTAAAATAGATTAATGTCCTCTCTAAATGGCTTACAACTAAGTAAGCCTTCCTTAAGGTGCTGTCTCCAGAACAATTCTTTTTAATATTTTCATTAATGACTTCAGAAAATGTTACCTGACATCCCAAAGGGAATTATGGGAATTTTTGCAGATATTACCATACAGCATTTAAGAGAAATTGAGTCGAGATAGTAACATACACACCACTAAAATTGAATTAAATGGAAGACTAGTTTCGGGAGCCATCGCTCCTATCATCAGTTCCTGGTCGACTGCCGGCCTCGCTGTTTGTGATAGATCGATTCATCTCTGGTGGAGGTTTGATGAACTTTTGTATTAGTACATCACTTGGCAGAATTTCGAAATTAAAAACTTTCTCCTTATTCTTCCAAATATAGATATTTTCCCAGACTGTAAGTTCAGTTTTTCCTTTAATATTTTTAAGTAATTTGGGGTTTTTATTAATGTTATGTTGTTCTATCCAAAAGTGCCAAGCTACCGCCGATTTTTCTTCTTGTTTTTGATTTATATTCCTAATGTGTTCTTTAGCTCTTGTTTTTATGTTTCTTTTGGTCTTTCCAATATAAACTTTATCGCAATCATTGCAGTTCATCTGATATATTCCTGATTTATCTTCATCTTGTAGGTTATCTTCTTTTTGTTTTGAGTTAAGGATATTTTTAATGGAATAATTATTTTTTGGAGCCAGAACAATGTTGTATCTTTTAAAAATCTTTTGAAATTTATGAAAGGTTGATGGATGGTATGTGAATTTTTTGTATGTCCTGTTTTTTTCTTTGATAGGAGTAAGTGTAGTGTTGTCTCTAATTTTCTTTTTCTTCTTCTCTCTGTCTATTTTCTTGTGTACAACTTCTTGTTTGAAGCCATTCTCTGTAGCTATATCTATTATATTATTCATTTCCAGTTTATATTCCTCCTTGTTCATTGGAATATTAACCAGTCTGTATGCAAGACTATTTAAAACTGCATGTTTATGGGGAACTGGATTAAAACTGTTACATTTAATGTAATTATCTGTGTGTGTAGGTTTTCTGTATATGCCAAAATTTAGGTGATTTTCTTTTCTAATTATCTTAATATCCAAGAAAGGTAACTGTTCATTGCATTCTCTCTCCATAGTGAATTTAACTGTTTTTTCTTGTAAGTTAAGCAACTTTAGTGCATCATCCAAGTGTCTTTCTGGTACTATTGCAAAAATATCATCAACATAACGGTACCAAGTCTTAAATATCCAAGGGAAACTATTTACTATTCTAATTTCCAATGCACTCATGAAAATGTCTGCCAATATTGGTGATAGTGGGCTACCCATTGTCAGACCAAAATTTTGTTTGTAATATTTGTTATTGAATGTAAAGTAATTTTGTTCTAGACATAAGTTGATTAATATAATGTATTCTTGGATATCCTTTGTGGTTATTCCTACCTTTTGTAACCACTTTTTTATCAGAGAGTATAAATTTAGTATAGGAATACTTGAAAACAGTGCTGTAACATCAAACGAAACCAATGTATCCGTTTTTTCTATTTTTATGTCTTTAATTTTTTGAATAAGATAATTTTATACAATTACCATACAGATTAGTAAAAAAAGAGAGAGCAAGAGAAAAGAAAAGAAAGAAAGAAATTAAGAAAAGAAAAAGGGACAACATTAAAAAAAACTTGAAAATGAAATGCATAAAATTATCAACAGCATGGAAACATGGGCATCCACCAACAATGTGGAAGTAAACATTAAAAAGACAGTTTTCCAGTTTTTCAGTCTTCAACACACTACAGATGATTTGCAACCTAAAATCAGCAATGAACTACTGCAAGAGAAAGATCACTCTAAATATTTTGGAGTAACATTTGACAAAAAACTTTCCTTTCCTGAAGAGATCAATAATATAACTAAGAAAGTGAATAAAAACAGCAACATACTAAGAGGACTATCAAGTGTCAAATGGGAGGATCCATAAATCATCTTTATGCATGTATAAAGCCCATTACTCTATGGAAGTGAGATAATATTCACAATAAACAACCAACTTAAAACTTAATTGGATACAATACAATCTAGGTCATTAAGAAAATTGGCACAGAAATTAAAAGGTAATCAATACAGAAATAAATGGTTTCATATTCCTGACAGCACGCATTGATTAAAATCACAACAGACTTTCAAAAATTACAAACATAAAGAAGATTTAGATAACATTTTAAAAATAAAAACTAAATCTGTTATCATACCACTGACCCTTTACAAATATAGATATCAGCATGAAATTAAATTTGGATACAATAGCCTCCAAAAAAAAAAGACCTACCTAAATCATTAATATTGACAGCACTAGGTGCACTAAACAACTATTACATGGTGTAGAGTACATAGAGTCACTTAAAAATGGGGAAGCAAACTTTGAAATAACTGAAGAACTCTCTCAAAATATATCTTTTTATGACAGTATACTAATAATTTTGATTGTCTAATGGCCATTAGAGAAGCTTTAGAAAATCTTTTGTATAGACCTAACATAAATAAAAGAACTGTTATCTTAAGTGACTCTAAAGCAGCACTACAAAGTATGATGAATTACAATAACCTACTAACATACACTATAAATGAAATAAGAAAATTATAACATACAATCCAGATCAAAAATACAGAAACAGTTTTATAGTGAATCTTAAGCCATGTTGGATTAAAGGAGAATGACATTGCTGACACTTTAGCAAAAAAAACAAAAACAAAAAAAAGTCATAAGAATAACGAAATATCCAACAAAAATGATAGACTTTCAAACATCTTTTATTGAAACCAAGAAAAATTGGAGTTGCCCAATTCTTTTTAATTGTTGGGAATGATTGCTTGTTAGAGCATCTCTTCAGAATCAAATTAATCATGGACAGCTACTGCCTGTTAGGTAAGGATGTGAATACTATTCTAAACAAAGAATATCTACTGAAATGCAGCCAACTTGATAGCAACAAACAAATTAAAAACAATTTGAAAACTATATTGAGAAGCTAGGGAAAATATAACTATTAGCATTCCCAATGGCCACTAGAAATCAACCAATATTTCAATGTCCCCCAAAGATAAAAATTATAAACTATGAGTTCTAGGAACAAGGAGGGCTTAAATGAAAGCTTTTATTTCATTTTCTTCCATAGCACATGAGGCTTTGAATTATTTTCCAGTCAGTCACAGAAACATGTTTAATTGAACTTCTGTACTAACTTTAATGTTTTTTGTGATGGAACTAGGCTGCCAGGAAAATTTATGCCTAAATGCCTGTTCCATTATGCTACATGACTTTCTGTAACTAATGAATGCCTTTAAAGATGAATATACAATATCCCCTATTTTACAAAACTATTGCATTACTTAATGAATTCTCACTCTCAAATGCAGAACATAAATGCTTAAATCTGTTGAAATCCTGCTCGCAACTGACTGAAAGAAAAAATAGAGCCATGCATGCTGCAGAGACTTTGGTGATTGTAAGGGTGTACGTGTTCTGGTCAGCTAATCTAAGTTGCAGGACTTTTAAACTGCTCTCTATATAAATACAAAGAAATAGAGTATTTTTTCAAAAACAATTCCTTGACTTCATTTATCCATATGCTCTTTTTTACCTTTTTCTTTTCTTTGTTTATTCAGGGGTATAACAACTGGACCAATGGGCTCTACGGTTATTCCTGGGATATGATGGTCCATACTTGGGATACCATATTGGTGATTATTAAGGTAGTTGATAATGAAACTGGAAAGGAACATTTTATAGACCCTGAGGTATGTTAACATACTGTTAAGTTATTAATCAGTTTAAAAAAACAAAAACTGCTGGTAATGATGATATAACTATAAATAGCATAAAGTCTGTGATTAATGGTATTATTGTAGCTCTCACATATATATTAAATTTGTATATTTCAAGTGGATCATTCCCTGATGTCTTAAAAGTTGGATTGATTGTGCCATTCTTGAAGAAAGGGATTCTAGTGATGTGAACAATTATAGGACAATTATTTTACTTCATTCCCTTTCCAAAATATTTTAAAAACTGTTGTTTTTGGAATGATATTCTAATTAAAATCAGTTTGGTTTTATGGCAGGTAAATTCAACAAATGATGCTTGTGTTAAATTTATTGGCTTTGTACTTATGTGCCCTGACAATAACTTACATGTTGTGGGTATATCCTTTGATCTAAGCAGTGCCTTTGATTCTATAAATTATGAATTTTTGAAAGTTAAATTAAATCAGTTAGGTATAAGAGGTCTGGCCAAACAAAAAATTTTATCTTTTTTTTTAAATATACACAATACATGGTGAAAATGATGAACAATGTATCCAAGAAATTTTCTATTAATTATGGGTTCTCACAGAGATCTATTTTGGGCCCGTCCTTTTTATATTGTATATAAATGATCTTAAAAATCATCTTAATGTTGAATGTCTTACCATGAATACTGATGATACATCAGTAGCAGTGAGTACCAGTGATTTAAATTCTTTGAGGCTTAAAGTAATAAGTTGTAAACAATTTAAATGTTGGTGTGTAGCTAATAATTTAGTAGTGAGCATAGATAAAACTGTTTGTTTATACTTTACCCATAAGTGTTGATTTCCTGTAACTTTTAATTGCAATAATTTTACCTTATATTCTACAGTGACAACTAAATTTTTAGGTATTATCTAGTCATTTATAATGGAAGACTCATATTGATTTTATATGCAATAAATTAAATAAAGCATGCTTTGCTATTAGATGTCTAAAAAGCTCTCTTGACATTAACAGCTTAATAATTTCAATATTAATTCAATTTGGAATCAAACATAGTGAAACATGCCTTAATAATCTCTTCTGAGTCAAAATATTTAAAACACTCTTTCATGTAAGTGAAACCATAAATGTGTTCTAAATATTTTGACTTGGAAGAGATTAACTTAATAATTGTTTATTTTACTTTAATGCAACCTATTTTATCATACAATAAACTAAATTGGGGCAGTGCTACTGATGTTCAAAGGTGTTTATAATACAAAAGAGAGCACTAAGGATAATTTTTAATCTTAAACCTAGGGAATCGCTGAGAAATATTTTTAGGGATTATAATATACTTACTGTAATTGGTTTATTGATACACAATGCATATGTTTTTATATGAACAATGAATAACTGATTATCTTGAATGGAGGAGTAGACAATTATTTTTGAGGCAAAGAAATTATATATATTTGCAATTATAATACTGTTAAATTTTCCAAGTCACCTTTATGTCTTACAAGTAGAATTGTTAACAAATTATCTTTGAAAATTTTAAATGTAACAAATTTTTCAATAATTTTTAAAGATTGTTAAGATAATATACTTTTTTTTTTGATTGATGTATTTATGGATGCTCTTTAACATCTCAGGTCATCAGAATCCCATTCAACTCAGGGCGTGAAATGGCCGACAAATTTTGCTCAGAGGCCTCTCTTTTCAGGCTTGAGGTTCTTTTTCATGCCGTAAATGTACGACATGGGACCCACGGCTTTACTTCCCTTCCGAAGGAAGCCATACTTTGGATTTTTACACCCGAAAAAATCCATCGGTCCTGGCCGGGTTTGAACCCGCATTCTTGGGTGTAGGAGGCAAGTATGGTAACCACTACACCACCAGGACCGACTAAGATAATATATTGCAACATCATTTTATAACATGAATTTTATTAAAAAATTTTATTGATGAGTGTATATATAGTATGTACAAGGTAATATCCATCCATCCACCCACCCACCCGTCCATCCATCCATTCATTCACCCATCCATCCAGGATGATACTAATTGAACCAACATCACTATTTTAACATTAGGGTAGTTTTTTAAATCCTACAATGATTGGCAGAAACAATGCAATACTAGTGACTCTAGACAATAAAAATGGCACCCAATTCATAATGTTATTTATATCTGGCACTCATTGGAATTTTTCAGTTCTTAACTCCTTTCAATCAGGCTGAATGAATTGGAAGTATTGTAGGAATTTTAGAGAAATGTTGAAGAAACTTAATGCACTGAAGTTAATGCCTAACTATTCTTTTGAAGGTAACTTAAAAGTAAATGACCAGCACTTCTATGGGACAAACAGCTGCTATTATATCTTTATTTTGTTAAAAAAATAAACTCTTAATGGCTAAAACATGAACACATGAGAGAGAAATGTGTGTTTAAGAATTGGAAGAAGAGGGCTATTTTTAGTGAAAAGGTTGAAAAATTGCAAAATATAAGCAGCAAGACAATGGATATTTTGCAATAATTTCTTTAATTTTAGAGCTTCATTTTGTTTTTGTTTTATAGTTTAAATTTTTATATATCATGTGCTAGGATTTTAATTACTTTGTGTTATTAACTGGCTCTGCTATTAATAGGTCATACCAATTTAACTACTTATGTTTAAAAAATCTCTGTAATTGCAGAAAAGTGTACTATGTTCAGCTCTGCATTAATTCTTGCTTCTAAATGCTTTGAATACTTTATAGAAACTGCTTAAAATTCATTATCTTTCCATCTCCACTTGAGTTATGTATCTGTTCAGCACAAATGTAAAGGGCAAAAATAGCATAAACTAAAATATTGTTATCAAGGTAGAACTTAAATAGATTATTACCCTAATTATGACTTAATAATGGGGAAGTATTATAAGGTAAGGAAAGAAAAAAATTAATGAAGAAGGAACAGAAAGAATGAAAATGGAAAATAATTTACTCTAGAGCAGTGTTTCTTAAACTGTCATCTGCAGACCCCCAGAAGTTCATAAAGCTCTCCCAGAGGATCCATAGAGCATAGTTAACAAAATGTACAGATACAAAAATGAAATACAAGAACACGAAAAGATGATATAAATGTATGGTGTGCATTTATTAAAGTAAAGTAGAATTAAATTGAAGGTCTCTATTGATTTGGAGTGGGCTTTCAAATAGATAAACTGAAAACTGGACCAGATGGAATACACATATATACTGTCATAGTTCTGTGGCAAGAGCATATATCACATCTTTCTCGCAGCCATGAAAGTATTGATGCCTTTTATAACAACTTACTTGGATTAATCATCATTCTCTGCACTATTTTTCTAAAAAATCAAGTATAGAAGCCATTTGAAAATGTAAAATCAAAACTCAGAATACACATTTCTCGTATTAAGTCCATATCATGGCTTGTAAGTGATATGCAGCATCATCCCATGCATTTAGAAATTAAGATTAACAAGTAATTTGTGCTATTTATTATCAATAATAATAATAATAATAATAATAAAATAAAAATAAGTTTTATATGCTTTTAAATATAAAATTATTATGATTATTAAAAATGTCCAAGAATATACTATAATAACAGGCCATTACTGAAAAAAATTGCATTTATTTGCTTCTTTAAATCTTTAAATTTTGTAAACCAATGATGAAAAACTTCAAAAATGTATCGAATGTAAATTGTAGAAGTTCATGACAGCAAGAGATATTTAAAGAGGGTCTGCAGTATAGGGAAGCTGGAGACCCACTGCTCTAGAGAAAGAAAATGCGAGCTGGGAACATTCAGAATAAAATATTACTTAAGGCAATATAAGAGGTATAAGAAGAGGGGGTTACATTTGATTAGTCTTAAGGTGAAGAGGGTAAATAAAACTCATCTCAGTAATTGCTATATAGAAATTTCAACAGCTAATGCTGTTATAGAACAACCTCCAGAATGCTCTTTCAGCAATGACTCTTAACAACAACAGAAAAATAAGGATTTTTCTGGTTGAAACAGAATAAATGTCCTGGAAATTATGAAATGGGTGGGGTGACCTTATCTGCGTGCAAGCTATGGTCATTTTATTTTTTATTTTACAATAAAAAATTATATTATTTTTAATTACAATGTTGTAATGTGCCTTACACAGCACATTCAAGCCTCTACCTCAGCACTGCTGTGACTGCCATGGGCTGAGGTCATTAAGGCACAGACCTGTGAGTTCTGGGGTTCAGTTCCCACCAGAACCATCCTCCCTGACTGAGGTTTTCTCCAGTATAATGTGACTTTTACATAGCACATTCAACCATCTATCTCAGTATAGTACACATTAAGAACACAGACTGCCACAGAATGCTGAGGTCATTAAGATATGAGCTCATGAGGTCTGGGGTTCAATTCCCACCTGAACTGACCTCCCTGACTGGGTTTTTTTTTCCAGTTTTTCTTCAGTCCTCATAAATAGCAAGTACCCTAAACTTAGGCCTGGAATGCTTTCTTCCTTCCTTTCCCAATTTATCATTTTATTTTATGCATCAGTGTCCACCAAGTGTGGTGCCTTGGTAGTAAAAATAAGCAGTTATACACTATTTAAAAAAAAACACTAGGTAACTTATTTCCCTTTTTGAAACCATTGCTATTCCACTCAAAACATTTAAAAACTTGCATAGAAAAATCACCATTTTAACTTTCAATTGGACATGGGCAGCTAGCAAGTTCAGAATAACATTTATCTACTAATGTATTGTGTAATTGAGGCATCCTTTTTTCACTTGATTCCATCTATTTTTCACTATGTCATTAGGAATGGGTGTTCTATGAATAAAATTGGCAGTTTCAGAACAGTGAGTCACATTCATTAAACAATTCTAATAAGTAATAAATAAAATTTTACTAATTTTTATCAACTTAGACTTTTATTTTAAGGCTCTTACCTTCATCATTAGCATAGATTCAGTGTAGTTTTCCATTGTGGTATGTAGATGTCTCTTTGTAAATCTGATGAATTTGGAGATGAAATCATTGTTATTCAGAAAATTTAAATTATGCAAATGTTCTTTATTTTATTTTTTTAACAAATAAATTCTCTCACACAGTTCATTCTAGATGTGTCTGGATAGCTTTAAGTTTATTTTCGAATTAATGGAAATCAGACCAAAAATTGTACGCTATTGCTGATTTCTCATTGTATTTGACATTTTCCACCTGTTCCTGAAACATAAAGTAATGTTTCTTTTGGTTTTATCAATATATTTTTGTTGCATTCTTTACAGTGGATTTCATAAATGCCCAAATTTTTTGCTGGTGGGATTCTGTTCCCAGTATTAGTTTTTAGGAAGATTAAGTTGTTGACTGGGGCATAAATAATATTCCAATATTTAAATATTTTCTGAAGTTTTTGTTGCGTCATGCATTGAATGAAAATTTCTTGTACATATGTTTGTCTTTGTAGCTTTTTATTATGATGGTGATGCCCTTTATTTGTTTTTGGTTTTGTGATTGCTTATCAAAATTTGTAATTATTATAATATTTGTTCAAAACTATAGTGCGTCACATTATTCATAATTAAAATGCCCATCATTTGTAGCACTTTGATGGAATTACATTGCAAGATCCTGAAATTTGTAATCACTCATACTACCACAGGATAGCCAATATAATTGCATTATCACACCAGGAATAACTTAAAATTCTAGAGTAATATTACAACTATGCTGTTGTTTCATCATTCCAAAAGCTATGCAGTTTAGTTTTTGTGTTCTTAATGCATGCATTTAGGAAAACTAATAATGTATTTCTATATTTAATTCACATTTACATGCATTGAAGAGAGCTATCATTCTGAGTAGCAAATGCACACTTATATTCCCGGATAACTTGTTCTTCAGTATGTTATCTTAACTTATGTTTTCATCAATTAAAGAAGAATATCTCCTTACTATAAAGTTCCAAACTGTACCAGAAATCAAATAAAATGTTTATTTACTCACTATTTCTTGCAGTCTCTTCACAGAATATCAGAGAAGCAATCATTTACCAGTTGCTAAAATAGTTTGTAATAATTGTTTTCTATAGATGCACATTGTAGTTAAAAATGAATAATTTTTTTAATGGATATCATTGTATGATTCAGTTGAACTACACACTCTTAAAGCTTCACTTACTTTTCATAAATGTATGAAACCGGTTTCGAGAACATTTTGTTCCCATCTTCAGCCATGCTAAAGTTCAACTGTTGGATCATTCGTTGAGCTGTGGGAATGTATATTCTGCTCTGGTGGTGGTGTGATAAACTTGTAGTTTATGTTTTCATCCCCGACAATGTCGAAGTTCATTATGCTGTTTTTGTATTTGTAGATGTAGATTTTCTCCCAGGTTGCTAATTCCGTAGGTCCTTGTACTGATTTTAATAATTTTGTTTTATTTATTATGTCGTGATTTTGTGTCCAAAAATGATATGCTACTGCTGATTTCTCTATTTGCTTGTACTTTATGTTCCTGAAATGTTTCTTTAACCGTGTGCCAATGTTTCTCTTTGTTTTCCCTATGTAGATTTTTTCACATTCCGCACAGTTTATTTTGTAAATACCTGATTTTTCTTCTTGTGGAATACTGTCATTAACATTATCTATCAGCAAATTTTGAACATTAAATCTATTAATCGGTGCCAACCTGATATTAAAATCTTTAAGAATATTCTGAAATTTTAATTTTTTAAAAATAAGTTTATCTTTTTTTGCTGAAAGTGTTGTGGTTTCTTTGATATGTTTTTGTCTCTTGAATTTCTGCACCTTTTTATGTACTAGTTCTTTTTTAAAACCATTTTTAACTTCTGTTTCTTCTATTTGTTTGTATTCTTTAAAATATTCTTCTTTGCTAATTTGTAGGTTAACTAGCCGGTGTGTTAAACTGCTAATTACTGCATGTTTGTGTGCTGTAGGGTTAAAACTGTCAGCTTTGATGTGATTATCTGCATGTGTATTCTTTCTGTATATTCCAAATTTAAGTTTTTCTTGGCATTTCATTATTTTAATATCCAGGAATGGCAGCATTTTATCTGTTTCTATTTCGTATGTAAATGAAATGTTTTTATCTTGAATATTTAGAAGTTTTAAGGCATTGTCAATGAGTTTTTGTCAACTATGGCAAATGTATCATCCACAAATCTGTACCATACCTTAAATATGAATGGAAACGCTGTGTTTGGTACAGATGTGTGGATGATATATTTGCCATAGTTGACAAAAAACTCATTGACAATGCCTTAAAACTTCTAAATATTCAAGATAAAAACATTTCATTTACATACGAAATAGAAACAGATAACATGCTGCCATTCCTGGATATTAAAATAATGAAATGCCAAGAAAAACTTAAATTTGGAATATACAGAAAGAATACACATGCAGATAATCACATCAAAGCTGACAGTTTTAACCCTACAGCACACAAACATGCAGTAATTAGCAGTTTAACACACCGGCTAGTTAACCTACAAATTAGCAAAGAAGAATATTTTAAAGAATACAAACAAATAGAAGAAACAGAAGTTAAAAATGGTTTTAAAAAAGAACTAGTACATAAAAAGGTGCAGAAATTCAAGAGACAAAAACATATCAAAGAAACCACAACACTTTCAGCAAAAAAGATAAACTTATTTTTAAAAAATTCACTTATCATCCATGGGTCCCAAAAAAATTTCAGAATATTCTTAAAGATTTTAATATCAGGTTGGCACTGATTAATAGATTCAATGTTCAAAATTTGCTGATAGATAATGTTAATGACAGTATTCCACAAGAAGAAAAATCAGATATTTACAAAATAAACTGTGCGGAATGTGAAAAAATCTACATAGGGAAAACAAAGAGAAACATTGGCACACGGTTAAAGGAACATTTCAGGAACATAAAGTACAAGCAAATAGAGAAATCAGCAGTAGCATATCATTTTTGGACACAAAATCACGACATAATAAATAAAACAAAATTATTAAAATCAGTACAAGGACCTACGGAATTAGCAACCTGGGAGAAAATCTACATCTACAAATACAAAAACAGCATAATGAACTTCGACATTGTCGGGGATGAAAACATAAACTACAAGTTTATCACACCGCCACCAGAGCAGAATATACATTCCCACAGCTCAACGAATGATCCGACAGTTGAACTTTAGCATGGCTGAAGATGGGAACAAAATGTTCTCGAAACCGGTTCCATACATTTATGAAAAGTAAGTGAAGCTTTAAGAGTGTGTAGTTCAACTGAATCATACAATGATATCCATTAATATGATTGGCTTCACTGTGCAAGTTCCAATTTACATTTAAGGAATAATTTTTTGTTAAAAATCATTTTTATTTTAGTAAAAAATACATTTTCAAATTCATCAATTCTAATCTGTTAGCAATTTTGACCAAACTTTAGGTAGTTATGGGCTGATACAGATTAGCAAGGTTAATGATGAATGCAAAGTTAAATTAATGAATTTTGAGTGATTTCCTCATAAATATCCATAATTGCAAAATTATATTATGCACTTTCTGCAAGTGTTGAACCACATTGTATCAATGTATCAGTCCTACTATTTCAGTAATTTCAAAATTGTTTGAATTGTTTCCCGAATAACCAATTAGAAGAACTCGGAAAAGAAACAACAAATCTCAAATGATGTTAGTTTTTGATTATAAAAGTATTCAGATGCCTAGTACCTTCAGTTTTACAAGAATGTTAAAAATAGTTCAATTAAAAATGAAAATAGGAATACACACAGTGAAACCATCATAAATCTTGTTGAAATAAAAGTAAAACTACTAAAATCATATTAAAACTCTCTTGACATTTCACATTAAAACTGAATAAAAAAGTTTTAATGTGAAATGTCAAGAGAGTTTTAATATGAATTTAGTAGTTTTACTTTTAATTCAACAAGATGTTAAAAATAGTGTTTGTAGTCTCTATACTTAACTGAATTATTATAATACATTAGATTCTGCACTGATAATTCATTGTTTAATATTAAAGTTATTGTCTTCTAAGCCTCTAATAATATAGCAGTGGCATTAATTTGGGACACTTTAGAGAATGTTGTTTAATATTACATTAAGGTTTTGATTTTAATTTATTTAATTTAAATTTATGCTTTATTAAAGTCAAATTTTCAGGAAAGCTAGACAAACATGTCTAATGTTCATCATTTCAAAAATGAGCAAACTAAATTGCAATTAGCACTTATCAAAACAACAGCTATAAATGGTACATTTAGGGCACATTCATATGAATTATTGTAAATGCTTTATGTTAATATTTTCTTGGATATCATTTTAATTTGATTACTGCCTCAATTCTTCATGACATTCAGTACACCAAACACTGGATATCTTCTGGTGTTATCACTCTAAACCACGATTAGATGATGGCCTCTAGCATCTCTCTCTTGTTATTGGAATTCTGATGTGACACCAAAACTTTCTGCCTTGACCACCAGTTTGCAATTGGGTTGAGGTCTGGACTGTTCTGTGCCCAAGGAAGGACAGTAATGATGGTATCTGAGCCTTTTTTGATTGATTCGAGTGGTGTGGCACTTTGCTTCATCCTGTAGATTCTGCAGCATTCTTGAGCATATGGTTTTGGTTTTCTGCCACTTCTTGGAGGCATTCTTGTGCTCCCAGTTACTTCATACCGCTTGCAAACTTTTCTAATGCCTGGTTTTGTAGTGCCACCACCCAACCTTTTCATTATTTCTTCATGGAATAGCCTACTTCATGAAATGTTACTGTCTTACTCCTTTTACTTGGTAATCAATTAGCTTGTTTTTTCTTAGGAGTCATTATTTCAAATTACAGGATCACTTTTCAATTTACTCTGAAAGATGTTCAACTTCACAAAAGTTAATTGCCAACTGCTACACAACAATGTTGTTCACCCTTGACTTAGGTACTTAGACAATACAACAATCAAACTCTGTTGTTTGAAAATATAATAACTCAACATTTATGTTGCTGCTGCCCTAAAATAGAATTATTAAAGTTACTGATTGATAATTAAACTTGTATCTAATATCTATACAGAATGTAGCACATTTCACCTTTCTTAAATATGGTATATAGAAACATTATAGACAAAATAGAAATGCCATCTGTTGATTTGACACAACACAATCTTTATATATCTTGTAAGATTTAAAAAGGATAAAAATTAAATGTAAAGTGTCCAGAATAAATGCCACTACTGTATAATTTGACTTCTTTTTATTTCTGTTTGAATAAATTGTCAATGTTAAATTTATTCTTTTATTCTTCCCAAATCTACCAGTATAATTCAATTGGAGTTTGGATTTATCAGTTGGAACATATTTCCTGGGTATGGATCTTTGATAGTTTTTCCTACTTCTGAAGAAGTATCTTAGGTGCCAGTAGATTCTGCAATCATCATTAATCTGTTTTAGCATCATTTAAAAGATTTCTTATAAAGGACATTTCATGTTTGATAAAAACTATGGTATTTTATTTTGTTGCATTTTATATAATTTATTTTTAATATAATAGTTATGTATCTCATGTACATCATTGTTGCTCTAAATGTCAAAGCATGAGCTTACATATAATTATCTAAGTTTATTTTTTTATCTTTTTCCCCCAAGGCATGGGTGCAGTCTGAACGCTGGGTGAAGCATGCAGATATGTCTATACAATATGCTCATTGCTTGAAAAGAAACCTGTTGAACATGAAGCTTAATAATGGCTATGATGATATGGAAGATTCAGAAAATGCCATCAGCAACAACATCTCCATTTATTTAGATGTATGGTGCTCACTCAATGGTCGCTTTCAGCAGAGGATGTTTGATCCCAGGGTTGATTTACTGACAGTAGAATGGTCTGCATTCACAGAAGTCACATGGTTGATGCCACTGCTTAATGAATTCAATTCATGGAGAACTCGGATTGCAAAATTAGAGAAGGAAGTGTATTCATGGTCAAATTATACAGATGTTTTGTTTGTTGCAGATTTTCCAGGTATTTTTTTGCAGTTTTACATATAACCTTTTGCATGATGTTATTTTACAATGTGCAAAAAAAATAAAAAAAAGAGGGGGAGGAAGAGAAGCAATATAGGAAAGTGTATTATGGAAAATATTTTATCTTAATTATTAAAAAATAAGCTGAAATTCTGATATTACTGGAGTTTTTCATAAAATTTCTGTACTGAAAACAGATCAACTCAGCTAATAAATCACAAAACATAGGACTTTCAATCATAATTGCCTTAAGTTACAATTATCTAACTTTCAAACATTACACTCTCACTCATTTATTTTATGCTTGGAGAATTGAGTATTAAACAGACATGTTGCTTGTAATTTTTCTTAAAGAAAACTTATATAAGTGAAAAACAAAAAACAACTGAAGAGAACTAGAAGGATATTTTCCTCTGTAGCATACTGAATAATTTTGAAATGAGGCCCAATGTGAAAAATTTCAAAGAAATATCATTCATGTTGAAGCACCCAATTACGAATGCCCAATCTATAATATTTTCATTCATTAATTATTAGGAAATATTTTATCATATAAGAAATATAGTATATATAAGAAATCCAGCATAAAGCCAACTTCTCATTTAGACCATCTAAATAAAATACATAAAACACATGCTGCCAATAAGAACAACAACAATATTTTAAAATAGATTATTTAATGCTATTAAAATAAATGTTTGATATATATATATATATATATATATATATATATATATATATATATATATATGTTGAAATTGATAAAAACTACAGAAAAACAGAAATTCATATGGTAAATTTTGTCATAGTACAATATTTGTTAATTTTTTTAATAATTTAAATGTTATTGTAGTCAATAAAATGTTTATTATTAAATAGCGTAATTATATTTAAATAAAAGTATTTATATAATTTGGTGATGGTGATGAGGATGTTCTGAAGAAAGTATGTGTTTGGGGTTTTACATTTGTAAGTAGATCAAAAGGTACTTTACAGATGAAAGTTTGAGGACTGCTACTTGTGCAGCTTGCATTTTTGACAAAATTACTATGAGCCCCTACCTCATATTGGTGTCTAACGTTGTTCATGTGGTCTGCATGGACCTATACTGAAGCTTAGACTTGAAATATAAAGAATGAAAAATAAACAATTTCTATCATACTATAAATGTACAAAATGTTATGGTAATGTCTTGACTTTTCTGCTGAATATTTTTCATTCCACATGGCTTTCATTTAAGAAGTAATTACCTTCTAAAATTACTTTGTTATGTTTTCAGATTTGGCTCTAGAAAACTACATTAATAATGATCTAAATAATGTTACATTGACAGTCCTGGAAGGAGAAGTTATTGTTGAGTCAGCAGTAGCAGAGAAAAATGAAGAAGGAAACAAGAAGGTGCAGTACAGGAAACTCAGAGAAAGAGTAAACAAACATGGTTCTATAAAAATTTCAAGTGGAAAATTTCATAAGGTTCATACTGTATCTCAAACTCCAGCTTGCTATATGTATGCTTATACCAATGTTACAAAACAGTTGCACGAGAACCACAAGTTAGGAAATGACAATCTGGAGAAAAAACTTCAACTTATGAATGAGTTAAGTATACGCTTAGAAAATATCATACGATCCATAGGATTGGTCAGTAATGCCTTTTTGAATGTGTTATATTCTGTACCAATGATAAAAAGAGTGCGCATTGCATAGCCAAATGCTGTGATGCTAAATGTACTTCGCTTAGCAAGAGTGGATCAGCATTTACATAAGAAAGAAATAGAGGTGCAGCAGTGCTCTTTTTGTCCATGCTTATTTTATTGACAAAAATAGCAAGGATTTTTTGGGAAGTAAATAACATTTCCCCCATTTTTTACTTCATTTATATTAAATATTGTCACTCATGCAGTGTATAATGAAAGGTGTAAACATTTATAATTAAGAGTCTTTATTTTTATAGTGTTCAGTATTTCAGTATATATAAATATTTATATGGTGCAATTAAATGAATATATGATGACTGTATTCTAAAAATTTTACTGCAGTACTTTCAAGCATTTCTTTCTTTTTTTTTTTTTTTCTAACATATATTAAAATTACAGTAAATATAACATAAATAATTAACAGGTGCCTGTTTATTTCCTAATTCTATAGAATAAGATCTAAAATAGCATTCTGTTTCTTTGTAACTGCATTTAAATTATTCAAGATTGTAGCATATGGTGCCAGAGATAAATGAAAGGTGTCAGCATTGCACTGAATACTTTTCTTGCTTATTTCCAATATTACACCATGCATCGTGTTTAGCTAAAGGAGCTTTATGTATTACATCTGGCATTCCTTTATAAAGAAACAAACTATGTATTAACATGAAAGGTTTCATTTAAATGGACTAGGGCTTTTTGAGTAATTAGTGTGATGCTTTAATAAACACTAACATGAGGCTGTTACCAAAAACAGTGATGTATGCAATTGATCTGCTTCAATGCCATTTAATCCAGCAAAAATAAGAATGGTATGTTGATACTGTCACACTGCTATCCAGGTATATCTATGTGTAATTTTAGCTGTGTCAAATATAAAACCTTTATCATTATAATTTCTTCACTATTACTTTATTACCATACCATAGTTTTAAAAAATGCTATACTTTGGCTATTGCATCACATACTTTTATGTTGTCCTCAATCTCATTTTTGATACAAAACATTGCTTATCAAAACACAAAATGTAGTAAAGGAATAAAATAAAATCTATTAAAGAGAGTAAGAAAGAAGTAGTGCAGAAGTCTGTTTTACCCTAAAATAGGTCAAACAGACTATAATAGGTAAAACGGACTATAATAAAATAATTCTTACAGTAAGTATAACATCTTTTGTTAGTCAAATGTTTCTAATTATTTCATATAGTTGCCAGGAACATCTTTGAAGATCAGCATAAAGCAAGCTATATAATTGGACAATGTAAACAACAATTTTATTCTTAAAATTTTAACACCCTTATTAATTAGCTGTATATCTAATACAGTGAGATTATCTGAGTTACAGGCCAACTCAGTGTGGCTGTGCATTAGGAAAATTCAGTTGCCAAGGCTGTGTAATGCATATGCAGGTAGCAGCTTGTAATTAGTTTTAGGAGACTTTGTCATCGAGTGGTTGTGCATTCACTTGTTTCTTAGTGCTTTCATTGTGTGTAAATTGTGTGCTAATTGTTCTTTGTTGGTTATGACACTGCATAATTCAGTCTTAAATGGGTTTTAACTTATGATGCATATATAAACATGGACTCTTAACAGAGAAATGGTAAGGTGATTTGTAAGAAAATATCCTAGCTACTGTGGTCCAGGTAGAGAAATTATTCAACTTGTTAAAAAGTTATGAGAGGCAGGATCTCTCAAGACACATATTCTAAACTGTCATGCTCTTACAGAAGAAAAGTTAGCTGGAATTTCCTGTGCAGATTCTGCTGATATATTGCAGTTGCATTATCGGCATCTCTTATAATTTAGGTTACTGCTTATTATTATTCTTTTAAATATAGTATTACTTCACAGCGTACTGCACTACCCTATTAAGCAGACAGCCTGTAACTCAATCTCACTGCAAAAGTAATCAGTAATAAATGAGATGTAAGTTATCGGACCAAACTACTGTTTAAAATGAAAACTATTAAAATTAAGCTTTAGAGCAGCTATGCAAACTATAATGAAACTAAAGATTTTCATAATTTACAAAAATAATTTGCCATTATACTTTCTTTAACAGTATGAGCAAGAGTTTAAATTACACCTGCTAGAGGGATAATAGAATTATGCAGATGCAATTGTGCTCAGTTTTGTTTGTTGCTTCATATTACAATTAACCTCTTATGTTCTATATTAGTTTATAGATATTACATTCCACCTCAAAGGCTAGCTATTACTGAATGATACAATCATTTCCTAATGATTGCCTAGGATAAAGGATGCTTATCATGTGACAGAAGGAAGACATACATTTGGAAATACCTGTATACATTAATTTAAAAATCAACTTAAAGTAGTAACAACTATAGTGAAGCAATCATATATTCTAGACTAGGCTAGAGAGTTGGTTTCATACTCTTGTGCTTCACATTAAACTACTCAGTTTTCTCACAATTCTTTCAAACATACCTTTTTGGGCACCAAAAAGGTAATTAAAGATTTCCACAAATTAAAAATGAAAAGATCGCTAATGGCAGATATAAAAAATTTTAATGCTTGTCTTTAGAAGAATGTGGTACCAAAATTTGTCAGAAAAGCTGTGAAATTCAGCAGTAATAGTGAGAAACAAATAGCAACAGAGAGGAAAGTAACATCAGTTGAAAAAGCAAGCATCACAAAAAACTGTTGGATATATATATATAAATATAAATATGTATCAGTTACATTTACAACTTGCCAAAGTTTTGGGAAAATATGCTTTGAACAACCTGGAGTGTACATTTTTCATACACATCATCTTTAAATAAATATAAAACCTGAAAAAGAAAGCTAAAAAGCAACAAAGTAAGCTAAAGGATCTATGCAGGAATAAAATTATGAAGAGTAACCAATCATACATAATCTCAACTCTCAGTAGACTGCAATGTGGTGAAAAATTTAATAATGAACAGATTTTCAAAAAGTGCAAAGATATACATAGTAGACTTTAAGGTGGTGATTAATGATTATGATAAAAACATCATTAGAATAAAAGAAGAAAAATGTTTGAATCGCATTGTCAAAAGTGAGGTTAGGTTTGATGCACATAAGAATATAGTGCATTAGCTGGAGCAACTTACTTTGAAAGTAGGTAACAACTAAACAACTAGGATACGTCACCTTCCAATAATACATAAACTGGGGAACACCATGAGACCAATAATTAATAATAGAAATATGCCATCTTATCAACTATCCCAGCAACAGAAAAGCAAACTACCAACCTGTCTAAAAGAATGGTTGCAATCTCTGCACTGTATAAGGAGGAAACCGAAGGATACATCCAGCTAACATAGATTTTTTTTAATATTCAATGGTGAGTTTTATAAACAAGAGGCAGGGGTTGGCTCTGGGAAACTCTTTATGACTATTTCCGGCTATTTTTTATAAGAGCAATTTATAACCATGCATCACCAGATCATTTCCTTGTATTTTCAAGATCTGGCACAGGTATGCTGATGACAACTTTGCTGTGATCAACAAAAAAGATTTGAATATTGCTTTGAAATTATTAAACGTACAGGACAAAGAAATTAAGTTCAATCTGAAATATAAAAAGATAACAGTATTCCTTTCCTTGACTTGAATATCAAAACAGGCAATAAATTGGAGTATGAAATACCTACAAGAACACACTTTCAGACAATTATATACAGTTTTAAATAGCTTAGCAAATAGACTGGTTGACATACCCATGAGTCAGTTAGAATACAACCAAGAATACTTACATGTAATATAAGTGCCATTTACCAATGTATATAACAAAGAAATTGTGAGACAAGAATATCAAGAAATGTAAACAGAGAGGGAAATTAAAACAAATTACACCCATGACAAGAAAAGAAACAATCATTTACAAGAAATTCACCTATCGTCATTAGGCCACCAGAAAATTTCAGAAATTTTTCAGAGATTTCAATATTCATTTTTTATCTCCATTAAATAAATTATGTAAATAATCTGCTGATTTCCAGAGTTAATGATAAAAGCCATATCAAGAAGAATCCAGAGTTTTTTTTTAATAATTGCTCAGATTCCAACAAAGTATACATCAGGAAAACAAAAATAAGTGTAAGGATCATACTTGAATACTGGAACATCAAATACAAATAGAAGAACAGGCAGAAAAATTAGCAGTAACTATCTCTTTTTGGAGAACAAACCTAATATAGAAATGGAAAGCACATTACTAAAATTTGTGGATAGACCATTGAAGCTGGAAATATGGGAAAGAATTCATATAAAGAAATATAAGGATAGTTATGAACTTCAAGATCCCACCAGAACACAAATTGCTTCAAAAATAGTTCTTAAGTGTCCGTTAGAGTTTCACCAAAGATGTCCATTCATCAAGAAATCTGATAGTCAACATGCAGCTGATGATGTAGGCAAAGTCTCATGAAACATGTTCTAAGTAGTTCAATGGTAAATGGAGTATAAGAATACAAAATTGACTCACTAGCCTAATCTAGAATACCTGTTTACATAAAGTTTTATGAATTTTGATCATATCATTTATTCAATAGGATTTATACTTTACGATCAGTATTGTTTTCCCCCAGAGTGTTTTACCTATGGGCAAGCATTTGCCAGAAGCCAGGTCTGGATTAGCAGTAGAGTAAAACAATAAAACAAACCAACCATATAACAAACACAAACCAATTTAAGAGGCTCATTACTTACCAAATTATCAATGAGATGTTGAAACTGCCCGTCTTCATTCTCTACATATTTTTGGCATCTCTTTAAGAAATTATTCATCATTCGCTGTAATTCATATTGAGAAATCCAGACAATTTCCTGACTAATATTAGCTTTGTGTTTTTGTATGGTGTGCATTTGTCTTGTACACAGAGTTTTTTTAATTTACCCGAGATATAATAATTGCAAGCTGTTAAATTGGGGGACCAATGGGGCCACAAATCTGTACTAATAACTCTGTCTTATGGAAACACATTATGAATTGCTCTCATGGAATTATTAGTAATGTGAGTAGTGGCTGAGTCCTGTAGAAAAATTGCATGATCACACTCCATGTTGGTTAATTATCTATAAGAAGTTAGTATGGTATTCTTATAAGTAACCAAACCAACTGTATGTTCAAAAAAGAATTGGTCCCATCATT
The DNA here is from genome assembly GCA_030762175.1 of Metallyticus violacea. Classification (NCBI taxonomy): domain Eukaryota; kingdom Metazoa; phylum Arthropoda; class Insecta; order Mantodea; family Metallyticidae; genus Metallyticus; species Metallyticus violacea. The sequence continues at coordinate 61,093,255 of CM060840.1, forward strand.
CTTTTTTGAACATACAGTTGATTTGGTATATATATAAAAGAAAAATAAAAATAAAGTAACACTATTAACAATGTAACAAATTAACAGTATTAATGGATATCATTGTATGATTAGTTGAACTACACACTCTTAAAGCTTCACTTACTTTTTATAAATGTATGGAACCGGTTTCGAGAACATTTGTTCCCATCTTCAGCCATGCTAAGGTTCAACTGTCGGATCATTCGTTGAGCTGTGGGAATGTAAATTCTGCTCTGGTGGCGGTGTGATAAACTTGTAGTTTATGTTTTCATCCCCGACAATGTCGAAGTTCATTATGCTGTTTTTGTATTTGTAGATGTAGATTTTCTCCCAGGTTGCTAATTCCATAGGTCCTTGTACTGATTTTAATAATTTTGTTTTATTTATTATGTCGTGATTTTGTGTCCAAAAATGATATGCTACTGCTGATTTCTCTATTTGCTTGTACTTTATGTTCCTGAAATGTTCCTTTAACCGTGTGCCAATGTTTCTCTTTGTTTTCCCTATGTAGATTTTTTCACATTCTGCACAGTTTATTTTGTAAATACCTGATTTTTCTTCTTGTGGAATACTGTCATTAACATTATCTATCAGCAAATTTTGAAAATATAATGTTAATGACAGTATTCCACAAGAAGAAAAATCAGGTATTTACAAAATAAACTGTGCAGAATGTGAAAAAATCTACATAGGGAAAACAAAGAGAAACATTGGCACACGGTTAAAGGAACATTTCAAGAACGTAAAGTACAAGCAAATAGAGAAATCAGCAGTAGCATATCATTTTTGGACACAAAATCACGACATAATAAATAAAACAAAATTATTAAAATCAGTACAAGGACCTACGGAATTAGCAACCTGGGAGAAAATCTACATCTACAAATACAAAAACAGCATAATGAACTTCGACATTGTCGGGGATGAAAACATAAACTACAAGTTTATCACACCGCCACCAGAGCAGAATTTACATTCCCACAGCTCAACGAATGATCCGACAGTTGAACCTTAGCATGGCTGAAGATGGGAACAAATGTTCTCGAAACCGGTTCCATACATTTATAAAAAGTAAGTGAAGCTTTAAGAGTGTGTAGTTCAACTAATCATACAATGATATCCATTAATATGATTGGCTTCACTGTGTTTAAGTTCCAATTTTACATTTAAGTTTAAATTAACAGTAATTATAATAGTACAAAAGGATAAAACACTAAGATTTGTCTTCTTGCCATAGAAGGATTCCACGAGTCCGAAATATAGTGATCTCAAGTGTGACTTTTTCTTAGTGTTTTATCCTTTTGCACTATTATAATTATATATATTAATCATATATGCTGTGCTGTTGTACAGCATAGTATACTTTATGTATACTGTCAAATTAAGAAACCAACAACAGCAACACACACCCTGGAACAGCTGTACTCATAAGGAAAACCCCACACCGGTGGGGAAAACATCACTGATTATACGGTACTTTACAAACATGTTAATTTTATGTAATTACCTTGTGCAAATTCTATGAATAATGCAGTCTTTGGTTTACTTGTTACAACAGACTATATAGTACCTTCATTCAGCAATGCAGTTATTCTCTGACCCCCTGAACTAATTTTAGATATTTATTTCTCTTCACTGCCACTGCAGCTAATGTCCTAGTTACCTGAATAATGCCACCAATGATCATTTAAGCAAAAACTTTTTACAAATGTATTTTTAGACTGTTCTTAGAGCATTTTTTGTAGAAAAAAATGTGAAACAATGACTTTTACTATGATCAATATCTCTAAATACTAAATCAAAATACTTAATACTAAACAGTGTATTCTTCTGTCTATGTAAATTGTCCAGGCCATTATCATTCAGGTGTTGGAAAGCAATACATCTTTCCATCAGTTTGAAATAACAGTAAGATATGAAGTTTACAGTGAAATATCCTAGGGCCAGATAATGGACTATCACATTCCAAAAATCTTGTGAAATAATTCTCTAATTTTTGGGATGGAGGTTGTGTGTGTTAGTTTGTAAAGAATGTACCAGGAAATGGGACTAATTTTTCCTTCTTTCTCCTTTTTTCCCCTTTTTGCTTCATTATCTTAGTAAAACTGTGTAGTACAACATAGAACATAGAACAACTTAAGCAAAATCCTAACACAAAGACACTGCAGCTCATTTCTAGCTTGTTATTTGAGTTGCTGATTACTTGCTTTTGTTTAAATTTAATATATGATGTCACATTGCATTGGGCATAACATTAGATAGGAGTTGATCTACAAATATGTAAACATTTAGTAAGATAAAGTAATATTTATTTGCTTATAATAGAAATATACAGTAAATACATGCTAAGCAGCACACTTAAACAGCTTTTAAAAAATCAAAAAATATTCACCATAGCCAATAGCATATTATACATGTATAAGTTATTATAAATATGCAGCTTATAACTTAATTAAATTCAGAGTTACATTAAAATGATAACATATTTGTGCATGTAGCAAATAAGCAGAAAATTGCCAACACTTAACTTCTGAGCAGCCAAATGCTTGTTATTAAAGAATCATAATTTTTGTTATATTTATTTGTGTAGAAAGTAGATGTAGAGAAAGCACTATATAACTAGTTCAGAAAAATTCAGACTTTAGCTATATTATGTATTTCTAGCTTTTTAATAATGGATCAAAAATTTAATTATAAATATTACAGTCACAACTTCATTCATACATATTCCTGAATCATCATAACACAACAATCTTGACTACAACATAAGTTGTTCTAATAGGAATGGGATAAGAAACATAGCTTACGGGAATACTCCTGCAATCCAAACTTATTGGGATAACTTACCACTATTGCAAGGCATAATATTTTGTATATTTTTATTTGCATTGGTATCGTTGAACTTACATTCATTTCTAATACATTCCTTATATAAAGATAGCTGGGAATTACAAAGATTTGGATGGCGATAAATGTGTTTCTTTTTCCCTGATGTTCTTACATTAACATAATGGGAGTATAATCTTATATTGCAGGCTTTAAAGTGTTGTTTCAAAATGGAAATATAATTTTCTTTTATATATAAATACAGGCCTGAGGCATTTGAGGTATGAATTACAGGAGTTTTTCACATAATGAGGTGAATTTAGTCTTGAATAATGTTTTTTAAATCAAGGAATTAACACTCCAATCCTACAGAGTTTTACATAAATTGAACTGGTTACAATGTACAACAATTAAATGTCTACAAAACTGACCTAGAGCACTATTTGGCAACATTAAGAATTCACTTCTAGGAAATTAAGGGAAAAAATGACAAAAAAAGTGTAAATAAAATACGACAGTAGAATATTGCCCATAAAAATCTGAAAATAAAGTAAATATTCACAATGCTAATTTAGTTAAATATCTAATCTTAATTTTATCCAATAAAATCGTATGTATTATTATACATTTTATTGCATTTATATATAAAAATATATAGATATTACATATTCAATATCTATGTATGCCGAATATAAACAACATTTATACAACATTCTTTATAGAGCTTTAAGTTATTTATTCATTTCTTTGCTTATTTTAGGTGTACAAAATATAAACTTGGGCTGTAAATTCATATTTACAGACTATGAACAGCTCTTTATGACAATATTAGTAAACAGCATTGCTTACTATGCTTAAAATTTTACAATTTGTTTTATTTTCCCTTAAGGTTTAGCATGATACATTTGCTTTAATACATGATAATCTATAAATGTAGGAAGAAAAAGTAATTAATACTATATGCTCTTTCATAAAGGAGAAATAATTTAAGTAATTTATGATTTAAAGTATCTGGCCATAATGACTACATTGCTATTATCTTTAGCAACTATTTTTGGTTATTTTCTATGAAACAAGGACTAGATATTAAAAGAGATTGAAAATACTAAAGTTGCAATCTGAAATTTGTAACAAATACATATTTCAGATAAAAAAGTTTAATTTTCCAGAATATTTTAGTCTCCAAAAGCATTGAATCAAATCAATACATTCTGAGAGTAGTATGATATGAAAACAACAAATATTAATTTAGCATATTTGATGAAAGTAAAACTAATTTATCAAATAGACATATATTAAGTAAGATCCTTTTATAAATAAGTTATTTTCTTCCATTTATACATGCCTTAACGAGCATGAGCTTTGCAGAAAGGTCGTCCACCCTTCGCATAGAAACTTTGTCCTTCTAAGTTTTTCTTGCAAGACTGAAAGTAACAAAAAGTACAAATGTTCAAGCATGCTTATAAAAAAATTTACTAGATACCTAAACTTTCATTCTAATTAGTTGTTTTCTTCTCTAGATTGCATTCAGTGTAAGAGCTGATTTTTTTTTAATCAATTATAGTGCTAATTATATCTAAACATGACTTCCTTTATATTTGGGAGCTGTCAGCTCCCAAATATAAATACTAATTAAAATATGAAATGAAATACACAGCAATAAAAAATATCTTACTATAAAATATGTTCTTTAAAGACATGTTTGGAAATTTGGGCTCCTTATAGATGACGGATAAAGAAAAAAGAAATATATTTTAATTTTTTGAATGATTTGACTCATGTTGAGTTTACCTATTGTACATGGAATAATTTAACATAACAAGAAAATAAAGAATAAATTTGCTTAAATGAAATAAAAGTAAAAATATTATAAAACCTCAATGGTTACAGAAAAACATTTATTTCATCCTATATTAACTCCATACATATGGTTTCTAAACATCATAACATAATATTAATAGCACATTCATATAATGTGAACATAAAACATAAGTAAACTACAAATTTAAACTGTTGGAGTGCATTTAATATGAAATGTGATTATAATGAAATTTAAATAAAGGATCTGATATGCTTCATAGAAGGGATAGGCCTATTATTGAAATACAGTATAACCTCGATTCATCATTTTTGGAGGGACCAGGTTCAAAAAACGATGGGAGCGAAAACGCATAAATCATGTTCAAAAATAAATAAAGCCAGTTTATTAGGAAAAACTTTATTTTGCGTCAATTTTATTTGTTACCGTGTACATATTTTGCACTTTGTTGTGAGTCCTGGTGGTGTAGTGGCAACCATACTTGCCTTGTAGGTCCAAGATTGCATGTTCAATCCTGGCTAAGGTTGAAGAGGATTTTTTGGGGGCGTAAAAATCTTAATTGTGGTTGTTTCGTAAGGGAAATAAAGCCGAGGGTCCCATGTCGTAGATTTACGGCACGTAAAAGAGCTTTAAGGCTGAAAGAAAAGATCTCTAAGCAAATTTATTGCCTTGAATGCACTACACATGACTTAAGAAGTTACAAGAGCGTTCGTAAATAAAACAAACCAACAAAAATCAAAACATCTGTCACTTTTTATGAGAAAAGTCGTTAACTGACATTTGCTTCCTTGCTCCTTTTCTTTTCATGTGAAACGAATTTTCCACATTCAACGCATGCTGATTTCCATCCATATGGCCATTATCATGTGGATAATACGGTTGTAGTTTCATGTGCTCTCAGAGCTTCGGCAAACATCGGTATGGCATTGTCTTCCCTCTCTTCCTCACTCCCTTCCCTCTTTTCAAATGTACTTGCGACTCCTCCCTCTTCGTCGCACTCTTCAGCACTTAGAACGCCACAACGTCCTCGTCCATTGCCTTGTTGGTGTCAAAACTGACGGCAACTCTGGCACATTCTTCCCATAGACTATCACCATCATCGTACGGCTTCAAAAGAATCGGCAATTACGGAGAGTTCGAATTACGCTTTCTGTGACGTAAACTCTGTAAATGCGACGATTCACTATTCCAGTTTGAAAACCATCGTTCGAGGATAGAATTTCTTTGGGACTGAACTTTTTGAACGAATAAAGCGGCAAAATGATACTTAGAGGAACGACCATGCGAGTTTTATTTACATAAGGCGAAACGTTTGGGACGCATAAATTGAACGATTGTTCCGGGAACGATATATCGAGGTTACACAGTAATATGCTATAGTTTAGCATATAGGTTAATGGAATCCTTTTACCATAAACAGGATGATTAGCCAACATCAGTTTTAATGATTGTTTTCTCTTCTCTCAACTTTTATTTAGATGGCATTATAGAAAACAACAACACCTGTTTCTGGAGTTGTGAACCTTCTCCATACTGGCTGAATAAATGCTGTGTAGTGCATTAGCCATACCTAGAGGTAAGAGGCCAAGCATATGCTTCTCAGGCAGCTATTTTCTAAGGACATTCCCTAATTCCCTAATTTTAAATTATTCCAAGAAAAAGGTCCTCGAGGAATATTATAGTTAGGACTAAACTTGACATTATCTCAGAAAATGAGCTCAGGATATATTAAGAAACAGACTATATACTAATCTTAATTACTGATAGGTTATAATATTAAGACAGAATCTATGCAATGTTAACTAATGCAGCCTTTAATATCAGTATTATTATTTAATCAATTTTTCCTTTAGCCAATATTAAATTAAATAAGCTACTGGATTTGGTAAAAGTTCCAGTTTTCTTGCAAAGCCAGCCCCTGTATTTATATTATGAAAAAAGTGTAAAGTATACTTACAGTGCAATTGAAGCACTGGCTGTGATAATTGTTACTTAAGGCTTCTACCCAGCGATCTCCAGCTTCAATGGGGAACCCACATGCAAAGCACTTAGTGGTAAATAACTCATTCCAATCTGAAATCCAAAAATAAATTAATCTTTGATTATATAATTGAAAATTACTTCTGTTTGCATTTATTCTATACAAATGAAAGAAAAACTCAGTGGTAATTAATAGTTTTGTAACTCGGAATGACGTTTTAAAAAATCAGAACAAATGTGGAATTATAAGAGATTGCAAGGATTGGAATTCAGAAGCAAATATAAAAATTGATTATACATTCATAGCTACTAAGAACTGATAAAGAATAGCAAACAGAGTAGTAATCTAGAAGGAAAGAGGAAAATAGGACACAAAGAAAGAGATGATATATAGGAAAACATTGGAGAGTTCAAGATTAAAATATCTATGCAAAATCAGGGTAAATCAAAATGTGTGGCTAGTATTATTATCTATCACAGTGTGATTGGCAAATAAGACAATATTTGATTGTTTACATTTAGTTTATTATAAGATAGAGTTCTTGAAAAGTCGTCTCAGCTTACCAGCTTCACAGTATGGTAGCCCATCTTCCAAGAAAAATGGATTATTTCCAAATAGTTTGCCACAGTAGGCACATAAGAAGCACTCGGGATGAAAATGCTTGCCAATAGCATTCAGACAGTCCTGTTGAATAAACAAAAAAGCTTTTATTTCTAATGGCAGGTTTATTGATAATAAAAGTAAAATTCTTAAATTCGTCATATTTTTATTAGTGTTTTGGAATGTGTAAACTGACTGTAAAATTAAAAGCGATGAATGGCCTAAGTGTGTTCTATATATTAATTTTTATTCATACTTATATTACGAATACACTTTGTTTTTATATCATCATTCAGTTTAACTAGTAATATGTCAGAGAAATTTGTGTAGTAATTTTATACGTAAACTAATATTCCTATTTTTATTATTGTACTAAACATTGTTTTGATAAATTGTTTGTACAAATCAGATTTAGATTATGTATTAACATAGAATGTGTAGAACTTATAAGGAATCAATCACTACACTCATACCGAAACATACCTGAATTTTTTTCCTGTGTCATCTATGTGCTATAAAAAGCCCATGTTCCAAAATTGAGTTGCTGTTTTAAATTGCAAGTACCCTAAATGAGTTGAGAATATCTTGGGGAACAGAACATGGCTCTGTAGAAGGAACTGAACAACTCTGATGGGCTGTAGTCTTTCGTTCGCACGTGCATAGCAGATAAGAGGATAGATAGCACAGGCCTTGTTTGTGGGCTCTACCTGACATGGGCAAATGTAATATTTAAGTTCCGTTGCTTTGTGTTTCTTTAAAGAACCGGACATGAATCCTGAAAGGCCGGCAGCACACCGGAACGCGTCAAGTCATGCAACATGACGCAAAGAAATGGAGCTATGGAAACCAGTGTAAATACTATATCCGCCGCACACCCGTTTGCATCATGTCGATAATGTTATCAACATGCTGGGGAAACGTTTCAAGAGATTCAGCATGCTACATTCGAGAGGCCGCACTCCGGTAGGCATTAAGTCAGATAAATGAGATCCCTTCTTGTCTCTTTGATTCAAGATATGTGGCCGGACACCTAAGCAACACACGTCTGTCTAATCCACTGGACGACATGGCCTCTTCGTCCGATGTTTTGATGTACAGGTGGCTGAAATTGTGCAACAGGAGAAAAAGAAAATGAGTTCATAATTTCAATTTGCGTTGTGCTCAGCATGGTGTAAATGTTTTAGCCCGTGATGAATTAAAAGATCCTGCAAAGCTCCAGTCCTATTATCGGATGTACCCAGAAACGTACTGTGAACTTCTGCAAAGGTTGTCTCCACTAATACATGGAGAATAATCGCAGCTAGTCAGCAAGATCAAGTTACGATGACGCAGTGCAAATAGTGCTATGTATATTATGTATAAATGTGATGATGTGAATAAGCAACAGTATCAAGCTACATCCGCCAGAATTCTCTAAATGACTTGTAAAAGTAATCATTTTAGATTAAATAATAAAAAGAAAGCAGATTTCAACTAGACAATAATTTAAAAAGACTAAAATTTTCCACTAGCAACTAAAAAGTTACGAGTCAGATAAGCCGAAGAGCGAAAATGCTTAGTCAAATTTTTCTTAACTCGTGCTGGACATCAACATGACTTAAGTCACTTAGGACTATCAGAAAAGGACAGACAATATATCTACAGATAGTGCAAACAAAATTTCTTTTTAAGACAAATTGGACAAAATTAGAGATTCGGTGTTAGATACTAAATTAGAAATAATTCATATATTAACCAAGCAGGATTGAACGATGCTTTAATTTGTGCTCCTCGTCCGTTAGGCATCAAAATGGTGGGACTAGTGTTGAGACATGGGTAAATGAAGTGAACTCAAGTGATAGCCCCTGTGTATTGTTTTATAAGACATGCTCAGTGACTCTCATGCGGAATTAAAAAACACAAATTTTGTATTAATTATAATGAACAACGCACAGGGCGAACTATTAAAAAATATGGACATGACTGTATATGTATTGACGGAACGCATAGACTTAATAGCTATGGTTTCGAACTCATAACACTACTAGCAATAGATGACATGAGGCAAGGGTTTCTATGCGCCTTCCTTATAACCAACAGAAATGGTTTTCAAGTGCTGTCCATATTTTTCCATGTATAAAATCGGAAGTTGAAAATATTTTCCCCAACGTTTTTATGTCAGATTTGGCAGTGTCCTTCTATAATGCTTTGGATTTCAACGATGGAAGCTCCAACAGTGAGCTCTATTGTACAAGGCATATAGACAGAGCCTAGAGAAAAAATATAAACAAAGTCAAAGGGTAACCAATTATAATGAACAATGCACAGGGCGAACTATTAAAAAAATATGGACATGACTGTGTATGTATTGACGGAATGCATAGACTAAATAGCTATGGTTTCGAACTCATAACACTACTAGCAATAGATGACATGAGGCAAGGGTTTCTATGCGCCTTCCTTATAACCAACAGAAATGGTTTTCAAGTGCTGTCCATATTTTTCCATGTATAAAATCGGAAGTTGGAAATATTTTCCCCAACGTTTTTATGTCAGATTTGGCAGTATCCTTCTATAATGCTTTGGATTTCAACGATGGAAGCTCCAACAGTGAGCTCTATTGTACAAGGCATATAGACAGAGCCTAGAGAAAAAATATAAATAAAGTCAAAGGGTAAACAAAACAAGCAGCTATCTACAAATTGTAAGAACATTAGTGGAAGAGAGAGATGCCACCGCATTTGAGATGATGCTTCCTACTGCAATAGATAAATTGAAATGACGTCTGGATAAAGCAATATTTGCTCTAATGTCGTTTGTTATAGAGAAGCTGTTCGACAGCTCATTATTCTTACCAAAGGAAAATTAACCACCAAAATTAAGGACATTCGTCGTAGGACAAAGCAAGCATGGGAATAATAAAGAATTTCATTAAGAAGAAGAAGAAGAAGAAGAAGAAGAAGAAGAAGAAGAAGAAGAATAAGACATCTCATCGCATTCTCCTTACAAAACCCGATGCAACGGAAGTCAATAGCCCCACCTGAAAATAAGAAATATCTTGCTTATACAGTTCAGAATACATGCAAAACTAATAATGTTAAAAGCGCATGCCTTTTCCCGTATAGTTATTATTCCCTTAATCTGTTGATTTGGCGTATACTGAATATGATTAACTACTAACATGCTTCCTATAAATTGCATTTGGCGTAGATTCCTTATTTCTTTGTGCGCTACAACTACTATTGCTACGGCCTGTATTCAGGTTGCCAACCCATGACGTTGAAAATAGACGATATGCTACTGCAAAATTAGAGGAAAATTAATAGACCAAAAAAATTCAACTTCCAAACAGTTTAAACCCATAAAAAGTGATACATATCTATAGGTAATTAAATTATATTATTTTAAAATTTTGCATATATGTTGTTTTTAATAACTTATCTCATATTTACAATTGATGAAACTTCCTCTTCCTTTCATGTATCACAATATTTTAGTCTTCATCATTGTAGTCGTACATATACTTGATTTGATTTATTTTCGGACGCTTTTTAACATCTCAGGTCATCAGCGTCCCATTATATTCAGGGCGTGAAACGGCCGACAAATTTTGCTCAGAGGTCTCTTTTTTCAGGCTTGAGGTTCTTTTTCGTGGCGTAAATATACGACACGGAACCCGCGGCTTTACTTCCCTTCCGAAGGATTTTAGGATTTTTACGCCCGAAAAAATCCATCGATCCTGGCCGGGTTTGAACCCGCAATCTTGGGTTTAGAAGGCAAGTACGGTTGCCACTACACCACCTGAACCTTTTTTGTGGTCGGCGGTCGGGCTTAGAAGTGCATCCCAATTTCTTGGTTATATGCTAACTGCCATTTAGAATCTTATGGATGAGATATGCGTTTCTTGTGAATACTTTAAATTGTAGTACTTGGGACAATATTTATTAAAATTATTGTATTAACAAAGTATCGAAAAGGCACTCATACATATACACTTTCAAACGCTTTGTTTGTGAATTGTCCACTTTGAATGAATAACATTCACTATTAGTTAGTAGTCTCTTCGTGTATAATGCCAAGCCTATCCCCAATATTTGTTTTCATCAGATTTACTGAAGAAAAAACTCTTTCTACGGAGGCGTTTGAATATTGAAGGCTCAACATAAATCAAACAAATTTTGCCAAATTTGGGAATAATGGTTTGTTATCTGCACATTTTTAGTTGCGCACAACTTCCAAAATTCTTCCACTCCATTTTCATTACTGTTTTCAGTCTCAGTGTTACGCAACAATCGCCACTCGGTGTCTATTTTCTGGATCTCTCCTTGTGAGACAATGTTGGAAAATTGAGATAATATAGGTTTCTAACAACTCTTTTCACATTTTCTATCTGTCTTGTTTTTGGAATGTTTTTCTAATACAATTTTATTCCCCGAGGCAATATTTATGTGAAAATCACATGATTTTCAATAAGCAAATTCCTTTTCCCAACCCAATTCTTGAAAAGTCTCTCGTTCTCCCATTCAGAGTTGTAATTTTGTGAATATTTTTCCAACTTTCTCGGCCCTGAAATATTTATTATTATTATTATTATTATTATTATTATTATTATTATTATTATTATTATTATTATTATTATTATTATTATTATTATTATTATTACTATTATTATTATTATTATTATTATTATTATTATTATTATTATTATTATTATTTGCCTGAATTGTATTGTAAAAAGCATTGACGTATGATAATATGAAAGCACTTAAAAGCACTGATAATGTGTAACTAATTCTTTAAAATAAATTTCATTACTCGTTCTCTTTGGCAACTATTTCAACTATTACGCAACAGCAGCAGTAGAGTGCTTTCACCCCTGCAAGTAACGTCAAGTGAAAACAGGTTTGGCTCTCTCAGCTGTCGCTTGGGACTGCAGCCAGATTCCCAGATTCCATGCTTTTCTGTTCAGGGTATGACGTAAAGTTTGAAAATCAACTTGAACATCAATCCGTGCGGGGAGGGGGGGGCGTATTCTATGAATGCAACACGAGTCTCGAGTATTATTGTATCAACAGTCATTTTTCTGCATTGATGTTCAACGTCAACATTCTTATCGCAGGTGCTTCATTTCAGAAAACCTACACTCTTGGGATGAGAAGGGCACAATAGCATAGGAATGTAATAACGTTGTAAGTGAGTTTAACCTTTCTCCTTGCCCCTTGATTCCGTATATTCAGTCATGAGGGCTGGTTTCATCAACACATGCTAAACGTTAACATGCTCTTAGACTGCTTTAATATTCTAATTACAAAAATTCTGTTTCATCAATCAATGTTAACTCTTACCACCGAGTTAAACTTCGTGAAGTTAACATCACCTTTCCCTTGGACCGCCACGGGTGGCCGAGATCTTTAAGGCGCGGACTCGTGAGGAGGAGGTCTGGGGTTCGATTTCCGCCAGGACCGTCCTTCCTGACAGGATTTTTCCAGATTTTCTTCAGTCCTCATAAAAATGGCAAATGCCGGGGAGGTACCCTAAAATTAGACCTGTAATGTTTCCTTCCTTTAGCAAAAAAAAAAAAAAAAAAATCCTTTCTTAATTTATCATTTCATTTAATATATCATCAGTGCCTACCGTCTGTGGTGCCTCAGTAGTGAAAACGGCCATTAAACACTATTAAAAAAAACCTTTCCCTTGTGTTAAAAGCTTAACAACTCGAAAACGGCGGCCGTAAAAACAACTGTAGGTGTCGAAAATCTGTATTTAGATATAATAACAGAGAAAAGGCTATAAAATGTAGCTACTTTCACATTTTTACAAAGATACAGAATGTGAAAAGCAGTTATAGGATTGTAGATGAAATACGAGAGGGGTTAGAACACCTTTGTGCCTCTGCTCCTTTTAATGTTCCTTGCATGAACCGTATATTTTAATTATTCTATGCAAACTAAAGGACAACGGAGTAGGCTCAGAAGTCGTTCGATGATGACACCGCCTTCTCGATCCGTACAATTTGCAATGCTCGGGAACCTTAACAGCGTGTTAATTAACTTTATGCTAGAAAAGCTTGATGGAACGCAGGAATTTAAATGAAGAAAAGGTTTGTATTTTTAGAGGAAAATCATAAAATATTAACACAATATTAACAAATAAAATGTTAATGTATTTTTAACATCTGTTGGTCAAATTGGTCCTGATTAGCTCACGAGCACTATTGTAAAAAATGAAACATCGTTAAATGAGGAAAATGTTTGTATTTTTAGCGGAAAATCATTAAAAAAATAAAGAGAATTACTACATTTGTAAACAATTTTGAAATGGAATAGTAGACATAGTTAAAATTAAGATCGTCTCTAAAATAAGTAGACGTGGCAACGCTGCCTGTATTACTTCTCGGCATCGATGAGGTCATTACTTGGAATTGGAGTTTTCTCCCCCACTCTCCGCTTACGTTCGTGAAAGGAGGCGTGACTTATCCCGGAAAGTGCTTTCTCAGTTGATCGATAATGTCTGTTGCATGACGCGTTCCGGTATGCGTCGTGTCTCACGGCAATTGGCAGATAACATCCAATTCCTGCAAGCATTCATTCCATCATTGCGAAGCATCATTTCCTGTGAATGTTTCCAGTATGAATGAAGAACAAGTCAATATTAAGTTAGTGCAGTTAGTGGAGAAATTCCCGATATTATATGATTATTCATTACCAGGCCACTCCAACAAGAACGAGCTCGACAAAGCTTGGATAAAAATATCAAAGGAATTAAACCTAAATGGTAAGTAGTACATTACAAGTACATTAATTAGAAAATTCAATAGTAATATAATTAATGATATATATATATATATTAATGAAACATAAAAATAAAGAAACACTATTAACAATGTAACAAATTAACACTAATAATAAAAGTAGATAAAGATAAAACACAGAGAAAGAGTCACACTTGAAATTGCTATATTTCGAACTACTGCGAGTTCTTCAATGACAAGAAGCTAGACCAATATATATTCCATTAATGTAAACATTTCTTTCATAATTTGCCCTATCGTCTGTAGAAGCTTATGCCACAGTACACTTGTTCTCTGACTTTATATAGTATGACGTCAAGTGATTTCTCAGACCAACGGCTTCTGTGCTGGAGCCTTTGCAACACAAATGTTGAACTGCCCCCACCATTCTCATCCTGTTCTGCCAAGCTAGGTTTACTGGAGACGCCGTCCTTTAGCCGTATGTAGAGATAGATAGGGCACCAATTGCTCGTACCACAGTGTCTGTTCTTTCTGGTTTGCATGTCATACCGTGAAAGTACTCTGAACTTCGAGGCAAGAATAACGAATGCACATTTTATACTATTTCTGACCCTGCTAAGCCTATTATTAAAAATTTCCCGTTCTTCATTGCGAATTCTCTTCGGGTATAGGGATCACATTATATGCCTTTGTAGTGGAAAAGCTTCATCACTTTTTTTTTATTAGGTAATTTTAGTGTACTCTGCTGAAGGCTTATTTCTACTATAATCACGAATATCTATGATAATGAACAGCCCATCCGTATCAGCTAAAGTTAATAAAGCAATAAAAGAATTTATAATTATAAAACGCTGCTATAACGCTGGATGCGAGCATGTTAATCATCAAACACACCAGTATAATTTGGTATATTCCAAAACTCCAACTATCTATCAGAAATATTTTCCCACAACATCTTTGAGGGACATGGCATAAATTCCGGCTGAAACATAGTTCAAATTGCTGAGCATACTTCCTCCAGTATCTTGCCGATCATTGTTTTCCCTCTTTTAAACTGAAAGCTTAAGCATCTGAAGCTTTGCCTATGATGATGATGATAATGATGATGATGACGACGACGTCGACGATGATTATCATAAATTTTTTTTATTACAGTTGTCACTTGTAAGAATAAATGGAGAAACTGCAGAAACTGTTGGGCCAGATATTTGAGACAAACTCCTGCCAGTGCCTGTGCAGCCAAGAGCAAGAAACCATATTACCTTGCAGATTACTTAGATTTTCTGACACCGTTCACAAAGTCAAGAAGGTAACACATTTCTTATTTTGGGAACAGAAAATGTTATAATTAGTATATGTGCTTAATATCTTTCATGGTGTAGCATTCTGCTATTAATGGGACATTAAAGTATACGTTTTATTTCCAGACAATTGGGAAATTTGGACAATCCATCCCCTGAAGAGCAATCAGCCACAGAAACAGATCAACCATCATCTCCATCCATTGGAGAAGAAAACAGTGAGGGCCAGGATATAAAGGAAGTAACGCGGCCACCATCTCAAATAGGAAGAATTCACAGAAAAAGAGAGTCTTCGAAAATAGATGTTGATCAAGTTTTGGTTGCATATTTACTTAAAAAGGCAAAAAATACTGCTGTAGTAGAATCAGAAAATCCAGATTTATCTTTTTTAAAAAGTCTATTACCAGATGTCGCCAAATTAACTCCTGCAGATAAGAGCCTGTTCAAATTGCATGTGCAGCAGAAACTAAACGACATGTTGTACGGCACATCGTCTAATTTCTGACGTGAAAATGATGCCAATCAAAGTGCTCCTTCCACCTCAGAAATTATAGTACTGTATAAGAGAACCTGTCTCAAATAACTGCACCCCAATTTCTATTCCAGTCGCTTGAACGCTTTCTTTGAAACAACTACAACTGAGATGTCAATCGGTTTTTCAAGTAATTTTTTTTAAAATAACAGTCATTTACCTGATGTGAAATGGACAATATACAAATACAATCTACAGCAGCATTTGACTGAAACAAATTTGTATTGACAAATATACACTGAATAAATACCGAACTTGAAATCGTAAATATAGCGAAATTATTATTTGCCTACGCCCATCTTAATGTTATAAGTAGCCTTTCATCAGGACTTAACAGTTTTCCTATAATTTGTGTCTTATTTTCTTAATAGTGGAGACACTCTTTGCAGAAGTTCCTTGTGAGTTTCTGGGTGCATCCGATAATAGAACTGGAACCTTGCAGTATCTTTTAATAAATTACGAGCTAAAAGATTTGCACCATGCTGAGCACAAGGCAAATTGAAATTATGAACCAACTTTCTTTTTCTCCTTTTGCGCAATTTCTGCCATCTGCATATGTTGAAACATCGTATTCACTCGAAGAGACCATGTCCAATGGATTAAATGTTGCTCCGATGTGCGGTTGCATGTATTGAATCACTAAAGAGACAAGGATGGGATCAAATTTATCTGACTTGACGCTGACTTGATGCTTGCCAGTGTGCGGCCTCCCATAATGTGCCAGAGTTTGCTTTGCGTCATTTTCAAGAACGTGGTTTTTCTATGGGCGTAATAAGTTCGAAAAAATGGACATTAGCTGGCATGTTATTAATTTGTTAGAAATAAATCTGCAGGTGCTGTTACTTCGAAAACAACTCGAAGAAGAGGAAAGAAGAAGAAGAGACTGACAGTGGTGACAGTTCATCTTCATTCTCCACGTGCGAACTCATCCTCCAAGCCCAAGCACTTTGACGGAACTAGGTTCTACCCTTTGCTGGAATCTGTGACTAACAATACAGACCGATCTCTAACGAAGTCCACTGGTTCTAGATATGTTTGCAGTCCGCAGAAAAAAGAGAATGGCAATATTAGCAACCAATATAAGAAAAACGCAGTACGATTGTAGAAGCAAAAAAAAAATAAAATAAAATAAAAATAAAAAAAAATTAAAAATATATATATATATATATATATATATAACCAACGTAGATTTGAAGCTCTGAGCCTTGAAAATTAAAAGAAGAACTTTTTTTTTTTATGTATTTTAGCGCATCTCTCTGCTTCGATCTCTCGTTTCAAAGAGATTTAAAATTAAAAGCTGGAAGATGATAAAATTTGTCACGTGCACACGTAATAGAAGAAGAAGTAAAAGACAAAGCGGCATAAAAGTTTTGGAAACAGCTAGAAAGCTAACTTTCAAATTACTCCCTCTCCTGTGTTTATAACGCCGATCAGAGTAATTTTGAGAGCAAAAATTACTCTTTTGTTGGGGAGAAACATGTACAAACTGTGGCATAATCTGTTGCTGCTTTGACCAATTCATACATTATTAGTAAGGGTATATTTTTCCTAAATTATTATATGTACTGCAGGACAACTGGCAGTTTCGCGCCTAAAGTATCATGATAGACGTTTAAGGCGGAAAATTTACTTGCAAAAGCAACGACATCGGGAAACATGGGGAAAACGGAGTTGAGATCCTGGTTTTTTTCCCCTATTCTGAAAATAATTGTGCTTTTGATTCGTGGACGAGTTATAATTACACACCTTGAAGCTATTCCTTCCCGAAAAACCATTGAACTTCAGCAGATTACTCCCGGAACCACGGGGAAACTTCAACCGTTGGATAAGTTTTTCTTCCGGTAGTGGAAATCTCTTTACCTTCGTCTAACTGAAATGTTGACAGCTAATGAAAACAATTTTTCGTGTTTTTTGGGCGGTACATTATTTTGAAAATGCAGTCATTTACTCATTACCAAATATCTTCCCCACTATTCCGGGACATGATTAAATATTCTTGTTTTGTAACCAAATATACAACACAGCGACTCCCCGAGTTCATTGTACCTGTTAAATTGTATTTTGTCTGCAAACAAGTGTGAAAATATATGAAGAAAAATGTGAAAATGATACAATTATTTGTCATACATGGTACCGAAAGAACTTGCGTTTTAATCACTGCATCAACACCAGTCACTTTTGTTTTGCTTTCGTCCATGCAAGAAACTAACAGGGACGATCAATCGTCTCGGCGCATACGGAATACGTAGCAGCTCATTTTGGAATATGGACTTCTTAAAGCAGATAGATGATGCAGGAAAATGTTTGAGGAGGCATGTTTCGACATGAGTATAGTAATCGGTTTAATTAGTTATTTCTGTAATTTTAGCACACAAACAGTAATTTGGAAAACTTATTTTTAATGCAATTTCCCAGTATAAATTCATATTCTAGAAATTGATAATCGAATTAGAATTCCAACATATACTCTAAACAAGTTTGTTAGTTAATTTATTTGTTAAATCTTTCCATAATAATATTTTGCTATCTGTGTTGCTTTCTTTCACTTTATATTTTTTTAACTCATGCAATTGTTTTAGTACTATGCAGAACTTCAGAAAAAGATTTTCATAGAGATATACAAATATGTGAAGACAAATTTTTCTGTAAGATTGTTCTACAATTTAATGAATGTTACAATATTCTGAAAGAGTCTGTATAAACTAAAAATAAAGTTATATTTTGAAGAAAATTATTTTATTAATTAGTCATCAAATCATCATGCATGAAAAATTTTAACAAAAAATTTTCATGTTCTTTTTAAACATTTAATTGTAGTTAAATTTAATTAATTTAATTTACATTTAGTTCATAACTATATATTGCCCTAATTTGTTCTGAAGTAGATACAGACAAGCACTAATAGTGAGACTAAATAATACACAATGCTTATAAATGTAAGATTGAGGACCATATTTTACACTAATGATTGAACATGTTCACACTAACTCCACTTACTTATATATCGTTAGGACATATTTTGGGAGCACTCACTCCCGAATACTCAATTTGGTGGCTGGATCCCAAGGTGCTTTTCTATGTGGTCTCTGATGGTTCTAGTAGGAACTTTCCAAGTTCATCCATGGATGAAATATCAAAATTCATTATGTTATTCTTATTTTTTAGGATGAAAAAATTTTCCCAAGTGGATAATTCATTGGGTTGTGAAGTTCTTTCAGCAGCTTAGTCTTTGGTTTAATTTCATTTTTTTAGTCCAAAAGTGAGCTGCCACTGCTGATTTATTAATTTGCTTAAAATGAATATTCCTAAAGTGTAATGGAGCTATTCACTTAAGAAAAAAATTCTCATCCTAAAAAAATAAGAAAAACTTTATGGATTTTGATGTTCCATCCACGGATGAACTCGGCAAGTTCCTACTAGAAACATCAGAGACCGCTACAGAAACTCCTTGGAATCCAGCTACCAAATCAAGCAGTTTGTCAAAGCTGATGGTGAGAGCGATTGCTCCTGAAACATGTCAGTGTTATATAAGTAAGTGGAATTAGTGTGAACATGTTTAATACATTAGTGTAGGACATATTGCTACTCCATTGTCTACAGCTTTGTAAGTACAATTATTTAATTGAAAATCATGTTGATCACTTACCCCTTTGATCTTCTTGCTGCATTTATCACAAGTGGGTGCAAGATACTTTTCAAAGCAGTATTCACAGTATAGCTCTCCCTTCTCTTCCACAAAGCCAATATCAGCTAATGCTCGGCGGCATTGTGCATTCACACAAACAAAATGTTCTGGGCACCAGGTCTTGCCCAGAGCCGTAATAAATGGCCCTCTATATAAAAGAAAAATCAATAACTTTATATTATTACATTTTTAGATGACTTTTATCAAGAGCTTTCTTTGGTTAAATTAATAGCTATAAGTTGTATTGAACACCTATCTATGCACTCTGTAAATTGCTAGATAGCATAATTTGTCTCAAAACAATAGTTTAATAAATAAGAGTCATTAGTGTAAGTCATAAATTATTATACTTATTTGTAAGCAAACAGAAATGTAAAATAGTTCTAAATCCCAGTATAAGAAAATAATTTACTTAATTTAAAGAATTTCAACATTCATATTTTAAGAATGATATTTATAGTAAGAACCAATATTCTGAAAATATAAATATAAACAAATATGTAGAAATGTGAAAGTGAAAGGTCTCTGATATAGCATTGGTAAAACATTCCATCATGCTTTAGCAATAGCTTTAGCAATACATCATTTATCACCCATTAGCAGCATGCTTTCATAATTAATGCTATCTGTAACAAAAAAAAAAATTTATAAACAAAGTAAAGAAATTGAAGATGCTCTTCAATTCCTTTAAAACCCAGCCATAATTACGCATTTTTTTTTATCTGATATTCAATCCATTTGTCCTATTCTGCAGTTATTTCAGTTTCTACCATGTAATTTAGCAACTATCTCTTAGTCATGTATGCAACATCCAGCTGGTTGCCAACTGAACAAATACTGATGGTTGAAAGGAATGCATAATATATAACTTCCTTGTTCTTAAACTCTTACCCTTCACCTCTTCTGTATTTTTATCTTTCTTTCATCTTTGTACACAAGTTGTGCAACCTATTGTATAAATTCTAAACATTTATGTATATTTTATGCACATTCTCAATTTTTATTTGTTCTCTTTTTCAGCTCTTAGTAAATTACTTACATTGGACATCTATTTCTTGATAAACAATCATCACTTTGAAGCATTTGTTTAAACAATAAATTTAAAATTTATGTTAATGTTTAATATAATTATAATGTAATGATTTTATAGAACTATTCTTTTTAAACCACTAAAGTTAACTATACTTCAAAATACTAAACAAAAGAAAATTAATGCATTAATTCATATAGCTTTGAAGAACAACATTAATGAAATTACCTTCTTATGGTACTGTTGCACTTGACGCATGTAGGAAAAACATCATTCTCAATTGAATCCCTGATAGTCTGCACAAGTGCTTCTGTTAACATTCAGTATATCAGTAGCAAGTTAGTTCACAAAACCATGCAATAACTGCATTATCTATCCACATATTGCTGAGTCCTTGTTAGTTTAATGCACACCAAAGAACATAAATATTAATTTCACACAACATACAAAATCAGCTAGCAATATGTTTTTATTGTAGAAACACTAACAATATTTAAGAAAACAGTTAATTGATACAAAATCTCATGTTATAGCATATGTGTATGTCACAGTTATAGAGGGATGTAAAAGTTGTTTGAATTACCTGAAAAAAAAAGTTTGTGTGAGCAAAAACAGACAAAGCTATATCAGTCATTCCTTCATAAAAATGATTAATTTACTATTTATCAATTAAGAGCTTTAAAATTATAAAATTCTCATCTTACATGATAGGTACAAATTTAGTTTTTAATTCATTGAATTATTCTAAAATCTTAAATTGTTCACAGAATAAAATAACAAATTATTATTGAGGGAATCAGTCAAATTTCACTAATTTTGTTCCATCTACTTGGACATGTTTCAAAGGCTGTTGCCTTCATCTTCAGCATGGTTCCACTGTCTGTTTCCCAGCATGGTATTAAGATGTCTCTTTGTGGATTTTACAAACTTAGTGATGAGGTTACTATTGTTTGGGAGATCAAAATTAATAAAATTTTCCTTGTTTTTGTTTATGAATATATTTTCCCCCACTGTTAATTCTATGGGTTTTAAGAGCTTTTAAGAGTTTTGGTTCCTTTTGGAATTCTTGGTTCTTTTGCCAGAAATAGTCTGCTATTACTGATTTTTCCTTGTGTTTATATTTTTCATTTGTATGGTAACATTTCTTTTTGTTTTGCCTATATGTTTCATATTGCAGTCTTTGCAACCGTTTTTGTAAATGCCTGGTTGTTTTCCTGGAAGAATTTGGTCTTTTGTGTAGGTTTTTAGGAGGTTTTTTAAACTGCATTTGTTTACTGGAGCCAAAATTATATTTAAATTTTTAAAAATTTTTAAGAACTATCGAAATTACACAAATTCGACAATTCTAATTGGAACTAAACATAGTGAAGCTTTTGAAATGTATATAATCAACTACTTGTCGTCTAAACACTCTTATGCTTCACACTATTTTTGAAACCGGTTCCGTCATTTTCAAAAATAGTGTGAAGCATAAGAGTGTTTAGACGACAAGTAGTTGATTATATAAAAATTATGTTTGTCTCTTTAAAAATCTTGTGCAAATTTTGGTGTGCCCATAGGTGGAATGTGAATTTCTTATACATATGGTCTTTGTAGCTTTTCAGGGTAGTGATATCTTTTATTAGTTTTTGTTTTTTGAATTTTTCTATTTTCTTATTGACCAGATCTATTCTGTAGCCATTTTTTGTGCTATATCTATGCTTTTATGGTACTTCGAATTGTATTCTGTCTTGCTTATTGGTGGGTTTGTTACTTTGAATGTGTGACTATTGATTATTGTTTTTTATATAATTATCGTGTGGGCAATAAAACTACTCAACCTACAAGATAGTACTTTTAAATTCACAATGGAAATGGAAAGCAACAAGGTTCTTCCCTTCTTGGGTATAAAAATTATAAAAAATGGCAATAATCTGGAATTTGGACTAGAGAAAAGATACCCATATAAATAATTATATAAAAAAACAACAGCTATAATCCAAAACAACATAAACTTGCCATAATCAATAGTCACACATTCAGATTAACTAACCCACCAATAAGCAAGACAGAATACAATTCAGAGTATTATAAAAGCATAGATATAGAGTAAAAAATGGCTACACTAGATCTTGTCAACAAGAAAATAGAAAAATTCAAAAAACAAAAACTAATAAAAGATATCACTACACCAAAAGCTACAAAGACCATATATATAAGAAATTCATATTTCACCTATGGGCACATCAAAAATTGCACAAGATTTTTAAAGAGACAAACATCATTTTGGCTCCAGTAAACAAATGCAGTTTAAAAAACCTACACAAAAGACCAAATTCTTCCAGGAAAACAACCACGCATTTACAAAAACAGTTGCAAAGACTGCAATATGAAACATATAGGCAAAACAAAAAGAAATGTTACCATACAAATGAAAAATATAAACACAAGGAAAAACCAGCAATAGTAGACTATTTCTGGCAAAAGAACCAAGAATTCCAAAAGGAACCAAAACTCTTAAAAGCTCTTAAAAACCCATAGAATTAACAGTGGGGGAAAATATATTCATAAACAAAAACAAGGAAAATTTTATTAATTTTGATCTCCCAAACAATAATAACCTCATCACTAAGTTTATAAAATCCACAAAGAGACATCTTAATACCATGCTGAAGATGAAGGCAACAGCCTTTGAAACATGTCCAAGTAGATGGAACAAAATTAGTAAATTTGAATGATTCCCTCAATAATAATTTGTTATATTATTCTATATTTCACTGTGATAATTCCCTCTATTCAAAACTGTTCAGAGAATGTTTATTAAAAATATCTAATATAAAAATTACCTTTTACAATTTGAAATTTAACAAACTATTAATTTTCTTTCTGATATTTAATACAATGGTTCTTCAGAATTTATCTGAGAATAAGGCATAGATTACTTCAGAGAATGAAAAAGTACCTACTATATTAAAAACAATAGGCATCAAAATTTGGATGCATCACTGTTTTACATGTCAAACAATATGCTAGTTATGTGAAACTAAAGACCTTAGCATTTTCTAAGTAAGGAAAACATTTTAGAAGTATTATTTTAAAACAGAGTGTTTTGAAACCCATGAGATGCAAAAAATAATTTTATAAAAAAAATTCTAGCAGGAGCAGCAAACAGTGGTTACAGAACAATAATAGTCATGCTTTTAGACCAATTTTCTAAACTGCTTATATTGTTTATTTACTAATCTTATTACACTGTCACATTTCCCATAGTTGCTGTTTGCAACTGCATATTATGCAATAAGGGCATTTAAAAAAAGTTTTCACTGCTCATATGTGTTATGAATTAGGGATTAGTGTGCCTTATTTTTGAATTTTTGTACATTATAGTATCCATGCACAACTTGGTCCTTTATTTTGGTACAAATTCCAAATATAAGGCTCCAATATTGCAGATTTGTATACTGTGGTTAATACCTTGTAGTAATGCTTGTAGTTCAATAGATTATTAAAATGTCTTGTTTAAACATTACATTTTTCTTATCTTATTTTTGGTTCACTTATGCCATAAACTGCAAACACATAAAAATGGGAAATTGAGTAGTACATTCAATTCTGCTTATCTATACCTCATCTTTAATTTTTGAAAACTCAGTCCAAACAATAATCATACTTGATAATGTGAGAGTTTGCAATAGAGGGTTCAGGTTTAATTTTGCATTGGATAAAGGTACATTTTATTGTACCATCTAATAGGTAGTAGACATAGTCACTTTATCATGGAGTATTGTCATTGAATCAAGGTCTAGTGTCTTTAAAATCTAGAATGGGCTTAAAGTGCAATGATGATGATGTTGATTACTGTAACTATTTCCATAATTGGAAGGAATAATTATACAAGCTACTACATGCAGTAAGTTATGAGCTTCTTGCTATTATGTAACTTAGCTTAACAAAATCTAACTTTCTAAAGTGTATTGAATTTTTTTTTCCAGGTAGAATGTAGTTTGAGTAATGAGTAATAGATGTAAATAAAGAAAATTAATCATTATTCTTTCAACTTTTGCAAACCAGCATTGCAAGCTAAGCATTTTAGTAATAATAAAATATGAATATAAGTTTTAAATGTGGGGTATTATGCTGCTTAAAATTGCAATATTAGGCATTCTATTGTTTGATAGGTGTTAGTATTTCAAGACAAACCATATGCAAAGAAATCCATCTAATATAATTGACATGAAAATGGTTAAATATAGAGTTCAGCATAGAATACCTTATCTGTGAACTGCATTGAGCACACATAGGGATGCGGCCACCTTGCGGCTGAGTGAGAACACCTTTGCCCCTGCGAGGGGCTGTGGAGCCTGCAACACCTTTCTTGTCCCCAGTGGAACCACCACCAATGCTTCCACCACCACCACCTGCATTTGGGACTGATGAAGAACTTGGAGCTGATGGGGTTTTAGCTATAGAAGTTGGTAGCTGAGTGGCCGAAACTGGAGTGGATTTTGGTGCTGCAGGCATTGGGACACTGGTTGGCTGTGAGGTAGTGGGTGTAGAAAGTGGGGCTGAATGGGGTGAAGGTTTGAAGACAGGGGCAGTTGTTGTCTCTTGAATTTGTTTAGAAACAGATGGCTGGGGAATAGGTTTGAAAGATTGGGAGGGAGGAGTAGCTCCAAATCTCACACCCTCTGGAAGAGGAATGTTAGGGAATGGAACTGAAGTTGCTGTCTGCGTCACAAACTGTTCAGATGATTTAATAGGTTGTGGGGTACGAGTCTGACTTGCTTGTGGATCTGTCATGGGACAAGTGGGTGTGGCAGAACGAGGTTGTTGTCCTGGATATTCTCCCATTTCTACTTGATAATAAGGAATTGTAGCTGGTTTATGTAATCCTGTTAAGGTACTAATCCTTTTCCCCTGACTGGGAGTTCCACTTTGACCGCCTGATGTTGGTGTAGCAGTCCTAGCCTTTGGTGTTTGAGGCCTTGGGGGCATTGAGTATTCAGTAGGAATTCCTTGTGATGGCATCTGTTGTGATATAGGGCTAAATGTATTTGCAACATTTGGAGCAATAATTGGTCGAAAACCACCTATTACAGGTAATGGTTGAGCTACAGATGCTGGGAGTTTTGGTTGAGGAAGAGATTTGGAAGGTGCTGTCTCCTGCTTCTGTGGAGTAAAATATGGCATTTGTGTTACAGAAGAAAAAGTAGAGTAAGGTTGCTTTGGAGCAGTGGTTAAAGCTGAGACCATAGAAACTGGCTGAGAAGGGGAGCCCAACAGTGGCAATTGTGCTTCAGTTTTCTTTGGAACTGGAGCCTGAACTTGTTGCTTTGAAGGCTGAATAGGTGCAAAGCTTGTCTGAAGCTGCTTATGATATGTTTGCACAGCTTCAAAACCAGGAGCCTGTGTTGCAGGAGGAAGAGGTGAATAAGGTCGTTCAGAAGCAATAGTAAGAGCAGCAACCATGGGAGAGGGACATGCTTCTTCGCGACTCGCATTGCTGCCAAGAGGCATTATTGAAGGTGGAGCTTTAACTGGTACAGGAACTAGGGGAGCCACTGCTGTTGCAGGTTTTGATACTGGCAATGGTGACTGTCCATAGGTTGGTGTGGTTTGAGTCGGTAAAGATCCTGGGAGTTTAGTTACAGTTGGCAAGGGAGAATAGGGACGATCTGGTGCTATTATAAGTGCTGAAAGCATGGGTGAAGGACACCCTTCAGCAAAAGTTGAAATGGCAGGAATGTTGCTACCTAAAGGTGCTGCAGGAGGAGCAATTTTTGAGGGCATGGGAACATATACCGGAGAAGCTGGAGCTGGCTGCGTTGGAAGTGCTGACTGAACTTTTGGTGGCTGAACTGGAGGCTGTGTATAGTTTGGGGCAATTTCAGTTGCTAAAGGAGTAGGGATTTTAGTTGCAGTAGGTAATGGGGAATATGGTCGATCAGGAGCAATAGTAAGAGCAGAAAGCATAGGTGAAGGACATGCCTCTACACGATTGATTGAAATTTGATCAAGCATTGTCTTGGGTGCTGAGGAGGTTTGTACTTGGGAGCACATTGGAGCCTGGGAGATTGTTGGGACACATGCTGGTGAATAAGGTTCTGGTTTGGTTGCTCCTGGCAAAGGTGAATAAGGACGATCTGGAGCAATGGTAAGTGCTGCTACCATGGGAGATGAACATGCTTGCTCTCGGTTCAAGTGAGAAGAAGTGGGTAAGGATGTTGTTGCTGTGGATGTGAGCAAGGAAGATTGTTCAAAAGAAATTTGACGAGTCTGTTGTTGAAATTGAGAGGCTGATTGTTGCTGCTCTTCTGAAACTGGCACAAAGCTGCTGACAGATTGAGTAGAGGATTGTGTGGATGCAAATTCTGATCTAATTTCTTGTTGTTCTATACTTAATTGACTGGAGGTCTGAACTTCTGAAAACTGAACACTTTTTCTTTCACTTTGTTCTGAAGTAAGTGACTGCTCAGTATGTGAAATGGAAAGCAATTCCTGAGCAGAAAAATTCTCTGTTACTGATTTTTTTATGACTTCGTCATACATTTGCAGTTCATCTGACTGCTGAGCATCTTTTAATTCTGTCTTTGAAAGTTCAATAAAATCTTCAGTAGTAGTTAATGATTCCTTAGATACAGAATCAGAAATTTTAGTATCTGCCTCTATTTTAACTGAAGAAATATTCTGTTTTGAGCTTTCCATTTCAGATGTGACTGAGGCAATATCCAGATTGGAGCCAGCCTGACTTGCATCTTGCATTGGAACAGGAGAAGCAGGCCTCTGAACTCCATCAGGTGTCAAACATTCAGTTAATGTCTCAAACTTTGGTTCAGACTTTTCTGCATTTATTGAATAAACTTCCTGAGAACAAACTGAAAATCTTTTTTGAATTCCTCTGTCTACCTCCTCAGTATTTTTTTCCAAGCTAACAGTTTCTATGGGCACCTGAGCTGGATGAGGTTGCTGAATAGGAGTAGGACTTGATACTGATCTCATAGATACCACCCCTGATTTTTTAGCAATATATTCTGAAAAGGGCTGGGGAAATGGGGCAATTTTAGATGATGGTTTGATGGCATGCATTGGCAGCTGATTTGTTATTGGAGGCACACTTGGCAGTGTTGGTAACTGATTTGTAACTGGGGTCACCTTAGATAAAGGCTGAACAGAAGGCATAGGTTGCCTGCTTGGAACTGGTGCAGAGACACTTAAAGGAGAAGGACCAGATTTTGGTGAAGGTTTGACAGCAGCTGCAGCAGCTTTAGGAGCTGATGGGCTTGGTGAAACAGTAGACCCAAATGAGGGCTGAGGAATGGGAGAGATGTATAAAGGAGTGGCTGTGGGAGCAGGTTCTTCCTCTTCGGCTCTGGGGGGCCACACAAATTTACTACCAGCTAATTTTAATGGCAGAAATTATAAATGTATGTTGTTATTAGCATTAAAAAAATTAATTAAGAGAAAAATAAGCATTTCAAACACAAATATAAGCATTCATTCACAGTCATGGCATTTCATTAATAAGCCCCCAAAATGTTAACATATGTTTCAAAAATGTTACCATTAGACAAAAACAGGCATCAAAGTCCATTAAAAACATTGGTTTACAAAGGAATACATTAGTAGCAATTATAAGCGTTAATGGGTATTAATGAGATTAGGAATGAAGGAATGAATTAAGAGAGTATGGAAAAATTAAGGAAAAAATAAAAAAGAGAAAGAGAAAAAAGGACGTTACTCAATGCAGATAAGCAGAGCACAATTAGTACAAGCAGAAAATAGAATATTAGGTCCTATTTAAACACTACAAAAAATTATTTTATGATAAAACTATAAAATTAAATTTATTTGTGTGAATGTCACCTAAAGAAAAAAAATGTGGATTCTTTTTAATATTTTCAGATATAATCAAAGTACTTATTCCCATATAATGTTAACAAACTTAGACAGTTACCCTGTAATGAAAAACAATGGCTTATTTACAGAAACTAATAAAAGTTTAGAAGTACGAACTGCTATTAATAGAAAAAACTAGTAGTCAGCAGCACTATGTCCACTTCGTTTTCCAATAAAAAATCCATTGCCTTGCTTACTGTTAAGTGATTAAAGTATAAACACTGATGCACATGTAACATTTTCTTTTTGAATGGGAAATAGCATCTGCATAAGAGCAAACTACTAAGATTAGCACATTAATTAAGCAAAAATTAGAATGTTCATTAAGCTATTAACTTTTGAGAGCTGCTTTTTTTTCCCATTATTTTTAATGAGCAACGGAAAAGGGTCTGGGTTTGGGATTAAAAGATTTAAATGCTGAAAAGAAAAGAAAAACATAAAAACGATGTAATTAACTTAATGCAAGCGTAATATAACATTTTCTATCTGCTATATTTTCAGTCCAATCCCATTTAAAAGTGAAATAAAATGAAAACTATGAGTTGCAATTAAATATGGAAAAAAATATTTGGTAAATAAGCTGTAGTAATTTCTTTAAGTGATTGGGTTTTTGATGCCTTAGAGTAATAGGAAAAATACAACATTTTAATTTTTTTTTCCAGCTATTATAAATGTGGATAAAATATAAATGAGGAAGAAGAATACTTTATATTAGACAATTAATATCTTGCATTATGCATTTACAAGCTAAGCATATTAGGTAAGTAAGCTATGATTTTCATGTGCCACTATTTTAATTGCATATCAGGACCTAGCAAATTTTATGCACTATGGCAAAAAATAACTGCACAAGCTTTTATAAGAAAATGCAGATAAATAAACTACAATGCTACTTTGTGAGAATAATTTCTGCTAATTACATGAAAATATATTCTCTTCTTTGGAAATGTTCTTAATATGTACTTTTTGAAGCTTATTCAGGGCGGAAAATAACAGCACAAAATTTTAGAAGGTGCAGTTAAATAACTACAATGCTATTTTATGAGGATTAACTCTGCTAATTAGCTAAAGAAAATGTTGCTTCTCTGGAGCTTTTCTTAAAACTTCATATTACTTATTCATTTACATGATTATGGAATTTCTTAAAACCTTAGGCAAGAAAAAACTGACAAAGAGAAACTGAACTAGAAAGTAAATGGAATAGTTTTATCACAATTACAATAATATTAATAAACAGAATATGCACATTAAGCTACTTTAGATAATTTTAAGCATTTATTCAAGGTACAGGATAATCAGCTAAATATGCAACCATTGCATGTATCTATATTTTCTGCTGTTTGCTGGCAGTGAAGTCTTCCCATTTATGGAATGTCCATCAATTCCAGTATACATTAATTAATACAAAGATAATTATATACTTATTCCAACTAAACAAGTGAATACTGCAGTTTTCACCCCTCCTTTTCCAAGAATTTTAGTATCTGCTGTGAAATTAATCACTGCTGAGAACCAGTTTCCTTTAAGAAAAGAATTCTGTCTTGCAGTAGACTTTCATTTTTGTTTCCTTGCAGGCATGAATATGTATGTGCATATATATATGTGTGTGTGTGTGTGTGTGTGTGTGTTCTTGTGCACATATTTTGTTTTTTATCAATAAACTTTTATACTTGTCATTCATGACAAGTGAATAAATTCTGAAGATAGAGTAATAGATAAAAGCCTACAAAAAAAGTAAAAAGACTCTATGACAGGGTATGACATTGCCATTAAACTGGAAAATATTCTTAAAACCCTAATGTTATCTTCTGCAGCAAACCAATTGTTTCACATGGTTTGGCACATAAGGTTTCAAAGTTATCGAAGGTAAAACTATTTGAAAGATTCATACCCTAAAGGGACCAAAATTGAAATATCATTCAAATTATAATTTATTAGGTTTATTTAAGGATGCTATTTATCATCTTTGGTCATTAGCATCCCATTAAATTCAGAGCATGAAATGCCAAAAATTTTGTTCATAGGCTCTTCTTTCAAGCTTGAGGTTCTTTTACATGCTATAAATCTATGACATGGGACAATGGCTTTACTTTTCTTCTGAAGAAAGTCATACTTAGGATTTTTACGCCCTAAAAAATCCATTGACCTGGCCATGTTCGAACCTCTTGGGTCTATGAGGCAAGTATGATTAACACTAGAGCACCAGGACTGACTCCATTTCTCAAAGAGAACACAGTAGGTAATACTTGATTTCACCACAGATGCTAACTAACTTAGAAGTTGGTGATTTACTATTTATGCATCTATTACTTAGTTGGGTTTTCACATGCATTATAAACTGTTATAGAATTAGATCATGTTCTGCAACTGTCATTTGCTAGCAATTACAAGCATGCCCGCCAAGAGCCTAAGTGCCAAACAACAGCTCCATACCTATACTGATCATGCTGTAGATTTCATCAAGAAATTAAATTTAAGTGAGTTGCTCTTTTTATAGCTAATGAGGAATTATGAATAATGTATGTTTGCATTGTTTGCATTGAATTTATTTCATTATCATGTTATCATTTGCACTGTCCTGTAAACTATGCAAGTTATACCTTTTCACATCAGCAGAGTAGGTATTTCAACATATTTAAAGCAAGAGGGCTTAATAATATTAATGCCATATGCAGTACAAACAATAAATTTCAGATTAAGTACATCTTTCCACTGATAGTAGAATAATATTTTAATTCTAAATTTTTTTTATATGATATAGTCACCAACATTTCTAACATTCAAGGAAGCAAATTAATTAATGCATACACTCTCTCAAGGTCTATTGCAAGCCACGATTTGTGCTCACTTTTAATTACACATGGCATCTTACACTATGTTCCTCACTAGCTAATAAGTTAATATGATAGTAACAATATATATTTTTACCACACAGCATATAGGCTAGTAACTTTAAAACTATACAATTTAATTTATTTTTTCCTTTAAGAAACGGTAATTTTAGAATGGATCTCATAAGTATAGCATGGAACAAAAACAATATATAACAATGATAATTCCCCAAATGAAGTAAATAGAGCAGAGTGTGAGTTGTTACATTTGCTAAAAATTACAAAATTAATTTAATTCTGTAGATTTTTATAATTTTTTGAGAATTTCCCAATGTACATTAATCATGCTATAACACTATAGATCATTTTGTATATCACCAAATTTACATCTGTTCAGCAATGTTTAATGTTCTTATATTCTTCTTTGTTTAAAAAAATAAGAATATCTGTGCAATATTTATTTATCTATTCATTTCAATTTTGGGAATTTTTTCAAAATAAGTAAAATTTTAGTAGCCCTGATAGAAATACATAATAATGCATATTACTGCATCTTTCATGGCTTTGGTACCCATTTCAAGGCAGTTGGCAGACTGACTCTGTGCAAAGTGGATGTAATATCTGCACAATTGATTCAAGATCTTTCGATTTCAACTACAATTACAATGAAAATAAGCACTTACCTTATGGCTGGAGGTTTTGGAAATGTTGTCCTGATATATCCACACATTTCTGGTTTCTTTTAAGAAAATTGTAATTCACACACACACACTCACACACATCAATTCATCTTCCAAAATTGAGTCAATTTAAACTTGAAAGCATACAAGGTCATTATTCTCCATGAATTGCAGGCAGGTGATCCTGATATGTGGAAGAATTGCAGTAATTGATCCACTCTTAATATTCTTTAGTAATGAAGAATGGTTCCATTTACTTGGTCATGTTTTGATGCAAAATAACAGACATTAGAGTTCAGAAGTGACTTTTTACACGATAAAGTCAGTATATTATGTACAGTAATAAATGGCTTATATTTTTTTGAAAATACCATAAATGCAAAAAAATACAGTAATGACATACTGAAACTATTTTTTGAATTGCTGACTTATGTTAAATGCTGATCTGGATATTTCCAGAAAGATTCCATCAGTATGCATACAACTAATGAATAATTAAATTTCATTCAGTAAATTTTTAAAGATAGGGTAAACAGTAGTGGATTATTGGCCCACACAGTCCCATGATCATGTATGTGATTTTTATATATGAAAGAATATGAAAAATAAAGTGTGTGGAACAAACCTAAATACATTAGAAGGACTGAAAGAAAATATCATGCAAGAAATTGACTCAATTTTAGAGGATGAACTGATGCTGCATGTGAATGACAATTTTTTAAAAAGATTCCAGAAATGTATGGATTTACTAGGGCAACATTTCTAACATTTCTTTAAGGTATGTGCTTATTTTCATTATAATTGTATTTGCAATCACAAGAACTTGAATCAGCTGCATAGATATTACATTCAGTTTCACCAGAAGTTACTGGTCTGCCAGTTGCCAAGAAATGAGCAAAGTAACCATGAAAGATCCAGTAGAGTTGTTTTAATATTCCATTATATGTGCATAATCTTTTGGTTTCTTATAATGATAGCTCTTAACTCTACTTTGACTTTATGTTTTATGCAGCTTGAATAAAAAGCTTAACAGTTTATTTTGTTTCATTATTCTTGAGTGTTCATTGTTGGTCCTCATTTATTTGGAACATTATTGTCTATTCTTGTTTTGACCATATTTAAATCACTATCATATTAATAGCAATGTAAAGCACATACAAAAGGGATTACTGATCCTTTTTCCTTTTGACTAATAAGACTAGCTTATTAATATGCACTACTTTTGAGAACTAAAATGTACAAGCAAGAAGATTTGCTCATTGGCAGAACATTGCTATTCATGATATGGTGGTGGTGGTGGTGGTGGTGAGGAGGAGGAGGATGATGATGATGATGATGATGATGATGATGATGATGATGATGATGATGATGATGATGATGAGAGTAGCAAGATAAACTTGTCTAGACTTCACTGTGCTATAAATTCCGTTTTTAATTATTTAACTTTGGTCATCAAAATGGAGTCTCATAACAAGCAGTTATTACAGTTATTAGTCAAAAGTAATTTATTCCTTCTTTTATAAGAATTTATACTTACAAGCTGCAATGAATGCTCTATAAAAATTTCCTGAGTGTTATTGTCAAATATAGCTTAAAGATAACAAAGTTAAAAAAACACAATTCTTGAAATTTCTACATTAATAAAAAGTTGTAAACAATATAAAATATCTAAGTTCAAGAATAAAATTGTAAAGTCAGCTCTCAAAAGTTTCTTCCATAATTAAGACAGACTACAATCATGCTCAAGTAATATATTACTATTCAAGTTGCAACACATTTTTAAATGCCAATATGAAGCAGCACGTTAATTCAGCTCTGAATAGTTTTTAACCATTGTGCTAAAACTTTAATTTATATAATTTTTAGTTTACCTTTAATGTTGTTTAATGGCCTCAGTGTTGAAAAACCACCTAAACAGTTAAAACGTTTCCTCAAAATTTGATGACTTTTGTTCATCATATTTGGTACCCATTTTGTAAAGTGACAGTGCAAGACCTGGAGGTCATTAGTGAGGGAGGGAAAGAGAAGCTAGAAGGGAACATATGATATACTAGATGACTATGAAACCTTAAGCCATATGCACTGTAGCAAATATGTCCTAGATAAACAAGTTAGATATATCCACTTATAATGCATAACTTAGATGTTTTCTTTACTGAAAGTAAATATTTCATACAAAAAACTAAAAATGAAAAATAGTACACGCAAACAGACAAACTTATGTGAATATAACATTTGATGGTTGTGCCCATATACTAAAAATTGTGTTTAATATTTTTTTTGCTTCTTTTTATATATTTCTTTTATTTTTCTGTTCTTCATTTTAGTTGTATCCTCCTTATTTTCTTCTTTTTTTTCGCTTTTTTTTTTTTCCTTTCAACTTGCATGCATCTCATCTTTTTTCGTACAGCTTAGCAATAGCCAATCATTACTAGCAGTGATTGTCATTGCATTTGTTTTCTCCTATTTTTTCTAATAGATATGTATTAGTACTTAATATTCTTTAATTACCTAAATGTCCTTAGGAGTTTCTTTAATAGCCTTGAATAATTAATTCATTCTCATACATACAGGACATTAATAATATTAACTACCTATTTTGCTTTCAGGCTTCAGTGCAGTACTTAGTTCAAGCATTTTAATTTTGTATTAATGATGTGTTAAATAAAATGCCCATAAAGGCAAATATATGTAAGAAATGCCGGTAACAAATAATAAGCGATGTCATTAAATGGTGAATAGAATAACAGTTATATGTATTATATTCCCCCATAATGGTAAATATCTTTGTAAATATAAGATCTTGTAGGTGAATGATAAGAACAACGGCACAATTACTCAGAGATCTATAATTTGATTTCTAACTGTGTTTTTCTATTTTTCTGTTCTACTCATCATGAAAATTTGTCTGCAAATGGCACATGTGAAAGAAATATTCTAATAATTTCTACATTAGTGCTGTACAAGCCAACATTAGCTGATAATTACACCTAATGATAAATTATTATACGGAAAGCATCATTTAAAAAATTTAAAGCTTTTTCTGTTGGTGCATCAGCAGACTTATATTAATAACATCATTCAATTACTTAACAAAATGAATTTTGTTTTTGGTTACAAACTTAAGTTGTTAGATTACATCTTGAAACGCACTTAAGTAAACTTTCCTTAATAACTCAAAACCTAAAGATTTCCGAACTTTGTTTATATGGATTTTTTTTTCTTATTTTGGTGTAAGGAACCCCCACCAAAGTTTATAAAAGTGTTTCTGAAATACTTTGTATGTATCCAAAAGAGGGAAAGAGAAATGTACTTAATCAAAAAAGTGTGTTCCCAATAATCATGATGTACAAGGCACAAGGCAACTAGCTTGTTTTAAAAAATGTGTAGGATAAGACACACACACATTCAGTAATTTAAATTACTCTGAATTAAAATTTTTGCAAAAATCTTCATATTTCAATATATAGAACGGACTCTGTAATTAGAAATCTTACTCAATGCTTAAGGTTTCACAGTTTGTCACAGGTAACTAATAGGCAAAGGGTAAAGGAAAAGTCAGATTGGAACTCATCTCTACTGAGATTTAATGCAGGTAAATCCATGCACTTAATAAGGTAAACTTAAGACAAAGTATACATAACAGTAACTAAATAAGGATGTCTTTTTTTGGATAAAATAATGTCTTACATTGTCACTCAATAAAACAAAACTATATCTCAGTGTATATTCATAAATCTGCCAAAATAGTGGTGACTACCTACTCTTATTCAAAATAAATGTAATTTTCCTGAGAAAGATTCTAAATAAAAAGTATTCAGTTTTTCTGGAAAATCTGATCAGATTTCATATACAAACATTTTAATGCTTGAAAAATTTAAAGCTATAGATTCCTGCATGTATTAAATTGAATATACTTTAAAAATAATATATAATTTATAAATTCAAAGAAGTTATAATAAAGAAGTAATTTTAAAGATATTGAGTGATAGATAATTAATTCATAGATTATTTAAGTCAACTTTATGTTTTGTTTCCTCCCACATTTATTTCCAAGAAGAAATTAAAATATATACGAAAAAAATTTTATTTTGTGTAAGAACAAAGCTGTTATAATGATTTTACCTGGAGCTGGTCGAGCTGGGCTGGTTGTTGGAGCTGCTGGTGTATTAAAAGGCTTTGGGCCAGCCAGATTAGATGGTGTTTGCTGGAAAAGAATAATATCAATTTAAAATACCTATAAAATGATTTTTAACTCTGAAATATGATGAATTATCTCTATAAAAAGCTTAGAAATTCCAGTCATATAATATCTTCATACTTAGAACACTAGCTGTTCCTGACCGGAATTATTGTCAATTATGCATGCTGCACAATCATGGGGCATATAATTATAATTTACTCTAATT
Organism: Metallyticus violacea; assembly: GCA_030762175.1. Classification (NCBI taxonomy): domain Eukaryota; kingdom Metazoa; phylum Arthropoda; class Insecta; order Mantodea; family Metallyticidae; genus Metallyticus; species Metallyticus violacea. Next base: position 61,129,575 of record CM060840.1, read on the forward strand.
CAAGAAATCACTATGCTATAGGGAATTGTGCAATAAATATTTACAGATAATTTTTCCTCAGCAATCAGATACTTGATAAACAGATCAATGCATGAATATGTAGTATTTCTAATCTTGAGAAAAGAAAATTACAGATCATGGCAATTAATTATGTTCATAGAGGTGCTCTCAATTACAAAAAAACAACAAATAGTTATGAAATTTCTGATCAGAAAAGGTGAACGTTGCTATGACATTTACTGTAGCCTGAGGAATGTTTGATAAAGATTGTTCCTTAGTCCTCAGTTTTTAATGGCTTAAATTGCATCCAGCAGTTAAGAGAGTCTATGAAATATGAAATATGAGTCTTATTTTGAGTGCGCTCCAAGCATGTCACTGTGATTGAAACTAAAATAGAATATTTTAAAAAGAATCATGTGAATGTTCACAAAATTGGAAAATTAACATGCTCAATACAGTGTTTATCTCATTACCCAAATGAAAATTACTATAGCCTCAAGCATAGCAATATTGCAACTATACTGCTTATCTGAACTTGAATTCATTATCAACCTCATCATCCTCATTATAGCCCTGACATCTTGACCTTGAAAAGTGACTACCTTCAAAACTCAGCTTTTAGCTTTGTTTTATTACTGAAATGAGTGTATGTACAATATTTATAAACATTATCATAACAGAGAACTGATTTCTGACAGATAACATTTTTAGTAATGATTAGTACTATATACACTATTCAAACAAAATATTTAATAAAATAAGATAAATTTTGGATTACGAAGTCATCAATTTCCTAAGATGCTTTAATAGCTACATTTCCAAATTTTAAGTGCAATGCTAAAAAAAAAACTATTTGTTTCTAAACATTTTAGGTACCGTAACATGCAAACCACAAAAGAGAGGCATGTACACAACCATGCTCTTGTGCATAGAGTACATCACAATATGCATTAAACAATTTTAGTGCTTTTTGTACTTTAAGCAAGGTTGCAAATAAAAATTGGCATAATAGTTTCAAAATTAGCACTCCTGCTTCAACTACACTTTTAAATAAATATTTAATTATTATAAACACTTATTACTTATTATTATTAGAGTTGCACCTAAAATAATTTAATCATGCATTTAAAATATAAAAGATCATAACATTTATTAATACAATAAATTCAATGAAATTGAAACACATAGCTGACACATTATAACTATTTTGAAATGATAAGTGAAGTATGAGCTAAGTAATGTTTTCCTATTCATCCTCAAATCTGATTTAAGGACTGATATGTGAAATTGCTATTCACACAAAAAAGTTTAGTAATAGGGTTCAGAACTCTAAATTCTATGAGTCATATTTTGTTTCAAAAGTATAAACACAATGGAGAAAGAATAAAAGTTATAAATGAAAAAAAGTAAATATAATAATGCAATTAATGGCTGCATAATAATATCCCAATTATGCAGAACTGCATTTATTGCAAGTCATCCAAACCATTTAGAAACACATTTTAGAAAACATATTTGCTGCTTTCATATATACAATACGTAATATGATGGCTGCTCATTTATAAGTGGAAGCAAAGAGTCTTTTGAAACCGATAACAGATTAGTGATTTTTCCCTGGATAAGATTGACACACTGAATGATTGACAGTAAGACATAGCACTAACTCATGTCACAATATTCAGGTAGTGCAACGTAATAAAAATTATTAGAAAAACATTTATAAATTACTAAAGCTATTAAAATTGCTTGAACTTACTGATTATGTTCACAGCTACATTAGAAAAAACAAAAATATTCTTTAAACATGCTATTCAATTTAAATGTGTAAAAATTATAAGCATTTCTAATTTAGCCATTCAAAAATGTTTCAAAACTTTTTGAACTATAAATCTATTATTCTAAATGTATCCCTAAAAATCTAATGAAGCTGTGCTGCTGCATTATAGTAAATGCTCAGAGCACTTGCCTAAAAATAAAATGTTCCCTCAGCTTTGAGGCAAGAAATTACAGGGCCAGATAAGGAGTCGGTAGTCTGTAGACATGGTTTCAAGCAGCTAAATATAAGGCAGATGATTCATTAAGTTCATATGTTGTAATTATATGAGCAGAATACATTGATTATGGAAGTGGTAGTTGAATTCAAACCTTTTTAAAATAATAGCTATCTGCATTATACTAAGACAGGAATAATTAAAGTGGAATGAGGAGAGTTGGGAGTGATCCTTTTGGAGCTTATCAGCCTATAAGAATGATTTGCTTATTGTGCCCTTAAATGTGAGGTTGAATGAACCTCATGATGCCATGTCCTGTCTGCCAGTACTACATCTCCAGTTGCTTCTGAAGCCAGTCAGAGAGGTTCAATTCTTTGAGAGCATATGGTTCTTGCCAAATTTGGGATTGGGAGTCAAAGCATCCCAAGTACTACCCTCCAGATTTGGAAACCAGATCCCCAAATTAACAAGAGGAAGATAGAGCAACAACTAGAGCTGACATAATTATGATCTTCATTGGAATGGCAGTTAGTTATTAATATAAGACTAAATGAATGCAACGAAAAGGTGAAAGGATAGAAGAAAGTAAATAAAATCTGAGAAATAAGAAAAAAATAAAAAAAAGATTTGCTATCGTGCACTAAAAATGCCACTTTGGAACATTGAGATTAAAACTTGGATCCACAGTTGTAGCTCTAATGCTCTAGCCAGCTGAGTACCAGGAAGGCTAACACTAGACTAAGCAATATATATTGTCCTGATTGCAATATTTTAAAATTCTCTTCATCCTGCTGACACAATATTCCTAGTAAGGCCTTGGCTGACCACAGCAACCACTGTGTCCTCTACACCCATCTTGCAACATCATGGGTAGAAGGCAGTATTGCAGGGAAACATGTAATCAGCATACCTACAGCCTGCCGATCACCTATCATTTGGCTTCCAAGATTGAAGGATGCTACCTCTCTGTCAGTCAGCTCCCCAGTTGTCCCCACAAGGTTGGGTAGACCCCATTCTAGGTCTTCCAATCTTAGTAAATTCCTAAGCAAAGTATCAAGCCTGGGACCTCTGGCTGTCAGCAACACTAACCACTAGACCAAGGAGATGGTCATATTTTATTATAATTTAAATGTAATTTAAAACAGACTTCAACAGAATTTATTGAAATCCTAAATCTATAAGAAGCTATTTACAATGGGTCATGCACTTTATATGCCATTTCTATCCCTGCACCAAAATTTAAACAAGAATTGCTTAGTATTTATTCTGATCAGCAGTTAATATCTACTCTGACATTGTTTTGTGCTTTTGATTAAAATTATGAAGTATTTTAGCCATACCATTGAGGATGGTTACCATACTTGCATTAACACTTCTGAAAAAGTCCCATTGTACTACAGTTTATTAGCACAGAAAAGTTATCTTCTACTGACAATGGCTGTGAAAGCCTCTATGCTTTAATTAACTGTAAAATTAATTAATGTTTTTTCCAGGGAGAAGTTTCCTTCCAAGTCATAGTGTGCCAAGATAGTCCTTTTGGCACACTATGACCTATTGCAAAATATGCTAAACAAATTAATAATTTTGTATATACTGTTTAGAATTGCTGAAATTGTAAAATTCAAACATCCTCCCTTTGGTGTGCCAAATGATAGAGTGTATCTTCTGATTGTGGCTTCAATATTATGATAAGAGACCTATCCTATCAAATAAGATGAACCAGTTAGAATGAAAACTTTCAAAGGAATTACCTGAGAGAGGTATTTTCTACAGATTTACTTCGTTTATATAATCATTGATTCATTTCATGTTTCATCTCAAGATCTATGGTATAGTACAAGTGTGTGAAAGCTTTAAAAAACTTTGTAATGCATATACCCTGTGTTAAGTTTCAAATGGGACTTGATTTTTTACTTATTATGTAGTATGTGTAATTCTCAGGGATAAATGAATTATCTCATGCCCTTTTTGACATTGGTTGCTGTTTTTTGTTTTGTTAGTTTTATCTTAACTATATATAAATGTCATCCTGTTTTCATTGTAACAAAAATATTTTTAAGGGTATCATGAATGTTATGACAGAATTATAAATTTATTCTTAAAAGTTACTTCTGCACAGGAGTTCTGGTTGGGGAGCAGTATCATTATAATATGCTCAGTGTATAGCTGGGCCACAATTTCATGATTTAGAATAATTTTTTCTTTAACATTTTCTGAAACTCTTACAAAAACTCCTATTAGATACATTGATTTCCAGTCAGAAATAAAGTTTAATTATTCTTTTCCTAAACCAAATTATATGGTTTAAATTCATTATTTTGGTATTTTATGTCAATAATAAAAGCACAAAACTTTTACTTATTTCTTTGAAATAAATTAAAGCACATACAGAATGGAATAGTTGTATTACTAGCTTTAGTTAAGCATGGCAAACATAGCTACAACATCATGAAGTAATGTAAGTGATATAAGATTCCATTTAAGTTTGAATACAATATAAATAAATATAAATATTTATAAAACAAGAACTAGAGAAGCAGAAATAGATAAAACACTTAAATAGTCACTTAATTTTTCTATATTTCAGACAACTTGTATTCTTCTTCTTTTGGTTCACTCTGTGTAATGAGAACAAGAGGTGAATGTCATCTATCACCTTGTCTTTCTTTAAAAAATGTTTACCAAATAAGAAGTGGTATCACAAGTTGGAAAATATTGCATGAGCTATATATTGATACTACATATTAAGATGATAGCCTAGATAGTACAGTGAGCTAACTTGAGCTACAAGCCACCTGAGTACTGCTCCCAGTATGCAACTATGCTCTGCCAGCCCATAACTCAAATAACCTTACTTTAATAAGCAGCATACATTTTTGTATTATTAACTTTATTTTATTGCTTATAAAATCAAACTGCCATTTTTACAAAAATGTATTTATCCTTCTGCAAGAACGTAATTACCTCTACATATTAGCTAATATTTATGTTGCAAAAATAAAGCTAATATTAAACATGTTAATTACTAACACACCTAAAAAGTAGCAACATTTCTTAATAACAAGTTAGTTGCAGTGCTATTTGCATAAAACAAGATAACTATTAAGCAGCACAGATACAGGAGCTACAGAGGGTCTACCTGAATGGGGCGTGGAGGATTGACATGGTGTGGGCCACCTCTTGGAGCCTGCAAATACACAGACCCTTAATATCTACACTTTAAATGTAAAACTGTTTTCTGTTGGGAATTTGTAATTCAAATAATACATTTATGATAACAGTAAAGAGTAATAAGTAACAAAGTATGACGTTATCTTTTCATTTTCAGTTAAATGAAATGAAAGTAAAATATAAGTAAGTAATAAGTAAATAATACGTAATGAGAGTAAAATATAAGTAATGCTTTTACTATTGCACACTCTTTTCTTGAATTCATCCTCATGATAGTTCAAAGTATTTGGACATTGAGAATTTATGCATTTAACTCTTTCACTTTTCTATTCCTTAATAATTACTATATTTCAGTGTGAAGAGAACTTTAAAGGCTAATGAATGATGCTTAAAGCAAAATAAAATTGTTAGAATTAATTTAATTCTTCTTTTCTTAACTCATCATTGGTCAACAGTAGAGTCAAGTCTGTACTCATTTTTACTTTAAAAGTTGGTTGTATTATTTTCCATGAACCCAACAAACACAGACATTGCATACCTTTCAATGTTTAATTATAGGATAAAATAATGCATAATATGGGGTGTTCTAGAATTCTAGTATCCTACAAGAAGAAGAAGAATTGCAGTTTGTCATTAAACTGAGTGCACCATTTATATGTCCATCATTTGCATTACAGTGTTGTCTCATCCTCTTGTTATTTTTTCTAGAGTTAAGAGGTAAGGTTATTCACTTGTCAACATGCAATATTCACTCATTGTCATGTAAGTTTTCTGCATTTCTTAGGCAAAGATTTAATAATAAGAGATGGAACCTCAAAAGCAGCAAATACTGAAGTGGTTGAGGAGGCTGAAAGTGAATCTCTCTCACCAATGGAATTTTCTGAAGATGATAGTGCATCTGATCAGATGGAAAATACTGAAAATTATAGACAAAATTAACAAGACTCAGCATTCTCAGTCTGTGCAAATGATTCATATTCTGTGTTGCTCAAAATTTTTTATCACAATATGTAGGAAAAGATAGTAAGACAGTGTGAAATGTGCATCCACTACAACTAAATACACATACCAAGAAGAAAATGTTATTATACATCCACAAGATGTAAAACAAGGAGCTCAGAATGCAAAAGATAAAATTGAATGTTGCAGTTGTTTTTCCAGGGTAATTTACTGGAAGAATTAGTTGCATTTACTAATATGAAACTTGCAAAAAATTGGGAAAACTACTCAAGAGAAAAGACATAATAACAAAAGAATATTTTTAAAAATTTTTCATTGTAATTGTTAAATAACAATAATCAAATACTAAGATGTTGCTCAATGCTGTGCGACCATGGGCTTACATGTCAACTATGGCAGGAGTATAATCAGCTCAACTAACACCGAGTTAAGTACCATATTCATTTTAATATTGCAAAAATGTTTAGATAATTAATCTTTAATGATTGAAATTTATTTTGTATATAGTAATATTTGTGTTTAGTGTAAAAGATTAGTTTTCATTTTTCATTGAAAACAGAATCAACAATATTGTACTTATGAAGCTGTTGAGAATGGAGTGGTAATATATCCTAAACTTAGGTATTCATTTATTATACTAAACTCTATTTACTTACATAAAATAAGACGCATTTCAGGAGAATCTCTCCCATCTTCAGTTGCTCACTGAACCACCATTACTTGAAACAAATGATGGCTAGGCACCTAGATGTTTCTGTGTTGGCATTTGTTGGCTGAAGTAGAAAATGACTGAGTTCATTCATAGGAATAATCTCGAAGTTCATTAGGTTTTCTTTATTTTTTAATATGAAAATTTTTTCCCAAGTAGATTACTCCATTGGGCTGTGAAGATGTTTCAGCAGTTTAATTTCTGGTTTTATTTCATGGTTTTTGGTTCAAAAGTGTGCTGCTACTGCTTATTTATCCACCTGCTTAAGCCAAATATTCCTAAAGTGTTCTTTCTTTCAAATTTCTAAATAGTTATTAGCAAAACAAAGAGAAATTTAGAAATTTAGAAGAAAGAACACTTTAGGAATATTCAGCTTAAGTAGATGGATAAACCAGCTGTAGCAGCTCACTTTTGGACCAAAAACCTTGAAATAAACCGGAAATTTAGCTCCTGAACATCTTCACAACCCAATGGGAAGTTATCCACTTGGGAAAAAATTTACATATTAAAAAATAAAGAAAACCCAATGAACTTCGATTTCTTCCTATGAATGAACTCAGCCATTTCCTACTTCAGCCAACAGATGCCAACACAGGAACATCCGGGTGTCTAGCCATCATTTCGAGTAATGGCGGTTCAGTGAGTAACTGAAGATGGGAGAGATACTCCTGAAACATGTATTATTTTATGTAAGTAAATAGAGTTTTTGATAGTTTCATCATTAAAATAAATAAATTAAAACAAAGATTGGAAATGCTAATTAAAACTTGTACAATGAAGCTAATCATATAATTAAGATGGTTGTAGGATTGAATCAAACTGCACACACTTATTGGCTCCACTTACTTTTTCTACATTTAAACAAGTAAGTGGCGGCAATAACAGTGCGTAGTTTGACTCAATCATAAAAAATAAAAATTAAATTTAAAAAATAAAAATTAAATCAAATATTAAAAAATAAAGATGCTCATTTTTCCATTATCCAGTTCTTTCAACATGGATTATGTCTCTTTTTTTTTTAATTGTTTGATGTTTTGTATGCCCTTTACTAGAGTAATTCATAGTAAAAACACAATCACTAAAATATAATTTACTTAAAAAAGATAAGGAACATAATTTTTATTGCTCTGCAATAGAATGACAAAGTTCTCTGAAAATCATCTGTAAACAAACATTAGACAATATGTGACTGATACCATTACCAAAGCAAAAAGAAATAAAAGCAGCAGTCCTACCACCAGAATTATGGCAGAGGAAAAAACGAAAAAATAAAATACCTTGCTTAAATCTGTTAAAACCGATGTGTAGTTTTTTGCTGAGTCTGTGTCAGATGTATGAAGAGCAGATATAGATGTAATAATGTTTTTTAAATTATTTTCTACCTCAAAACTATTTTTGAATACCACAGAATCAGGGATGGGCTGCAAAACATTAAAAAAACAAGCCAATTAACAAAAATAAAAAAACATAAAAATTAAAATGGACTAACAGAAAATAGACTGTACCAGTAGTAAATAAAGTTTATTTATTTATTTTATGAGGGTTGTAAAAGAAATAGTGGCAACACACTCTTTAGATTTCACTGTAAATAGTATGGGCACTACCATTGCTATTATTGGTACAGGAAAGACCAACTATTCAATGCACCCATTGCCACTATTGTAAATCTTACAGATGGATGCATATGAAGATCTGAAGAAGTGGTATCAAAGAGCACTCCCTGTAGATATTTTGTAGGTTTGCACAATGGGCATGGATCAAAATTTAGATGTTGTGTGGAAAAATTGCTAAAAATATCATGAGGTTTATGAAATCATGTGGCAAAGGTGCCTTCCATAAAAGACAGTGCCAATTTGGGTTTACACATTTCAGCAAGGACATGATAGTTGAAGGATGTGGCAAGTGCAAGTTGCCCTAACACTGAAGCACATTACATAGAGTTGATTAAGTCTTTGTGATGGATAGACAATGGATTTGTTGTTAATTTGGTTTGGTTCATTTACAGATGCTCTTTAACATCTCAAGTCATGAGTATCCCATTGAATTCAGGGCATGAAATGGCCAATAAATTTTAATCAGAGGCCTCTAATTTCAGTCTTGAAGTTCTTTTACATGCCCTAAATCCAGGACATGGGACCTTGGCTTTACTTTCCTTCTGAAAGAACCCATATTTAGGATTTTATACTCAAAAAAATCCATCAACCTGGCTGGGAATGAACCCTCAACTTAGGTGTGTGATTATCACTAGATAACCATGACCAATAGGCAATGGACAATAAGGGAGTTGACTTCAGATAGCAATAACCTATCCAGCAGTGTTGCACTTGTTGAAGACTTGCCTGGATATCGATGAGTGCATCACCTGATATCATGATATAATGGGAGTGAGAGGTAACTTGAATAGCCTCCATATTCACCAGACATGATCTCTTTTTCAAACTAAAGGCACCACTCAGAGGAAAACATTTGGATACAAGAGATGCAATTCTTTGGGCAGGAAGGAGCTCACTTATTGACATCAACAAAATCAGTATTGCTACTAATAATCAGCACTCTCCTGAATTATTACAAAGGAAATAAATATGGTAGACTGGTATATTGGTTTTAAAACAAATGGTTTTTAAGATACAGATGTATTGCCACTACTGCTTCATACTTAAGTTTTATATGAAACATTTATTATGTCTGATATAAATTTAAACAATAAATATTACATGCCATTAGATAAAAGCATTGTATTATTTTTCAATTTCAATATGATTGTATAAGTTAGTTGCATTATATTATTTGATTTATATTATAGATTTTCTTTTGATGGAATGTTGCTGATAAATATAATTTCCACATTTTGGGAATTTCTATTAATTTTCAAATCATTTCAGTAATAAATGTGAACCTTAATGAACATTTTTATTCTTTCTTTGAACACATTTATGATGCCCTCTACAATAATGAACCGAAAGGGATTTAGAGACTAAGTGTTTTTTTTATAAGGAAACTAACAGGGGGGAGGAATAATTATGTATTTTTCAAAATTGCAGCATAAATTTCATGGCTAAACAGTCTTAATCTACTTCATTGCATAATCTAATCTTTTCTTAACAATACTATTTATTATTTTTTATTATTCTAATCAAAAAAGAAACATTCTGATATGTTTACATTATGGGTATAGTGAAATGTTCTTAATTTTTAAAAATAAAAAAATTAATACTTAATTATTTTCTTTTATTCAAAAAATTACCAATCTCCATAACACATGGCATAATAAACTTTATTTATTTAAGTTACCTAAAACTTCATATTATTGTGGTATTTTTTTATCTCCATTATTTTCTCATTATGCATGGAGAGCATAGATAGTCTCACATTTTTTACAGGAAAGCATGTATGCTAATGCAAAGAAACACATGTTAAGGGAAAATAATACCCTAAAATATTTAATTAAAATTTAGTTGTTTAAATTTCCTAGTATTTCTCTTAAAAAGTTTCAGACTATTTTGTCATCTGACACCATCAAGTATCATCAAAGAATTGTTGAGATACTTAAACATTTCAGGCTTCTAGGACAAAAAGGACAAAAAAATTGCTAACAATAAACAAGGATTCTACATATAGATCATGAGCACTTCAAAGTAATTTTCAACTTGCTAGCCTAGAATCAATCATGAAAGCAAAATAGTAAGTTCAAAGTGAGTTCCAGAAAGTTTAGTGTTTGATTCTTGGCTGTGATTTACAAAAAATGTCTGTCTGTCTTTAGCCTACATTTTTCTTTTGTGGAAAAACAAAAATGAAGAAAATATACTCGTAAAAATAAAAATTATTTCTTAGTATTTATTAGTAAACACAAAATCAAATTTATTTAATCAACTGCATTCAAAACAGCCAAAAACAGAAACCTAAATATTTTAATATCCCAATAAAATAAAAACTTACATGGAAAGGCAAGGGGGCAAGATTACTTTGTGGTGAGCTAGGAGCAGGTGCTGGTGCTGGCCTAGCTGGGGCAGGGGCAGGTGCAGGTGCAGGTGCTGGAGCAAAAGTAGGTGCTGGGCTTCTTGTAGCAGCAGTGCTTGCAGCCTTGGCTAGTGATGATGGCAGTGCTCCAGCTGGTGCCTTACCACCTCTGTAAAGTGCAGAGGAGATAAAGTAAAATACAAATAAGTTTAAAGGAATATTTACCAATTATATAATTTAATATTAATTTCTGTTTGCAACAACAGTTTTGATTCTTTGTTTGAAACATAGCTTGCAACATTTTTAATTTAATATTATCATCTTAAGGCATATCAAGAAAGTATAAACTAAATTTTAAATGATATTAATTTCATAAATAGTGCACAGTTGACAGTACTGCAGATTGAGTAATACAACACTAAATGAATATTAATTACATCAGTTACAGTTGAAGGCTTGAGAAAGAAGCACATTGTTCATTTTGACTGTAGCATATTCTATTTGTATACAACAAGAGTTTGAAAAGGAGCCTGCAGGTATGTCAGGTACTGTTATTTTGAAGTTCAAAGATTGTACATTAAAATCAAAACTTGGTAAAAACCCCACAGAAATTAATAGTGCTTTGAATAAAATTTATAGTGAATCTACAGTGGTCCATAGTATAGTTTCTCATTGAACTGATTTTTTTCATGTTGGTTGGGTCAGCATATAATGACCCCAAGACCAGGAAGGCTGAAGATATCAACAAATGAGGAAAGCATAAAATTTGTGGTTGTCAGTATTCCATGTTTTGACAAATGATTTGCAAAAGAGAAATATTTGCATATGATGGGTTCCTCACTTCTTGACTGCTGAACAGAAGCAAAAATGCAAGGACAGTGCAAATTTGTTGAAACAAAGATTTTATGTTGAAAGTTAAGCATTCTTGTGTCAAATTGCTAATATTAATGAAGTGTAGATTAGAGAATTTTAGCCAGAGTTGAAATCACAGACCCAAAAGCAGATAGGTTCATCTTCTTATCAGCCATAAAAATTTTGATGAGCACAATCAAAGGTCAAGAAAAGTATAACCTTTGATTTTGACACCAAGGAATCTGCAGGGAAGATAGAGCTTCACGTGAAACAAGTGTCACATGATACAAGTGTATTACATGACTTCATGGAAAACTGTATAAAATAATGCACAAAACTGATCTCAGTTATTATCCTCCATGACAATGCTTGCCTGCACACCACAAATGTTGAGGACAATAAGCTGAACAAATATGAATGGAAAATGTTACCATTCACCTTACAGTATGGACATGAGTCTACTGGACTTCAACTTATTCCCAAAGTTGAAAAACCCATGCAGATATTATTTTCATTCTCTGAAAAAGCTTTCTGCTGCCATTATTTGAACAAATGAAGAGAAGTGGTGCTTTGAATAGAATAGCACAGCTTCTCAAATATTGGAACTCAGTCATTGAGAAGCAAGAAGACATATTGAAGTACTACAAAGAGATACTGTCAAAAAAATAAATGTGCAAGTAAAAAACTGTGCATTATTCCTTGTAGGTTCAATCACATGCCTTCAAGTCATTATTTCAGACTAATTGCACAGGCTGTTTTACACTCCTATCTCTCAGAAACATGGGGTACCAGAGTTACCCAGTTCTATACACAATCAGGCTATCCAATCTCTCAGGAACCTAAATTGGAAGGTCTTGTCTCCTAGGATGGGTGTTTTTAAAGAGTTAACCACATGCATTATGAATTCTAAAAGCAAGACAGTACAACATTTTAATGGCAACCTTTTATTTTATGAATCAGTGTAAAATAGGTGATTTTGGCTATGAAATCTTGATAGATATTAATTACAGAAAATAGATGCAGATAGAACATGTTCTAAGAAGAGACAAAAGAATGTACTAAAGGACTCTCTCAATTGGAACTCAAAGGGAAGCTAGAAGAAAAGTTAGTCCTTACATACTTGGAGGAGCAGAGTACAGAAGCATGAAGACTAAGAAAGAGCTGTAACCAAATTTAAACTGTGACTAAGAGCAGTATATAGTGACTCCTTATCTTGGAGGAGTAAAAGGAATTATAGCTGAACTTGATGTTATATTAAGTACAAGCATTCTGAAATAGTTCCTTTCTACTTCAGGTCCATCAGGGTATTTTTGTATTTGTTTTTATTATTACAAAGTGAGAAAAATTAGTCATATAGACAATATTTGGAGAAGTATATACATTTTGTAAAGAAACTTTCATCATAATTGATACAACACTTTTCTGAAAACTTTATATTTGGTGGGTAAGTGAAATGAAGAAGGGATGCTGTACATAAAAAAATAAATAAATAATTAAATAAAAATAAAAAATAAACACTGAGTGAAAAGAAATGCTGATAAATTGAAAATTGGAATATAAAGCATATCTCATCCAAAGTCATCAAAATTTACTTTTTTTTACATACTTAATCATTCTGTATAAAAATTAAACAATAAAAGATAGGCATATTTAAAAATATATGGCACACACATCAGAAATTACATTTGCATTTTAAATTCTATAAGAATTCTAGCTTTTTGCACATGACCTATATCCTGTAACATGATCAAAAGGATGAATAAATTAAAAAAAAATTATTTACTTACGGTGGAATGGTGATTGGATCCCAATTGGGTGCTGGTGGATTTTGCCTAGCCACTAGTTTGGCATGGATGTCACAGTATAATTTGTTGTTTATATTGTAGTACCCAACATTCTTGAGTGAAGTTCCACAGGTTGCACATTTGAAGCATTCCACATGCAGGTTCTTGTCCTTGATACGCACAAACACACCACTGCAGACCACACAGGAAGGAATTTTGAAACACATTATCTCATGGTGCAGCAAACGGCCATTGAGATGCTTGTTTCTTTATATTCTGCTCATTTGATTTTGAATATTTTTTTAAACTTAGTTTATTTTACATATTGCTTGCTTGTTTCTTATTATTCTGCTCATTTTATTTTGAATATTTTTTCACATTAAGTTTATTATTTTTACATATTACTATATGTCTTAATGTTTGAGCAGAAATGTAGCCTTATAATTTACTGAACAATGATCAGAATTTTCTTTTTATAACTACTTTTAATGCCTTATGCTAGTAGCAATCAAAAGTCATGGGGTAAAATTAACCTGCAATTAATCTATTGGTGCCTAAATTTACTTGGCATTTAGCTTTTCAGATTTATGAAAAATCTAACTCAACTTGTCTTCATTAGGAACTGAACCAAGGTAACCAGTAGAAAAGTAAACATTTAGTGTCTGAGCCACAGCAGTGGATAGTCAAACATCATTTCTAATGATATTAAATAACTCTAACTAGTAAACATGAACCAAACTCTGAAGAAAAAAAAATTAATTAGCAATGCATTTTACAGTCAATGGCAAGCAAATTACACACATAGACCTTGACTGAAATAATAGTAAAACAACATAGTGAAAATGAAATTCCCTATTCAAATTTTCAAATTATTATAATGAAATTATCATGATGATGCTGAGCAGAAACTAAAATAGAAACAAGCTTCCAAGTTATTGTTAATTTAAGAAAGTAAAACTTGTTCAAAGTTATGGTAAACATTTATTCACATTAATGGAATAAACAGGGGGAAAAGTACAAAGAGTTAATGACTTAATGAACAATGACTTCAAAATGTCATTAAAAATGATTCTTTTTGCATAAATATTTTTAAAATTGTAACGAATGTTTCTTGATAAAAATTAATCATAGTGTACAGGGCACAAAAATTCTTAAATTTTAAAATAACTTTCCCTTTTAGAAAGGAAGAAAAAATATCAAAATTTTAAAAATTAGTTAAAAAGGGTAAAAATATAAAAAATGCCACAAAAATATGTGAATAAAGACATGCAAAGGCTACTAATATCTAAGGGCACATTCTAAAACGAATCTCAAACAACTAAACTGTTTTAAATTTCAAGACAGATTCATGCCAAAAAAGGTGATATAAACAGTCATTGGAAGTAATATCTTGGTAAACAGAAACAGCACACATCTACACAAAAAATTATTTATCATTAATAAGTGTTCAAATGTAATTTGCTTATGTAAACATTTTAACAAATTAATATATAATAATATTGATAGTTTACAGTGTATATATGGTATATCAATGAATGCTGAATTAAATACTGTTGGCTTAAAAGAAAATATAAGGTATAACAGGCTAATGCAGTTATTAATTATGAAAATGGTGATTTTTACATTATACACTTGTATTTGAGCTGAGATAATGCACCTACTGCAAACACAGTCATTCATTTTCAGTATGTAATTAAAATCTTAAAATAAATGGCCATACTATCTTTATATATTTTTAATTCTCAGTTCTAACTGGCTTCTTTCTGAGTTACATATATGCCAAAACATAAAGTTATTTACAAAGACACAAGAAGAATACTGCATACTAATAGAGTATATGACAAGGAGAAAAAGAGATGTATATTGGATTGAATGATGTTTAGTTATTTGTTTCTTTTAAAAATAACTTTTTTATGAATATGTGAATAGGTACATGATTTTATGAAAAATATTTTTTCTATTTAAATGCATTTTTATACTCTGGATTAAACTTTGTAAATGAACACAATCAACACAGTGATATGATTGAGAAATGCTAGATGAAGAATGATGAAACATGCTGTTCCAGAAGAACCACGATGCAGCATCACTGAATGAGCCTTATTACTTACATGATGTAACGTTCACAGTCTGAACACTTTGGTGTATCCGATGGGACATTTGTTGGAGTTTGGCTCCGAGGGATCGATGGTGATTGCAATTGCCGTGCTATGGGTGTTAAAGGACGGGGAGAAGTGGCTCTTCCACCCACAGCATGACTCTGGGTGGCGTAAAATGATGTAGTTGACTGGACTGTTTTCATTTCAATGTGCGAAGTCCAAATTATAATTGAAGGAATGAAAGAAAAAAAATGAAAATGTATATTGAGCTAATTATATAACATGAATATAAAGCTGAGTGGAAGGGAAATCCTGCCAGTCAATTATTGTACATTTTTGTCCATTTAGTAATGATATCCCACCAATATATAAGTATACTATATAGCTATAAATATGTAATAGCATAGATTTTTTAAATAATGTTCCAGCAGTTATTTTTTTTCTACATAATTAACAATCTATAACTTTTTCTTTTTCATCTGAATGCATAATAAATGTGATATATGACATTATCTCTGAACCAAATTTTGGGGTGAACTTTTGTCTTTGTAAGCAAGCAGAGATATCTAGCAAGTGTATCTATAGGGGTGTATATGTGTGTGTGAGAGAGAACACTTGTAGATCTAATGTTCACTTTTAAACAAATATTTTATTTACTTTTGAATTATTTATAAATTGATTAATAACAACTGCTTGTCTAGGGCACATTATTTAATGGACAAAAATGTTGATCCTGAAAATGAAATGCTTATTAGCACATTCAGTTTTAAAAATAAATAATTTACTTACACAATCAAACGTTCACATTCAGCACAAATATTCTGTCCAGGGGGCAGAATCTTGAAGGGGTCATCATGGGGAGTTGTAGGAGTGGGCTTAGTCTCAGGGGCAGAAACATGTCGCAACCCAGTTGATGGAGAAGTTACCGTGGCTCCTACTACTGGAGGTTCTAAGAGTTATACAGGAAAAGTTTAAAACAAAAGAAAGATCCATACATTCAGTTAATGAGTCATTTATACTTTTCGATACAAAGGATCCAAGTACTTGACTATATGCCAGTGTTGTAGGTTCTATAAGGTGTATTAACTTGGGAGAGGAGGGGAATCGTTATAATAAATATTGAATTCCAGTTGGGAAGAGGGAGTGAGTCCAGTATACACTGGTTATGAGCATTACATCATAAATTCTTTAAAAAAAAATACCAAAGTTTTAGCCTTTGAAGAAAAATAAAACCAAAAAAGATATGTAACAAGGCTTCTGAGGGAATGGTAAGCTTCATGTATTTACCACTTTGTTGAAGAGAACCTTTAGAAACAATTTTATTGCTTGAAATTAATTGTTATACTTAATAATGTTTTATACAATACATTTTAATGTTCTTAATTGTGTATTTATATCATGTATTAAAACTGATTTATATGAATTTAAAAGATTCAACAGAAGAGAAGAGTTTCATATGATTTTTATTGCTGATGATATAAAATTTAAAAATAAATTGAAAAGCTATCTACTTAATAACTAAATGTTTATATATTCAATAAAGGTTCCAAAGAGTCATAAGACTGCAATTAGGTCAGTTCAAATTATATGATTATACAATGTGAAAGTTTTAGTAATATTTTAAATAGGAAAAGTGCACCAACATATATTAAAATATTATAATTTGTGCACTCTTATCAAAAAAACTATAACAAAATAGTCAGATAACAATGGGGCTAAAACATTAAAGCAAGAAATGGCAAGTAATTAGAACATTGCACATGTACATAATATATACAAATATATCTCTTGAATGCAATAAAATCAACAGTTTATACAGAGCTTCCTTATAGTTTGCACAGGGTTTTATGTCTCCACTGCTGGACATGCCACAGCTGGCCATATCTGTACTCTGGCTTTGCTTTTTAAAACTGTATATAAAATCTTAACTTTAAGAAAATGCTGGAAATGCCATTCTCCTTCATCTAAATAGATATTGTACCAGGTAAACACCTTAAGATTGAAACAATTTAGTTCCACTCTAGTAATGTTTCCAATTTAATTTCGTATGTTTTCCTTGAGTTCTTCCAAAGTGAGAGGATTTGTTTTGTAAACTTTGTCCATCAGACTATTCCACAAATAAAAATCACAGGCTGTTAGATCTGGAGAGAGAGGACTATACATCAGCACTAATAATTCTTATCTTCAAACACACATAATTTTACTCATTGACTCTTCTGCTGTATGAACAGTGATGAAATTTTGTTGAATCCACCAATATGATTTCTCTTTTTCTGTCAGCTGTGTTAGCTGATCGGGTTAGAATATCATTTTGATACCTCTCTCCATTTACTGTCTGCTCATAAAAAATCATGCATCTTGATCTGTCTGCTCATAAAAACTCATGATTATACATCTTGTGCTAATTGCAAATGCACTCCAATTTTCTTATCATAAAGAGGAATTTATTGTATACAATTTGGATTTTTCAGAACATTAATAGCAAGTGCTGTGAGTGTTCACACAACCATTTTGATAGAACCATGCCTTGTTTGAAAAGAACATAAGCTGTGAATCAATTAACCCTTCAGCACTTATGAAAAAAATAATTCACAATTACATACATGTGCTATGGGATCACCTTGTCATAGACAATGAACTTATAATGTTTCAGTTTTAACCTCCCCCTTTTGTTTGTTTGTTTGTTTGTTTCTTTCTTTCTTTTCATCTGATTTGTCTTCTGTTAAAACTGTACATCTTTGCATGTCTTTTTTTTTGTTTTACACTGAACCAGCAATTTATTCACAGGTTCATAAATGCTGTTTTGAAATGAGGAAATTGCCCAGAGAACTTCCAAATAAATTTATAACATTTACACACAAAAATACATTGCTTTAATGTCACCTGTCTTGCCATCTTCACTTATGAATGTAGACTTGCGACTGTTCAGAAATTCAAGGACAGGCAAGCAGGCTCCCTTGAGTGGGGAGGGTAGCTGACCTAGGCTGAGATCCTCATACCAGCTGTGAGGATATGTTCTGAAAGTCTAGTATAATGGAAAATATAAAGAATATTGCTACAATAAGCTCCATTTTGATAATCTTAGCATTAGTTTTGCAAATACATTTTCATATAATATTGTTTGCATCTTTGTTTGAATATTTTAAGGAATATTTGTTTTAAATCTGCTGGAAGTTGATTGAATTCTAAAGTAATTAAGATCTAAAGGTTTTTTGTCCCATATCTGATTGTATCATTAGAACATCTATTAAGTTCACCTGCTCCTCTAGTGTTATATTTATGTGCATTTTTATTTACAGTAAATGTTATACTAGTATGCAATAGATTATATATATTTGGTAAACAAACTTCACAGAAGAAAATTATAAAATTTCAGCAATTGAGTATAATGTTTTAGTAGGAATTAAATGGCCCAAATATATACGATTTTGATAGCTCTAATTTGATACACTTTTAGTTGTTATAGTTGAAAGTTTTCATGCAGCATTGCTATATAGCATTCATGTATGTAAAATAAGTATATAATTAAATAGTATATATTTTTTAATATTTTATCTAAAATGTTCAAGTGTCTAAATTTAGATAGTACACTAAAAAGAAACAACTTTCCTATTAATGTCAGCAAAATGCTTTTGCAGATTAGTGTAGCATTTATATGTAGCTGGAAAAAGGAAAATCTGTCAACAAGTTATGTTACATCATTATGCAAGTTTAGGTAATCATTGCTTTATCATGTAATTTGTTTTATGGAAGATAATATATTTTGTTTTGAGGTATTTAATATTATAGAATTTGCATTAAGCGAATTTCTTAGGATAGCAGTATCTGACTGCATAATTTGTAACATATTTTCTTCCTCTACACCTTGATAAAATAAGCACATGTCATTAACCTACATATCTAGTTTACTATTAAGTTTTAGTTGTCCTATTTTATTTATAAATAATATGAGTGAATGAATGAATATTTATTTATATCATTTAAATACAGAACACATTTTTTAATTAAAGTAAATTTTACAAACAGCCCCAGTCCTCAGTTCATCAGCACATTTCTTCTGGTCATAGACACAAAAATAGACACAAATAAAAGAAAGAAAGAAAAAAAAACATTACCTTTAAATATAACAATTAGGAACAGTGCCTTCAGCAATTCCAGAGGGCACTAAATCCATTCAAAATTTATTCAGATTTGATTGGCTCAGCCCCCCAGTCCCCAGTTCATCAGCAGCTACCTACTGGAATATCCAGGGGACCGGGCTTCGATCCATTCAAAAACAAAACACAACATTTAAGTAATTTATACATTTAATACAATATTAGGTTATATTTCTTATAATACTAAACCTTTCTTCTTTCTTTCTTTTCTTTTCTTTTCCTTTTTCATTCTTTCTTTCTTTCTTTCTTTCTTTCTTTCTTCCTTTCTTTTCTTTTTTTTTTTTTAATTAAAAACCTATTTGGTCAAATTTATATCCTTTAGAGTTGCTTATTCCTTTGGACCTTATACACACTAACACCTGTATGAATAATATAAAAAGAACTGACCCAAAATTAGTTTATTAGATTTATTATTGATGAGCAATTATGTGAATAGTGATATACATCTCACTTATATATATTAAATACATTATTTATTGTTACTTTGACTGCATTGGTCTTCTCATGATGTCTGTAGCTTGGAAGTGAATGCTCATGAAGTCTGTAGTTAAGAATGAATTGAAATGAAAATAATTAATGATGATGCAAATGAGCTTAAAGTCCTTGGCACCTCAAAGCTTTCAGGCATTCACCTTCTCAGGGAAAAGAAAAACTAAAAAAAAAAAAAAAAATAGCTTACCAGGATAGCTTGGCTTGACTGGGAATCAAACCCAGGATGCCCAGATTATAGTTGCAAAAGCTACCATTAGACCACAGAGGTAGTCTACTTCATATTTATTTGGTTTTCAGCCTATAATACTCAAAACTGCCAAGGGTTAAGGCACAGACTTGTGAGCAGGAGTTCTGGGGTTAGAATCCCACCAGGGCCGTCCTCCCTGACTCAGGTTATTTCCAGGTTTTTCTCAGTCCTCATAAATGGCAAATGTCAGGGAGGTATCCTAAACTAAGACCTGGAATGTTTCCTTCCTTAAAAAAAGCATTTCTTCCCATGTATATCAGTGTTCACCACCTGTGGTGCCTCAGTAGTAAAAACAAATGTTAAACATCATTTTAAAAAGTATACTCAAAGAGTACATTAGCTAACATTAAGCTGCATGGATGCACAGTAATAAAAACATTCAAAATACATTTACTAAATTGGGAAATTAAGAACCATCTCTAGTATTAAGAAATCATTTTGGAATAAAGTATTCTGTGCATAAAAAATTATGATGAATATTATGTGCACCAAACTTACATTTAAAAAGGAACACAAGAATGAAGTAAGATGCCAATCATGCAAAGTATGGCTAGGTTAAGTATGGCAGTTGTTCTAAAACCACTACATACTGTTACTATTGTTAAAGTAAAAAAAAAACAACTGAAGTTAGTAAAAATGGAAGAAAAAAAAAACAGCTGAGCTCTTACAACTGCTATTCAAGGCATTCATTTCTTCTGCATATCAATTACTGTATATCTATAATATTTCAGAAATTTACTTAATTACATCGATCTTTTTTGAACTAATTAAAATATGGCTAGGGGTGAATAGAAAGTACAAAAATGGCAATTATCTTTGATTTATTTAAAAATGTTAAAGTACCTTGCAGTGTGACAAATTATTATTACGAAATCAATCAAATTTCACTAATTTTGTTCCGCTTACTTGGAAATGTTTCAAAGGTGTTTGCCTCCATCTTTAGCCTGGTCCCACTGGCCACTTCCCAGTGTGGGACTAAGATGTCCCTCTGTGGCTTTAACGAACTTATTCATGAGGTAACTGTTTCTTGGGAGATCAAAGTTAACCGCAAAATCTTTGTTTTTGTTTATAAATATTTTATAAACATATATATTTATATTTTATAAACATAAATATTTTATATTTATAAATAAACAAAGACTTTTTGGTTAACTTTGATCTCCCAAGCAACAGTTACCTCATCAATAAGTTCGTTAAAGCCACAGAGCAACATCTTAATACCACACTGGGAAACGGCCAGTGGGACCAGGCTGAAGATGGAGGCAAATGCCTTTGAAACATGCCCAAGTAAGTGGAACAAAATTAGTGAAATATGATGGATTTTGTAATAATAATTTGTCATATTATAATATATTTCATTGTGAAAATCCCCGATATAACAAAAAACTACCTTGCAGTACTTTATTAAAAGGAAATTTTTGCATTCTTTTGCTTGATAACATTTTAGCATGAAACTATAATTTTTATACCTTTGTTTTAATTCAATAAAACACAATCCAATTATGCAGTTAATAATTTCACAACATCCTGAATTC
This sequence comes from Metallyticus violacea, assembly GCA_030762175.1. Lineage (NCBI taxonomy): Eukaryota > Metazoa > Arthropoda > Insecta > Mantodea > Metallyticidae > Metallyticus > Metallyticus violacea. Next base: position 61,151,529 of record CM060840.1, read on the forward strand.
ATTATCTTGTTGCACATAAAACTAGCAGCACTTTGGTTTCATCATGTGCTGCGTTATGAAATGGGCATGCAAAGGAAGGTATAACATCATTAAGTTTAATGATCCCACGGACCAATTTAAACAATAAGTTTTTCCTTCATCAGGTGACTGCTCATCCTTTGATGAGAAGAGCATCAGCCCTAACAGACCAACAGCTGGAGGCACTGCATTGCGAACTGGTGGTGGTGGACTTGAGTGTCTCTTCTTAGGTCTGGGAAACCTGATGACATGGGAGCGTGCTTCTGCTGGATGTTCTGTGAGTTCCAGGAACCAAGTTTATTTCATTAATTTATATGTAAAATATGAGTCACTGAAATTGTCAATCAACAGCGCTAAAATATGTAGTTTTCAATACTACATATGTTAAGGACCTTGAAATGGAACTGCTGAAGACTATTAGTTATATTATATAAATAAATTACGCTAATGCATGAAAAAGAAAGAGACAAAATTGCAATATATATTAATATGAATAACAGCATAATATTTAAAGTTTAATACTTTTGCAGCTCAAATGAAGTGATAATTTAAAGAAACAATTGAATAGATAGTGCCCAAATCTACTATTTGAGAAGATTAAAAGTGTAAGATAATAACATAACAGATAAAAACCAGCAAACTGTTTAGGAAGTTATAGAAAGTGATGGAGACAGTGGTAGAAGAGAGAAAAGAATATACAGAGTAGATTGCTTCTGGAAAAAAATATATACAAGATGTAAACTCAAAGCAGAAAGAGGGGGAGAAAAAAGAGGAAACGTAAATCTTTTGGAGCAGCCAAAGGTGACCAAACATTTACTTGAAGGGTGAAATAATGCCATATTCAACTTACCAATACTATTATGGAAAGAGAGCATCAGAAGTTTATGTTTTAAATAATGACATCATCAGCTAAATCAGGTAATTCTTAAGTTCTCAGCTTTTCTTGATTAACTGAGAAACAGTGTTGTTTATAGAGTATATTTGCTTCCCATTCATGCAGTGTTGGTCTACGAATTACCTAAATAGTCATTATTTTATTTTAAGTTGAAAATTTGTCCCAATTTGAGGTAAAACTAATCATCTTCCTTTTAAACACATTTAGTTTGTCAGTGCTACATAAAGTTCGTAACTTTGTTTCTGATTTATTACACTCAATATTGGTAGCATAGGACATCATAAATGAACCCTGCCTGAGTTGACATTTTTATTTTGAATTTACTCAACTCAAAAGGATAAATGCAGACAGCTAGTACCTGCTTAATATATTATAAAATCCATTATTCATATTCATTATACTGTTAGAAAAATCAAATGTTTTCAATAGTATTTAACATGTTTTCTTCAGTCCTCATCACTGGTAGGTACCCTAAACTTAGGCCTGGAGTGCTTTCCTCCTAATAACACTCATTTCCTTCCAATTTATAATTTTATCTCATATATAATCAGTGTCCCTTATCTGTGACACTAGGGTTCACATGTGCCTTTATTTTTACCTTCAGATTTTTATTTATTTTTAATATTTCTTTGTGTAACTTTATTTATTTATAAATATTTGTCAACATATTTTTTTCATTAACAAATTATGCAATAAATTTAAGTAATTCTTAATATGCCATTGATTTTCAAATCATTAGGAATACAATATCATAGATTACTATGCTGGATCCACCTCAGATGCAATATGCTTAAAGGTATTCATAAATAAATTACTTTCTACAATTATTTAATTTAGATTCTATAACTGATTTGAGAATGCTAATCAAAAAGTTATGTCTCTTTTAAACTGACAGTAATCTATAAAGGTATGGCACATTTTATACCTTCTGTCTCATCTTCCTGCCTGCCAAGCTTGCTTTCACCTCAGTTGTTTCTTTGTACTCTAATATTAAAACATACAATAAGCATTTAAAAAATAATTGCTTTTGATATGGTAAAGAATTTTAATATACAACTGTTTTCTGCACATAAATTATTCCTATTTTCTTGTATAATAAGCAATATATTTTAATATTACAAAATTTTTGGTTCTCTTTAATTCCAAAGTTTGCAAATTCATGAAGTTACCATTATTTTTGTTGGTTGTAGAATGTAGTAATATTTGTTTAACCTTCATGAGCAATGACTATTATTATGCTGCACTTCATCATCCAGGCACTCAATAACTTCCTTTCTCAATTATTTTCACATTCCTTATACAAAACAAGAGCATATAAAAATAAACATACATCTAATCAATACCATACATTTTCATTACTTTTGCAAAGTTTAAATTTTACCATTTAATAACATAACACTAAACAATACAAATTAAGAGTAAAGTGTTCTTTATTATTTTATTTTTGTAAAATATTTAGTACATATTATATTACTATTTTCTTCTTAACTGTTGATGCCAATGAATTACAAAAAATGAAAGAGAGAAAGAATAGATGAAGAAAATCAAGGAAGATGGAAAAAGAAAGAGAGAGGAAGAAAAAAGAAAGAATTATATAATAAGTATATAGACACTGCTAGACAGGGTTAGTTGAACAATATTTTAGTATCCAGAGAGAATAAACAGATAAAAATGAAGTTGCTAAACTGTGCTAGTTTTTGTAACTAAAGAAAAGTGTAATCTTGTTCATTGACTTCCACTCTTACAACTATTACTAAAATTAAAACTGCTTTAATAGTTTTCTTTTCTTACTCAAAAAATGAAAAGATATCTTAGCTGAGTTGTGGTACAGATAATTATTACTTTAAATATTGCTTTCAACTGTAATAGAGTTCAGTTCTTTTAGTAGCTGCTTGCTAACTATGGTATTATACAATAGAGCTCACAACCATACACACTAAATTTTTCAGGCTTTAGTGGAGGTACAGAATCTGGAAGGCCATATATCACCAATAATCATCATATAAGGAGCAACATCAGTATCATTTAATTAAATTAATGTATGATGAGTGGAACTACATACTCTTTTGGCTTCAATTACATGTTTATATCTAGATGTTTTGCAGACTATTGCTGCATCCTCAACTAATTGTCGACTCAAGAGCTGAGGATGCAGACATTGATGATCTAGATATAAACATTTAAGTGAAACCACAAGAGTGTATAGTTTGACTGTCACACAATAATTTAATTATATGATTTGCTTCACTGTGCAGGTTCCAATTCATACTTCCAAGTTAATTATCGGTATTATTAGTTAACTACCATAACAATTACAGCAATAAAATTTTATATTTGTTGCTTTTGTGTTCTAAATGTGTAAGTATACAAATGAACTATTTTCATAAATATATTCTTTAAAAATTACTGTATTATTCAGTAACATACTGTTTTTCTAATTTACTAAAGAAGAAATAAAATAATGAAACGTAACAAAACATATTTTAAGGGCACAACAACTAAATAAACCAAGTAAAAGCCTACAAATTCTGTATTGTGTTATGATAGTCTTGGAGGCATTAGATAGGTTGTATTTCATTCAAAGAATGCATCACAAGAAAAACAATTTATTATAAGTCTGGCATGGTCATATTTTTCTGCAGATAATAGAGATGAATTAATGATTTAAGGATGACATAAAGCATCTGGAGAGCTTGGTATCTAAAGTATATATTTTCAGGGCTAGGGGAAAACCACAACCAAACTGCCTGACAAACTGCACTCATAGAGGGGAACAGATCATCTTTGAACTGGATGCCAACTCTCATCATGAAATCTGGGACAGTAAAGATATCAACAAAAGAGGTGAGTACCTATTAAACTTAATGCCAGCAACAAGCCTATCTTTGCTATGACAGGAAGTTATTGAACATTACTTTTAGTATTGAGTATATTACTATTCAGATTACAGGTTGGAGGGTCTTGCATAACTATTACTTTTAGGTTAAAGCTATGTATCCTTTAATGTTAATATAGTTAAAAGAGCTAATCTTTATAGGAATCCCAGGAGAAGCTGGTAGAAGTCCTATAAGCAGCATCTCTCACAAAGGATTCGGCAGATTGATAGGATTAGATCCTTTGGGGATAATGATAAGGTAACCTATTCTATTCAAGAGGCTATTCTTGACAATTATCATAACTGTCCCATGCAATCACAGACAAAAATCCAAGAAAGTGACAAAGGGATTAAAGACTTTGAACAAAAGAGAGGCAGAGTGCATCTCTTTAACAAGGCAAAATGAATGGAAACTGGAGGGAGTATCATACAACACTCACGGACTACAACAAAAGCTTACCCAAGGTCAAAAGATCTTCTTGGCAGCTTTCTGTCAGTAAATATAGCCTGTCAGAGGCAACCAGGTTATGTAACATTGGCATATGATCCCACAAATTCTGTAGGAATAATATGTAAGCCTATAGGTGATTTTACATGCTCAGCTGAAGAAACACTCAAAGTTCTCTTTGAGGCACACTTCCCTAGGTATATGATGACAATACCCATGAATTCACAGACCACTGCAAAAACTCCAGATCAAGAGCATTGCAGAAGGACTGGGGATTTATATGTCAAGTTGTCACAATACGAAGTTTTAAATGGGTAGTCAATAAATTTAACCCATTTAAGTCACCAGGTGGAGATGGTATCTTTACTGTTTTGCTGCAGAAAGGATCTGACTCGTTTCACACCCTCTGCAACCTCTTCCAGGCCACTATAGCCTTTAGCTATGTTTCTCAGGAATGGAGAGCTACCAGAGTTGTGTTTATTCCTAAGCACAGTCATAATAATTACGTCAAAGCTAAGGCTTATCAACTAATTAGTCTACTATTGTTCCTTTTAAAGGCTTTGGAAAAGCTGATTGAAAACTATATTTGAAGGAGATTATAATCAGGTACTTCCCTCCATTGAGGTCAACATGCCTACCAGTCATTCCCAAGACCTACAAGTTCTCCAAGTCATCCAAGGGGCCTTTCTAGACATGGAGGAAGTATTTGATAACACCTCTTATAAGTCTATGGTCTGACTGCTCAGAAACATGGGGTCAATGAAACTCTTTGTAGGTGGATAAACTCCATGCTTAGAAGTAGAAATATTACTGCTAGCCTGAATTGTCCCATAAGAGACTGCGAACAGGGGAGAGTTATTTCTCTCCTTCACTGGAGTTTCGTGGTAGACGGTCTACTTCACATATATACATAAGGCTATGTGAATGACAAAGCATTGATTATTTTTGGAAAATTTCTCAATACAATCTCAGACATTATGAATTATGGCTGAGAAAAATTCAAGGTGCAAGCAGGCGGGTTTATTAATAAATCCTAGCTAAATAGTTTTTGTCCCTTTTACTAGCAGGAAAAGAATTTAAGGCCTAGGAAATCTTAAACTAGCTGCTCAATCTTGGAATATTCTCAGTCAGTTAATTATCTAGGTGTTGTACTGGATTAAGAAACTGACCTGGAACGATCATATTTACAATATTCTCCATAAAGCCAGGTGATCTCTTGTAACCATCAAACACTATCAGAACAATCTGGGGCCTAAAGGCACTTATTAGCCATTCTCTGTATGTTGCAATGGTCAGGTGCCAGATATTCTATGGTGCCATTGCCTGATGGCAGAAAACATTGCAAACTACTAAATCAGATAAGTTTGCCAAGCTACAGAGATTAGCATGTCTATGTGTTACAAGAGCCTTCAGAAGTACTCTAACCATTTCACTGGAGACTATTGGATCTCCCTCCCATGGATATCTATTTTTAAGCAGAGGCTATGCATACTGCATATTGCTTGGTGCAAACAGGAAATTTGGTAAAGTAGCTTGCAATGATTGAACATGTTGTCATCAATTGTGAAATCAATTATCAACAGCTTTTGTGTCTTAGTAAGACTAGTCTGCTGAGTTTATTTTCAGCAGTAAAAAGATTAACTAAACCATTTCCAGTGTTGAAAGCTTATTTTATTTTTCAGCTTACAAAATCTGTTCCCACTTTATTTAATAAGAATTTTATTGAAAAGAATTTTTCAGAACCTTGCCTGTGGTTTCTTTATAGTAACATGCATGTTTTTCATAACATTTCAGTGGTTGAAAAAGAAAAGAATTCTGTGGCAGAAGTTCAACGATCTGTTACACTCAGCATTTAATTCTCTAAAAGATGGTTGGAGAAAAAAATTTATGCCCTTAAAATAATCTTTGAAATCTCTCTCTGAAAATGGTTTGGAAAGAGAATGCAATGCCTTCTCAGAAATAATAATATAATTTTTATGATGTGTACATTGATTACCTACTAAAATTGATGAAACCATCGAAGGAATTTGAGCATTTTCAATGGATTAAACTTCAAGATATTAAAGATGTAAAGTATGAAGAAATCCTCCCTTGTTTGGAATATTTTCAAAGCAAAGGTGTGACCATAGAAACTCTAAACTTTTTGATCAGTTTAGCAATATTCAAAAAGATGTTCGTATTTTTGGTGTAGATGAAAATGTAACTCTTGACATGGTGTGAATTTTTCATAAGTAACAATAACATTGAAACTTTCAGTGAACTTCTAAAATTTGTCAGTTTTATTTTGCAATACCAAACAGTAATGCAACAATTGAAAGAGTATTTTCTCTAATAAATGTTCAGGTGGACAAAAGAAAAAACATTATTTGTTGACACTTTAATTAAATGGATTATCATGGTAAAATACAATTTTAAGCACGTGATTATAAAGATCTTTACAAATACCTTTTGCAAGAACATAATTCATCTCTTCTCTCAAAAGTGAATGCTGTGGACAATTATCACCCTTTATGCCTGTTAAGGCAAGGGATTTTAAAATTTTAAATAATTTGTCCTACTTTTTATGAAAAGTTCAGCATTTTTTGAGAGAATTTCCTGCATTTCAAAATTTAGACATTGTAACCCTAATTTTGGGCTTGTTGTTAGGTAGTATGTTATTCATTATTGCATTTATCCTAAAAGAGTACTCATGTACAATACTCAATTGTTTAACTGATGTTATTGTATGATTTAATTGAACCACTAAGAGTGTGCTTCTTTTACTTGTCATAATATATAGAACCGGTTTCCAGAACATTTTGTTCTCATCATCAGCTAAGCTAAATGTCAACTGTTGGATAATTCGTTAAGCTGTGGGAATGTACATTCTGCTCTGATGGAAGCGTGATAAACTTACAGTTTATATTTTCATCTCTGGCAGTGTTGAAGTTCATTAGACTGTCTTTGTATTTGTAGATGTAGATTTTCTCCCAAACTGCTAGTTCTGTGGGTCCTTATTCTGTTTTAATAATTTTTCTTTATTCACTATGTCAGGATTTTCTGTCCAAAAATGATATGCTACTGCTGATTTCTATATTTTATTTTACGTTCCTGAAATGTTCCTTTAGCTGTGTGCTTATGTTTCTCTTTGTTTTTCTAATGTAATTTTTTCACATTCTGCACAATTTATTTTGTAATTACTTGCTTTTCTCTCTTGTGGAATACTGTCATTAACATTGTCTATCAGTAGGGTTTTAACATTAAATCTGTTAATTAAAATGTAAATTGGAACTTGCACAGTGAAGCCAATCATATAATTAATATTATTGATGATTTGGTTGAACTACACACTCTTAATGCTTCACTTACTTAATTATTTGTTATTTATTTTAATCCTGTTTTTAACCAATAGTATAAGAAATCTTACAGTATACCTATCTATACTATTGTCAACTTGTTTACGTATATGACATTTGTAATGTTCTTAAACTTAGGAGTCTCTACAAGAATTAATAAAGTAAAAATTACTAATTACTATCATTAGTTAACAGAATCATTACATTCCATCACCAGTATAACTTGTATATAATATAATGGCCTATTTATAGGCTCTTTAATACTGTAAAACTAATACCTATACCTCCTTATTAATGAAAACCAACTTTTATTGCATTTATGTAAACACCTATGTACTTCAAGCATTGTAAGTTCAACTTTATAGTACATAAACAAAAGTAATTCTTTGTTGACTGAACTTGAGGTAAAAGAATAATCTGTATAATATCTGATTCTGAGCACCTGTATTCAGTAAAATATACCATATTATATTTAATTAAGTTTCTAAACAGTACCAATTGCTTTTGTTTTTTAAAAATTTATTAAATATTTTATATTCTCTACTTTGTAGAATCTGCTTAAAAATTTCCTCAAAAAACTATTTTACCCCAAATTTCAATTTCTTAACATTTTTTTAAAGCAAATATATGTTAAAAATGTTAAAATATATTCAAGTATAATGCATATACATACAAACTTAATATTCCAATAAAAGAAAAAGTGATAACTTTAGATTCTTAAAAAAGTTGACATATGTATATTTATCCCTAAATCTAAAAAAAGAGCATTGCTATTTCTTTCCTAAATCTGGTTTTTCTGCTAGTATAATTATAAAAATAAATATCCCACAAAGTAAAAATAGCATAAAATATTAAATTAATTTTCATGCCTCTTTTGGTAAAGAAAGTGCATTGTATTTGCCAATAATCTTAAAATGCCCTTTTATAGATATAATTTTTCCAAAGTATTTTCTTGTATTTTCCATTCAACTTAAATATATTGTATTCCGTTAAGTGCAGCACACAAATATTATCATTACTCCAACAATGTGACAGACAAATTTCATTGATAAACACTGCTGCAAGAGTAATGTTTATAAACTTTGCAATAGTCATACCTGGCTCTGGTATCTTGGGTTCACTGTCAATTTCCTGGACCATTTTAAGTACCTCGCTTGTAGCTGGATTGTAGGTTTTTTCATTTTTCTTGAAATTTACCCTAAAATCGGTAGCAAATTTTAATTTATCATGCCTTTTACATTATATATAACTCTCAAATATAGTTTGTCTTACAGAAGTAAAATAACACAACAAACTATAAGAAACAAAGGTTTACCATAGCTTCTAGTAAAAAAGAAAATGTTCTCTGTAATAATTATCAAGTATAAGTTAATGTATGGGTATCACTATAACTTAAAGCTTAAACTATTCATCTTCTACCAAGATAATAAATATGAGTTCATTCTCAATGACTGAATAGAGAGTTTGGGGTGGACAAAGAAGCACTCAGGTAGTTTTCCAACAGGTATTCCAGTTGCCTGTATCATTCATTCTACCAAGTGCTCTATTGTTACTCTTATGCCCATCATTACCTTTTACAATATAGTTATTACAAGATGTGAAAATAAAAAATGGACTATGTGATGACCCTCTGCCACCAATATATAGTATTCTAAGTCGCACAGGTAAGTTGGCAATTAATTAGTGGCACGCTTTCAAGAAAGCAAGTAAAGCACCCACATTCCGTAAACATAAAGCACCCACTACTTCGGTAACAATTTCTTTTGCCATTTTAATAATCAATTTAATAAGTAGTACTTCATAATTACTTTTAAACTTCCTTCACAATATAATATAGTACTCATAGATAAAATATATTGCATTAATTATGCTGAGTAATATGATGAAGCTGAAGCAGTATTGACACATTATTGGCTTAAGCACCATAGACAGCCATGCTCATAATATTGAGAACAGAAGAAGTCTGTTAATTTTAAATGGAAAACAAGTTTGCTTGAAATGAATGAATGAATTAATTAATTCATTATAATAACCTAGAACAATAATAAGTACTTACCCAAGGACTCCACCAGCCAAAACTTCAGCCTGTGCTGAAAGAGTTTCAGCAATTGTTTCTTCACTGTAGATACCTACTGGAGTATTATATTGTTTGTTCACTATTGACTTGACAGTTGCATCCCCATTCACCTAGAAAAAAAATTGTGTATAATGGGGTCATTTTAACTCATATGCAGTAAAATTTAATAGGATTTGTGCTATCCTGAAATGGGCCATGGTTAGTGGCCAGTTGTGGCCAACACAATTTCACATTCTGTGAAAAGCAAGTTCAAAAGTATTTTCTAGCCAAATCTAGCCAAAATATTTCTAATTTGCACATTTCTTAGTAGAGATCATAATGCTTATCATCATTCTTCAAAAACCACTGCAACCATTTTTATTCCATCTCTTATTTTAGATTTTATGTACACTATAATTGTCCATCTTCCCTATAGGACTGAATTCCTAATACATTAAAGAGCTAATGGTGATGACATTCTTGCTAACAGTTCTGCTTTACAGATTTGTCTCTGGTTCAATAATAAATTCCTTATGATGAGAGCAGCATCTCTAAAGAATTTATCGCCCGGAGACAGAAGTGTAGTAAGACTCAGAAATGAAAGGTAATTGCAAATATAGCATGCAGATGTCTCTATAGATTTTATGAATTTCTTGATGAAATGATTGCTGTTTGGAAGATAAAAGTTAACTAAATTTTCTTTCTTTGGTTTTATTTTTTTTTTTTTTTTTTATGAATAATATTCTCCCTTACAGTTAATTCTATGGGCTTCTGAAGGGCTTTTAAAAGTTTTGGTTCATTTTGGAAATCATGATTTTCTAGCTAGAAATGGTATACTATTGCCGATTTCTCAGTATGTTTGTATTTTACAATTTTCAAATGTAGAGTGATATTCCTGCATATTTCATGTTGTAGTCTTTACAACTGATATTGTAAATGACTGATTGTTTGCCTGATAGAATTCTGTCCTTTGGATTTCTGGAGTTTTTTAAGTTGAGTTTATTTACTGGGGCCAAAATAATATTCTTTGAATATTTTCTGATAATTAGGTGTACCTATGAGTGGAATGGAAATTGTGTGTGTGTGTGTGTGTGAGTGCATATGTACATGGGTTGTTTCCCCCATCCCTTTGTAACCTTTCAGCATAGTTTACATTTCTCTATTTTCTTGACGAAAATGTGTAGCCATTTTTCTGCATTTATGATTTGTTGGTACTCAGCTTGTTATTCTGTCTTGCTCATTAGAAGAGATATTAATCTGAAGGTAAGGCTGTTGATTATTGCAAGTTTATGTTGTTTTGGATCATGACTGTTGTTTTTTTGTAGTTATCTGCATGTGTGTCTTTTCTGAATATGCCTATTTCTAGTGTATTGCCATTTTTATGATTTTTGTATGTCCAGAAAGGTAAGAACTTTGTTATATTTTGTTTCCATTATGAATTTAATGGTGCTATCCTGAAGGTTTAATAATTTTATAGCATTTCCTTTCCATTTTTCATTTACTATTGTGAAAATGTCATCTACATAATGGCACCAACATTTTTTTGTGTGAGAAAGTCTCTATTATTTTCATTTCTAGGAAATTCATGTATATATCTGCTAAGAATGATGAGAATGGATTACCTATGGCCAAACTACTATTTTGTGCATAAACCCTCAGTAAACAAATACAGTTTAAAAAGCTTCCTGAAATCAAACACAAGATAAAATTCCACCACCAGGCAAACAATCAGCATTTACAAACAGTTACAAAGACTGCAACATAAAATATATAGGAAAAACCAAAATAAATATTACTGTACAATTGGAGGTACATATACAAATATAATACAAGTATTCTGAAAAATAGGCAATAGCATATCATTTCTAACCTGAAAAGCATGATTTCTGAAATGAATAAAAACTTTTAAAAACCCTTCAGAAACCCAAAGAATTAAGTGTATGAGCATATATTCATTAACAAACCCAAAGAAAATCTAGTTAACTTTGATCTTCCAAATAGCAATAACTTTATAATTCATAAAACCAGACACCTGCATGCCATGCTGGAAAGCTGATACTGAATTTATGTTGATGATAAAGGCAACAGCCCTTGAAACATGTCAAAGGAAGTTGGTGAAAAAAAATTAGTGAAATTTGGGTGATTTCTTATCAAATTTATATAATTAATTATTTTGCTTATGCAAATATATGCCAAAAAGAGTAAAAAATAAACAGCTGAATGCATCTTTTAAGGAAAACATGAAGTTTACATTGAAAGGAGTACGTAGAATTTAAGAACACGACATATTGGTCCATGTATTCACTATTCTTTTTGTTTAAAGTTAAATAAACACCATCCTGAAATGCAAAATTTGTACAAATTTGTTCAAAAGTGTATTTAAAAATGTTAACCAGGAAAGTAAAACACAATATAAAGCTATTAAATTCATAAATATGAGTAATATTCTGCTAATATATTTGCAAAATTGTAAATAAACTTGCTTTCCAGAATAAGTAAATATAAAATTCTTTTCATAACTAAATTATTATTATTTTATAATTAATTTTGTTTCAAGATGTTTGAATGTTATATAAAATTATTGTTTATACTACTGCATAGTTAATGCTTAAGGAGATTTCAAATAAAAATGAAATTTAAAGAGACAAGCAAAATTTAAAATCTTTGTCAGCGGAGTCACTAGTACTAAGGAAAACAATTTATCTGCAAATAAACCAAACTTAGACCTGCCACTTTCTATTCATTTTTTATTCCAAACATAAGTGGCCAACATTATTCAATATGTATACAACTTTGTTTCCCCTTCTGTAAAATTGAGAATCAGTTACCTGTGGACCACCAAAAGGCTTGGGAGCAAAGTTGTGACCTGAACCAATATGTGGTGCTGCTTGTGGTTTGGCAGCTAGTGAAGTCTTCGTTACTGGCTGAATGTTGGGAGAACCTATCACAGGTGTTGGTCCAACAGGAGTTACATGTGGTTTCCATGTACTGCCTCCCCTAGCAGCACAAATAGGATCAGATATTAGTAACTTATTTCATAAGACCTACACAGTGACAGAATTTTTGAAATTTTATCACTCAAAATTAACAATTTGATTATGAGCATCTGATTTATGGTAACAGGATTATCAAATGCATTATATCAGCTGATTTGCTAAAAATAATTTTTTTCATAAGGCAATACCATAATCAATCAGTTAGACTTCTTGTCTTATACTGAGGTACTTGGGTTCAATCCTAATTGCTTTAATTGGAATTTTGGCAGAATAAATGGCATCTGAGCAGCTTTCTCTAGTTAACCATATAATTTCCCAATTAGTTTGACCAGCTGCTCATCCTCTTTCCATCATCTTCATCATTTAGTGCAATTTGGCCTGCCCAAACCTGGTGCATGACTTGAAAACGGATCACACCAATGCCCTCTGTTATACAAGTGCATATCTCATGGATGGTAGGTTGGTATTTGTAATTATTATAATTTTTTTTATGATCTGAAGTTTTTATATGTGCATTCTAAATATAGTCTTATGATTTCTTTGGACAATGCATAAAACCATTCTGTATATTTTTGAGAAGAGAGTATATCCTAGAACTTGGGTACCTTATTCAGCATTAGAATGAATTAATAAATTTAGAAATGTTTAACATGTATTTACAGCTATGGTTTTTAATACAAAAGGGTCTATTATAAAGTTTTTATATTTCCTTATGGATAAGATCACCTAAAAAGCAGGTTATTAGATAAAAACTTGATTTGGATCATATTTTTGAAAGTTTCAGTAATAATATTCAAAACAATTTTCTATACTATTCTCTGATCTGAGAAATCAAAATTTATTTGCTAAGAAAAAATGTATAATTTTCCATAATCATGAAAATCAGCATGCACTATCAGAGAGATACTGCCAGAATGATTATTTAGAATTTTACATAATTTTTTATTCCTTGGGTCATTCAGGCCTCTCATAATATCATTGTTTTTCTTAATTTGAGTTAAAATAATGTTCCAGAAATGTTGTTGTTATTATTATTGTTGTTGTTGTTGTTATGGCGAGAGTGGTGGATTATATTTAATAAATAATTTGTGTTAAAAGTTCTTGTTAAATGAAAACTTAAGCTTTAGAGTAGCAAAACCAACTATGTAGGTATATACCTACATACTTTATTACAGGCTATTGTAGGTTAGTTTAAGAGACTATAAATAAAGAAACTACAAATCATTTTCTGGAGATAAATTCTCATTTTTCATTCAATGGAAAAAAAAGTGCTTGGTAACTCCATGTCCAGCTCTATTCATAGGTTCTGTAAACCCACAGAGACTTCAAATATTGCAATAAACATTCTAATGTGTCCAAGGCAATCAAAATTTATTTGATGAAGTGATATTGTTTTTCTCATTTTTCTTCTGGCAACAGTTTTTACACTTCAAATGCTGCTGGCACATACATTCCCTTAAGTACATATGGCTACATCACATCTTTAATAGGATTATTTACCAAATCACATAAATGGCTAACCTTCAACAGTACTACTGCTGCATTATGCAAATAATATTTTTTCATACAAGTATGCAATGCTGATGTGCCAAGTGCATTAGCAGCCTTATATCAATAGCATCATTTGATTACTCAATAAATGAATTTTATTTTTGGTTACAAATTTATGTTAGATTGTACGTTGATATGTATTGAAGTAAACTTTCATTAATAACTCAAAAACTAAAGATTTCCAGATATATGTTTTTGTGGACTTTTTTTCTTGTTTTGGTGTGAGGAACCCATTACCAAAGTTTGTAAAATATTTCCTAAACATTTTGAAAGCAGCAAAGTTTCTCGGAAATGCTGATTGCACATGGACAGAATTTTCCACCACATACATACATCACTAAGATGTTTACTTTGAGCTCCACCATGATGTTTGCCAATTTGGGCAAAGATTGTAAAATAAGTCCACTTTTATCTACATTGAACATATCACATGAGGCATATCTTTCTCTCTCTCGGTCAGATTCTTGTAGCCATTTTTATGTATCTTCATTGTCAACTGCACAAATACGTAAACATTTAAATTTTCAATTTCGATTTATTAATTATCAAATAACAAAAACGTCGGTCCTGGTGGTCTAGTGGTAACCACACTTGCCTCGTAAATTCAAGAAGAAGTATGGCTTCCTTCTGAAGGGAAGTAAATCCGTGGGTCCCGTAGATTTGCGGCACGAAAGAGAACCTCAAGCGTGAAAGGAGACCTCTGAGCAAAATTTACCGGCCATTTCACGTCCCGAATCGAATGGAACGGTGATGACTTGAGATGTTAAAGAGCTTCCGTAAATAAAACAAATCAACAGCAAATTCTAAAACATATTTCTGGCATTGTCAAGTATGAAAAGAAACAAAGACATACCATGTTTATAAAATACACACAATAAGACGTAACATTTCGACATGTTTGTACTTAGCAATGCGAAGTCTTTTAGATTTGTTTTCGGAAACTGATCCATAAGCAAGAATTATTTCTTCACTATTAATTATTGCAGATAAGTAGACTCGGCAATTCAAATTTTCCAGCTTCATATTCATCGAAGCAACGCGGTATACTGCTTCCAGAATCGTTATCCTGGGGATGTATGGCTTTGTATGTATTTCTTCTTGGTCACATCTCATAATTTATTACTAAATAGGTATTTAATGACATGACATCAATCGCTGCATCTTAACAAACACAAAACACCGTTGATCTGGAATATGTTATTTTCTAAAAATGCTACACGTTACTGAAATAAATGTGTCGTTAAAATGTGCATAGCTAACTGCTTACACGCAACACTCGCAATTGTTGAACTAACTGCAGCAAATTACGGTATTGTTTTTTAACTGACTTGTTGATCAGTACTTAAATGTTTAACTTGTAACTACATTTTTTATATGACAATTTTTGGATTAAGTGAGACCTAATAACTCGAGGAACTAAAAACAGTTCGTATTGTGTTATATTGTATATATTCTTTATTCCGTTTTAAATGTATTACAGATTATAGATTCTTGTATGCATGTGTTTATTTACAGCATGCCCATTAAAGTTTGTAATACTACATATTTTGCAATCTTGCTCTATACTGTATGTTTATTTGAAGTCTTTTTAGTATTATAATACACTTTGCAACTGACTAGTTTTTTAACAATGCAAATTAATTAATATCTTTGAATTTCAATTATTCCGCAATTGTATAATAATACACTGTTTGGTGTCCCCTTTCACAAGGACTTAGAAGTATGTTTAGTAGTTTTTTTTTTTATTTGATTTATTTACGGACGCTCTTTAACATCTCAGGTCATCAGCGTCCCATTTGAATCAGGGCGTGAAACGGCCGACAAATTTTGCTCAGAGGTCTCTTTTTTCAGACTTGAGGTTCTTTATGGTGCCGCAAATATACGACACGGGACCCACGGTTTTACTTCCCTTCCGAAGGAAGCTATGCTTAGGAAAGCGAAAAAATATTAAAAGTAAATTGGTTCAATCACGTAATCACAATGCCACTAAATTTATTTGTGATGCTTCAAATGAATAATTGGAGATAGTTGTGATAATGTATGGTTAGTAATACTGTTGAAAACTAGGAAGCAAAAGTTGAAAAATGGAGGGATAAGGACATTGACATTCAAAATATTAATAACATTCTTGATGTTATTCTTAGTATGACATCGTCGAATGCACATACAGAATATTTTCAACAATGAATAATAAATTATCTAATGGCAGTAACTACATAGTATAGATCTAATGAAAGCAGTGTTACAAATAAGTGCTAATTTTTGCTTTATATGCAAAGAATTTCTGCAGTGTGTAAATAATATTTAAAATGTTCCGGCTTCTTCCAAATATGTAAATATAAATTCAACTGCTTTTGAGAATCTTTGTGACCGCTATGCACTGTACTAGATTAGTTTGATCTAAATGAATTGTTTTTAAGAAAACAGTGTTATTTATTCATTTACTGCAATTCATTATGTCGTATCAAAATCTCCTGTGTTTTCGCGAAAACATTTGGCAACCTTAGGGGTTATTTATGCATGTTTTACTTTAAAAAGTGCTTTCACTTATAGGTTCGATATTTTATCACTTATTTCGAGACCATTGGCGTTAAATATTAATTTATTTTTCACTCATACAAATTGGGTCTGATCAGGTTATGTGACAGTTCATCTCAACTATCGTCATATAATCATCATCATCATCATCATCATCATTGTTGTCTGCAAGCGTAATTTTTAGACTGTGTGGAAATGGGCGAGAGGATTCGAGACCCAGCCACTAGATGGCGCCTTGGTACTAGAAGTAAATAATGCGCGAGCAACATTTCGTAGATACTTTACTGTAGTAACGCATAACTTTGCTTTGAGGCGCAACCAATTAACCACACTAAATTCAACGATGTTATTTAAAACTCGAGTTCTTTCCTGCTTTCAGCAAAAGAGCTTATATTCCGCTCCAAATCTCTACAAAACTGATCGGTTGCCGCGAAATGTGCACATCGACGAGGGTGTGATGTGAACTATTTTGAGAATTCGAACTTGTCCCTTTTCAATAGCCCCTGGATTTATTGTACTCGATTCCGACAACTTCTTGGCATAGTGTCATAATGAGCCAGGCAATAAAGCCGAGAGAATTCTAAGCGAGGGACCACATCTTCCCCGGGAAGTTTGGTTAAGAAGCGGAAGCGCTGCGAATTCAAGGATATCCGCACTTTTATCATAATTGTTGGTGTCGTCTGGTGCAAAACATCCATAGTGCAATAAAAGCGTGCAGGGCTTCATAAGAACTGAGAAATGATTAAAATACTTGCCAATAGTGATATATGACTTATATCAACAGTTTCGCGAATAGCTGAAAATTGCATTAGTTCCGCAAACTGACAAACGCCATTACATTTTTGCATAGATGCGTTGCTTTTTTGTTTCTATCTGCAGGTTGAGAGCCATGAATAAGGATTTTTATAAGTTTAAACTATGTTTTTTTTATTTGTAATATATACCAGTTCCGGAGGCATCTGCTAAAACCCCATGTAAATAAATGAACACTTTCAAACAATAATGTATCTTTCGGATGTGAATACTAATTCATAATAAGTAAAGAAGCACATTCGGCTATTGGCTTCCCGAAATTGTAAATAAATGAATCACTGTAAGGAAAACTATAACAACGAACAGTGCAGCAGAAAAGTTTAGTATTCTTGAAGGCCTATGATAAACAGTATATGATTACAATAGCTGTATTAATTAATTCATAGAAAACAAAAGATATTATTGTAAGCCAAAGGTGGAACATCCTTAGTGACCTCTCCCCAGCTCACCCAGTTCCGCGTGTCTTAGTGTTATCGGCTTTTTCTAAATAGGAGCACACTACCATGAAATACCTGGTAATTACCAGCTTTGCTAACTGTTACTTTCCTGCATCAACGATTAAGCAGAAACGATTAATATTTCCTGTATGATATTTCTCATATTATTAAGAATATCTCAGGTGCCTTAATTAATAAATAAAAATAATTTACTTGCACTTCCACATTCTATCTCTGTTAACACTAAACATATTCTGAAAGAGATAGCAGGAATGTAACAATTACTCTAATACACTGCATTCCTCTCAACGTAACATAAATAAGTAGCTGGATGGCAATAATCTCATTTCCATAAAACAAACCACCTTTAACTGTATTAACTAGGTTTATTGAAGTCAAATGATAAACAGTAACAAGGAATTTGCATTGGTAAATTTCCGAGAAGGATTTAGTTCAAACGAATTTTCTGTGGGTTCGGATGTTCTACTGTATTTATGTTTATATGCAGGAAACTATTAAAATGGCGCTATCATAAATAGCTGATAAAACTGTCAGCAAACGACATGATCTAAATCTACTATTTTTTTCATAAAAGCATACCCATTATCCGAGTTAATCCTTAGCGCATATGTAAAGCACGGACATAGAAAAAGTGCCTGCGAGAGTTCCATTTTTAAAATCTTTCGCTTTATAAGTAAAAAATCTCTCAAAAGTAACATTCCGAAAATTCTAGGGATATTTATTAACTAAGGAAAAGACCAAAAAAGCCAACAAAAGTATAATAAATAGTTCAAATCCTGTCGTACCGCCAGGGGTGCCCGAGGTCGTTAAGGCACGGACTAGTGAGAGGACATCCGGGGTTCGATTCCCACCAGGACTGTCCTCCCTGACTGGGGTTTTTTCCAGGTTTTCCTCGATCCTCATATATGGCAAATGCCGGGAAGGCACCCTAAACTTAGGCCTGGAACGCTTCCTTCTTTTAAAAAAATGCTCCTTTCCCAATTTATCATTTCATCTCATGTATCATCAGTGTCCACCGCCTGTGGTACCTCAGTAGTAAAAACGGGCATTTAACACAATTCAAAATGGAAAAAGAAAAAATAATCCTGTCGCCAGAGGTTTATTGCAAATGAGTTTTATAGCTGCTCGGTTGTTTCACGCATTCTTTTGTGGTAAATGAAAGCGTAGCCACTGTCGCTGTTGCTGTAGCAAAGTATGCGATGTAAATGCTATATCGTCTAGGAGCTGACAGGATACTGCAGCGAATAGTTCCCAGATCACGCAGCGATAAAAGTCAGAACGAGACACTCAAAGCGCAATAGTCTCAATAATGGCAAAGGTGCAAGAAAAAGTAGAAAACAAACATATATCAAGTAAAAGGAAATTTTATTTAAATACACAAGAAGGATTGAATGAAAAAAAAGCTTATGCCAATTTGCTCTGTAATGGAACCTTATTGCAGATCAAACTGGTCACTCAACATGGCATACAGGAGCACAATAACAATGACGGAGTCACAAACACTCCTCGTAAACTTTGCTTCCCATGTGAGGTAGCTTATAGCAATTCTCCCCATTAACCTTCATACATTCTTTTAATGTGTTGCAAGGTCAGAAAGATTTTATCAATGTTTCCGCAGGAAGATCTTCGAAGATTCACAACAATGATATAAGTTCATCTCCCGTGGACGTGACTAGTTGATGCTGGGAAGACTGTATGACACATTTCTCAGCATTTTCCGTTAACAGAACTCTCTTTGCAAAACACAATTTTTGCTGGCATGAAGCAGATGATTAGAAATGACCTGCTGCTAATCAATTCTTCCCAATGTTTGAATACTACGCTTTTCTGGGCACAACATTATTCCGATGTATATCAACAAACCTTCAGCTTCATGAAATAGTCACTGAAGAATTTGCCTAAGGCATGTTCTAAACCGAGCACTTAAATAGATAAGAATCCACAACACTTTACCCAACTCTCCAAGCACGTTTCATATGCTCCGTAACCGTCTCTTTCAGTGTTCTGTGCATATTCTTCTCTTTCGTTTTTAGAGCAAACAAGGCTGAAGAAATGCGACTATTATTTTGGGATAGAGGTGGTATGTGTTTAATTTGTTTCATATCTTAATATCATATTATTCTTTATATTTTTCCGTAGGAGTGTTTTTAATTTTTCAAAATAATTATTTATTATATTGAATAAGGGGAAGTAAACGTAGGTAAATATTAGGACATAAGTTTATAAATGTAAAATGGTATAATGTATAAGGATAAAACAAATGCGTAAACAAAGTATGTTTTATGTTCTCAGGGAGAATAAAAAGGTAAAATTAAAATAGAGAGAAAAAATGCGCTTAATACTTCATTGAAAGTATCAGTAGGCTAGCCGAACAGTCAAATTTTGCCCAAGAAACAATAAAAACCTTACTCTTGGAGCCACTATAGGCTGCCTACACAATAATGAACGGGAGAGCTGGCACAGATAGCGAGGGGTAAAATAGATAATAATGCTAGTCAGAAACGCTAGCATTACAAATGCGCTCAAACAGTAACACTATGAATCATTAGCAGCCAAGTTGGGTAGCCTGTCCGGCATACAAAAAGGATATCTTCCAAGTAACAGTTCGTTTGCTTTCGGCTAATTATATGCTGAATCGTTAGCACAAGGTCGCCTGTTGTTTTGCTTTATAATTAAGTTTGTTCACTGCCTCGGTACAGTTTGAGCTCAAAATACAATCGCTTTAAACAGTCCCGTTCAGAAAGAATGACTATCTAGAACCTCAAGTGTATAATTATTATGTACTCGAATCTAGCCCATAGCATTTTTGTTCGCCTTATAATTTATTATAAAAATGTTACAAATAGCACTCTGTTACACAATTTCGTCCTTTAAAGCTTGATATACTGATTCAACTTTTATCCATGCTGTGAAGGAGCTCTTAATTTTTGCACAAAAATGCCGCTAGCTTCTTAGTTTGTTCACTTTTTGTTTTTTTATTATAAATAATTTTATTTTCGAGTTAGAAATCCCCTTTCAGTGTAGTTATACTTTTAAGTGGAAAAAATTAACATCACGATCCTCCACAAATATCCAGTTCTTCGTGCATAACACTTTTAAACAATTATTACATTATTATGATGAGCAAATATATATTTCTGCGAGCTACTTCAAAATTTTAATAACAATCCAATTAAAACTCCTATAAGTATCTATTCTGTACCAAGCTACTTATAATTTCTAAAGTGTTAGAAAATGTTGAATTTCAGCAATCATGCCTGCTAACAACAGATGTTTATCTTTCGTTTTTAGGGCCGCTCCTCGCTTGTTTGGCTACTCATAAATACAATTAAAACGATTTGTGTTTTGTTTAAATGCATAGCGTTTTTGTTTAATTTAATTTTATTCTTTCATAAGAAAGTACCCATTATAATATATATTGTTTTTAATTATAAGTATTGACATTTTAGAAAATTATGTAATATAATTTAATGTAAAACAATACAATTACCTATCTTGCAAATATGACAGGTCAAAAGTGTTATACTGATACCACTCGAGTTTTTTACTATTCCTAAACTATTTTCCTAACTTTGTGGCTCATGAATATTCGGTAAAATCTAAATATTTAAAGCTTAACGGCATTAGGCTTTGATGCTGATATTTACACTAGAAATTAACTATGTCTTTAACAATTTGTCTTCACTGATCAACAAAATAAATTTTCCATAATAAAAATCAAAGCATACATACGGTAATAGTTGAGGTTGGTAGATCTATCTAAATAGTGGCAAATAATTTGCTCTGCTCTATGGTCTGCTTACAAAAGCATAAAATAATGTTTGTACATTATTGGCATCAATGCTTCCAAAATGAAGTTTGTTGTAGAAAATAAAGTTTAATAAGAAATTCTGTTACTAGGAAACGCAATTGAAGTTAATAATATTCATGTTGGGTACTGTTAATATTGGATTTGCTATTTGTCTCTGAAATTGTGGTGAAAAGATGCACTTTATATTCTTTATGTGATATTTATCTTTTAAGATAATAAAGAAGTCATTAGTGGATTATAGACGCATAATTGAAATTCTGACTTGAGATATTTGGACTGAAATGGTTTCGCCTCCGTTGTAAAGAAAAGCGTGCTTTCGAACTTTATTTGCCCGAGTCATATTCCACTTCGATCAGGATTTTCATATATTCCTTTGACTTGCAGATAAACTTTGACCGAGTAACGCTTGAAAGTCGCATTCGGGAGGTCCCGGTTTCAATTCCGTTGGATCGGCCATCCTGACCTTGGATTTTCTCGTGGCTTCCCCCGGTCATATTCTACTGATTTCGTTGTCAAGTACATTGATTGCAATTTCGAATCAGGTGTGTAATGGCGAATCCAAAGTACTTCCAAGCCCTCTGGATGCCACGAAGCCATGCTTTTGGAACTAACACAAATCCTGCTTCTGCGTTAGAATCAGGAAATCTGTTATTAACTAACTCTTGACAGAGTTAAGTGTACTCGAAAACTGAAATTCTACTGCAAGTTTGATTTAACAAATGCAGGGAAACAGCCACAGCACTTTCGCAAATTTAATTTTCTTCTTTTAACCAGATTTCATTGCTATTCCATAGGCCACAATTCTTGCTACTATGAAGGATGTGTAAGGACGAAGCTCTCTTTGCATTCTAGTAGTAGTACAGTTTTATCAAGCACAAAATCGTAATGACTTGCAGTCAATGTGACAAACAACATTCTTTGGTTATTATTATCTATGGTGCAATTTAACTGTAGTATGATAAAGCTGTAACGTTGATGCAAAAGAGGTTCCGGTTTGCGATTAAACGTCGCCAAACACTGGAATGAAGTGTCTTTTCTTATGCGTTTTTTGGTTCACAATCACGCATTCGTACTATTCAGATGCCTAAGTTCATGCATGGCTGTCTTCCATTATTTTTTAGCAATACGGCCACTTTTAATAAAAAAAAAAATCTCAAATGCTGGTGCAGAATCCAATGAAATGTACTCTTCAACTTTGATCTGAGTAGTCATTTACTTCTTCAATCAAAAGTGTTTTATCATTGCGTGGAACTTGGTTGTCCCCTCCTTACTATTTTTATAACAAATGCGAAGGGTTCCATTCAGATGACTGCCAAACATAAGCGCGTATCGAGCGCGGTGGTTCAGGCGGTAACGTTTGAGACTTGGAAAGGAGCTCCTTCGGTGTCAGTGTGTTCTATCTGGAAATATATTAGAGATTCATCTGCCTCCCAGCAGTCACCGCCCATGGATGCTGGCCACTCCGCGAGCAAGGTTCAAGTACCGAAGTATCCTCCTCCGCTACAAACAATCCAATTTAATCCAACTAAACGCGTCACATATGACTGAAATTTTATCATATAATGTTATATGGATGCTTGCTAACAATTGCTAACAATTTGAGGGATTTTTGCGTCATTTCCTGGAAATTTGTCGGATTTTTCAACCGGTGTTCTTGTATGCATAAGAAATTAGCCATTAATTTCAATTTATCATAGTCTCTTGCAGAGAGAGGTATACAACTTTAGTAATTATGGGCAAAAATAGAACCTCAATAACTCGAGGGGAATAACACGTATAAAACAAAACGATACTGCATACTTTTCTCTTAAGTGTTACCCGTTTCAGCTACTTTATCGCTGAACTTGGAGCTACCAGTTGCAACGTAAATTAATGATGGGGGTGATACGGAGTAATTATTTTAATTAGATATTGGCGGAGGAGAAGATTTTGAATGATTATATATTTAGGATTGATTGCTTAAATGGTGGTTCTTATCTCACAGATGATGTCTTCTTCCTTGGTGATAATTACCCGCTGTCTTACAGTTGCTCCGACTTTGGCTGGAATTTTTGTTATCCGCAGATAACAGCGAAAGGGATATGACCAGGATGTTGACGACGGAATAAATAGATTTATTGTTTGGCGTGATGAACTACCCTTTATTGTTCACTCTCTATTGTGTTGGAAGAAGATTCGGTTACTGCCTGGAGAATTCTAGACGGTGTATAACCATTACAGTTCCCTTATGACGTCACCCGCGGCACTTCTTCTGATGTACTGTTCGTTCTCCGTCCATACAAACGTTCACAGTTCAAACTGACCACGATGAGGGCGTTATTATTAATAAGTGTTTTGCATCACGTAATAATCTACTATTAACAACACTTTCTATAGTTCTCCCATACTGATGCTTTGGCTCATTAACTCGGCAACTAAATCCCCTGACTCCAGTCTAAAAAAAAAAAAACTTAAAAAAAACGTTGTCTAAAATAACTTCTTTACATTTTTAAACTTCACAAACTTAATCTCGAATTACTGGCATGGGATACCTGATTATCTACTTAACTAAACTGATACTGAACTAATAACTAACGCTAAACTCTCACGTGGGGAACTTAGCTGAGTTGAACACTGAATACTCTCCCTGCGAACTGCTGAACTGAGCTCTCCCTGAAAAACTGATCTCAAAATCATCAGTTTAAATAAACTATATATTTCTTCGGTCTGCCCACGCTATCTTGATTCTTTTAAACCTAAGCACTCAGTAGCATCTCATATAGTTTTCCCAATATACGGGCTTCTATTGGTGGATATAATTTTATAAGATAGTTCTAGGTTCCTTATTGGATCAAGGGTCTACATGCCTTTCTGAACGTCCGCACACAACTTCTGCCATAGCATTCTCTTTGAAAGGCTATTGGCCTAATTTCTCCGTTTGCATCATTCGGTTTTAATGCGATTCTCCCCATCTAAACAAAGCGGAACTTGGTCATTCACAAAAGGACCCAGCTTGTCAAGGACACAGCCTTCATCTCTCCAGGAAGTATCCGAGGGTGTATTTGTTTGCAAAACACAAAACAAGTTTTCTGTGCTCAGTTCAGGTCAGCTCAACAACCCCTTGGTTCTGGCTGCAGATTTTCAAGAGGGCAAACGTGGGCCTATATTATATTCAGACACGTTTTCCTAGAACCAATATTATACTGCAATCATACTATAGGGAACACATATTAACTTGCATTTATAATACCTGGAATAGCAATAACCTTACAATTATGGTGCATGAGATAATTTTAACCTTACAGTTAAGGTTACACATACATATTACTTGGCAATGATTCATTTCTTACTTATCATTTATTACGGGCATGTCTAAGCCAATTATTTCAACTTTATAGTGTATTTATTGACAAAAGAACATGGATAATTACACGAAGTGAGACGAGTGGTGAGATCGGAAGAATGGTATAGTCGCGTCACAAGTAGCCCGAATATTAATACAGAAATAAGAAGTTAATTATTGGCATTGAACAATGTAACAATTACAATGCATTAGAAATTATAAGATCCCCTGTCAAAAATGGCTATGCTTTATTCGTGGATCCCTATTATATAACCAAAAGGGAGGAGGCACTCGAACTGAATGCCAATTTTTTTAATTTCATAAACTCTTAGGTTAGGAACTTCAAAATTTTATAGGGAAATCAAAGGTGTCTCTACAATATATATATATATATATATATATATATATATTAGTTGTTTACCACGCCGAAAGAGTGAACAATGCTTCATTGAATTTATCTCTCCGTAACGACTGTATGATGTAGTAAGACGTAAATAGTTAGTTACTCAGTCCACAACCGGAAAATAAGCTGAAATGAGTAATATGCATTATCTATATATGTGTTATGAAATGAAATGACATACAATTACAACCGGGAAAAGTAAGCTATGCTTGCCCAAGTATAATAATCATGTGAAGGTGGTGAAGTAGGATAAACAAGGGAATTGGGGGTTGTAAATGTAATGAAAGACATCTGTTCGTATGCGATTTGTTGAGGTTAGATCCATTTTGTTTCTCTTACATCGAACGTTTACAATGCACTTTTAATGCGCTCACCAAACAGGGTGACTCCGGCGGTAACGCTGAAGACTCGAATTCAGGAGATCATGCATTCAAATCCCGGCTATTCTGACCTTGGATTTTTTCGTGGTTTCTTCTTGTCGTTTAGGAGAATGCTGGGATGGATCTTTTTAATCCACGAATTTTCGCTCTCCCATTCTATCTCATTTCATTCCATTGGATCTGTTAAATGGCCTATAGTGCCAGGCGAGGTGGGTTGCGCTTTATAAATGTTTTTGCCCCAGCGTCCGATAAGGAAGCGACCCTTCTGGTTCCAGGTGCCCCCGCCGCGGGCGTAGAGCACAAACGGACAGCCTTTTAGTAAAATCGAAAATTACTCCTCCGTCCCTACCAATTTAATCAATACAAGCTCCCTTGCTTTTATTTACCTTCTCTCGCTCTCTGCCCTATCCAAAATTTCTTGAGTCAGCACACAGGACAACATACTTACACCTCCAGTTATTGCTGCAAATACTCATTTTCCTATAAAACTTGATTTTAAATATTAGTCATTTTTCTCTCAGGTAGCCTATCACTTTATATTATTACACTAATTAAAAAGTCGGTGCTGGTGGTCTAGAGATAACTATACTTGCCTCGTAGACCCATGATTGCGGGTTCAATCCCGGCCAGGGTCGATGGATTTTTCGGGCGTAAAAATCGTAAGTATGGCTTCCTTCGGAAGTAAAGCCGTGGGTCCCGTGTTGTAGATTTGCGGCACGTAAAAGAACCTCAAGCCTGAAAAAACAGGTCTCTGAGCAAAATTTATCTGTCGTTTCACGTCCTGAATAGAATGGGACGCTGATGACCTGAGATGTTAAAGAGCGTCCATAAATAAACCAAATCAATCAAAATAATTAAACATGTAAAAAACAATAGGTGTTAATAAGTCTAAGCTCTTGACTTTTCATAAAGGAGGCCAAAATGTTCTATTGAAATATTCTTTTAAATTTACTATTTGTTTGAAGTTTGATGTTTTCCTTAGTTGAAAAATTCATTCAATGTGTACCTACATTAATATTATTTTGTAATTTTCATAATTCTAGTTTTATTCTGAAAATGTTAGTGCAAGAAAAGCTACTTTACCAAGGTTTGTGATTAATTAGTACTGCAGCTTTAAACATTGTAATAAAATGTCTTACAGGCTTAGAGTAATTGGTGTTATATCAATATTAAAGCCATTTCCCTACCTTCAAAAGAATTTATAATTGTTGTTAACTAACACTGAGATTTTAACGAAGTATTTTTATAAACAGAGAATTTAGGAGTGAACAATCAAAAATGAAATTAGATCTTCTGTCGAGACATTCCAACCCTATCTTTTTTCATGAGAATTGTGTAAAGCTATATATTTTGAAATTTGGAGTTAATAGTTTAACTGCATGAAATGTTAAGATTTGCTACTTCTCTCTTTGGCAAGATGATCAGCACCTCATTGCTAATCAAATCACAATGTACACTGGCCTTTTTAAGTGTAATTGAATGATGTGAGCATTTCTGACATTATAAAATGTTTTGACTTTTAGGCAACAAATTGCTTGCTTTAACAATAATAGCTGCTTTAAATGTTTTTCAGCACATCTGTGCAGTATTTCCTAGTTACAATTGTGTGCATGTACAACATACTGGTTAATCATTATCAAAAAGTATAATTGCATGTTGGAAATAACAAAGCTATATAAAACATTTTGAAGTGTTGTAGAGATGGCTTCAATTTCTCTCTCAACATTTTAAGTTCCATAACCTAAGGATTTATAAAATGAGAAAAGTCTGTACGGAGATCCAGCACCTGCTCCATTTCGGTTGTCCATAGACACCTATCAATCATTCTTTGTTAGAAACTCGAATATTCACCGTTTCCAAAAGGTATCTGTTGAAGCATCACGCTTTTGACTGTCTTCTATCAGATCCAGTAATGCTTATCACTATTGTCTGTATAGAATTAATCTCACAATTGCAACTAACAAAAGCTAAAATATTACGAACATTAGATGCAAAGTTTTCCTGAAAGTTTATAGATGAACAGTAAAAACATTTCTCATGTACTGAATGACACTCTAATTCATTTTTCATACTGAGCAGCATTTTCCAATTCACATTCAATGGGGGATTGATATGGTAGTATTTGCATTGCAGATTTGAGAGCATCTTTGGCTTTATACATTGGTATAAAGGTAGCTATTTATATTAACAGTTTATATAATTGCTAATGCTATTACTTTTATTATTATTCTATACTTGAAATAGCCCAAAACCCGCATTTGATTCTTCTCTAGTGGCATTACAATTGACATTCGTCTTTTGCAAGATGACTTCGTTGTGAATCTACGGACAATCTCAGACCCTCATGTGATATTATTTGTATAAATGTTTCTCTAAATTGTCGAAAATAAAAGTATTCTTCCAAATTCTTCAGAGACTACAGTTCAGCGTTCTTTCAACAAACCTTCGATTTAATTGCTGAACCATTATCACAATTCTTCCAAGCACTTTAACTCATTTCTATTTCCAGCCTTAATTCCTTTACTGATCCCAATTGTCCTGAAAGGCTTCACAGGCCACTCACCTTTTACCATTTCTAATAACAGAGATTAGCTAACGCTTATTTCAGTCGAAATACAATAGGTTTTCTTTGTAAATAATTTTAATTCATTTGAACAATTCACACATGTGACATCTTAAAATGGACCAATGAAACGATACGAAATTCTGAATTTTAACAAATCACAGCCGGATTACGAAGTAAAATTATCGTCAAAAAATTATCAAACCCGTTCTATCACGCGACGTACGATTGTCTTGTGGTCAGTGTAGCCAACTCTATACTTCCACTATATAATTCCTGAACACACATCACTGGAACACTTTTGCTAGAGGCGGTGGTGAGCTATTGGCATAGCAACAAAAGCTTGGACAATCGACAATCATAACACAAAATGGAGGGTTCCTCAAACCTTTCCGTAATGCAAATTGATCTTATCATTAGGAATTCCAAACCACAGAATACAAAGACAATAGAAACAGTGTATGTTTTTTTTTTCCTCAGTTGGTATTAGAAAATCGAACGATAGCGATTGTAATGTCGACTTTTGTCCATTTCAGTCTCACGTTTCTGAATAGAATAGACATTCTTAAGTATAACCTTTTATACAAGTGTTAATATTCTGTGTGCGAATTTCAAATATATATAACTTTTATTCTCTTATTTATGAAATAGTCCTAACCCCATATTTTGCTCTTCTCTATTGGCATTACTGGCAATCGGCATTCTTCTGTGCGAGACTGCTTGGGAAGATTGTGCAATAATTATAATTTTGTGAACCAAGTTTAGAGATATTATATTTAAATTCTTATTTTATTCGCTAAATAGTCCTAATAAATATCACTTGAGGGTCTGAGCTTTCCAGATAAATTAACTCACTTCCAGATAAATAAATAAATAAATAAATAAATAAATAAATAAATAAATTCACTACGTTCTTGAATTTATCGGTAATCTCAGACCCTCTAGTGATATTACTTGTGATAGTGCTACAAATAAAATACTGCACATTATTATTATATGAAAGAATAATGCATTATGCAAAAAAGCTTGTAGAGCAATCCCTTCTTAACTGCAATCCTCAAAATGTCTACCTCCTAATACAGCAAACAGAAATGACATTGCAGGAGTGCATATAGTCACTTTAGCAGAAATGGTAAAGCCAACATGGAAAAGTATCAAACTTGAATTGGTAGCAGCTCCTTACACTTCCTGCCCTACATGGACACAAACTACGAACTCGTATTTTTCTTTCTGCCGTTTCAAGAGAGCAATGTAAGGATTCTCTCAAGTTCCTTGAAAGAGCCTCTTCAATTTAAATAAAGAACTATTCACGTGTTAACATTTACCGTTAAGTCAAACATCTCTCTCACTTAGCTGGAATAACAGAGGAAACAAGACAATGTTAGTTGATAAACGACTGCGATTAAACAAAGTATATTGTTTGTGAAAAAAAAATGGGCTCGGCAATTCTTGGAGATGGAATTTCACTTTTGTCAATATTAGCATATGTAAGGCAGTTGTGGTGCAATATCTAATGCCTCCGGCGTTTTCTATAGGTTACATACTTTCCATTCCTATACATAATGCATGATATGTCGCAGAATATTCATGTCATATGCCATTATGTCACACTCCGCATCCTTCCAGTTGGCCCACAATAGAGCAAAACGTGAAATTAAGAGCTCCACCCTGAGTTGCAATGCTAATAGATTTATTCTGCTTCGTTCTCTCTATTTGAAGTCTGTTTTCTTTCCGGTTGATGAGAGAATGCAGTGAAGCAGCGGTTCCCAAATTGTGGGTCGGGACCCCTAGGGGGATTGCGGTGGATATGGGTAAAGTACTTTTATTTAAGAACTTATTCATTTTCACTTCCGTTCTTATTAATAACGTTTAGCTAACTAACTGTTCTATTATGGTTATTTTGACCAGTTATACAATAGCTCAACAATGGCTATTGTGATTGAATAGATGTCATATTGTTGAAGCGTGCGCGCGAATTTGAAAATTAATTATTAAGCACAAAGTCAATGGAAGGTTCGCCAATAATTTCATTCTGAAAAAGAGGGGTCGCGCATGCATGAGGTTTGGGAACCGCTGCAGTAAAGATCTATGTCGGTGAAATGCTTCAAAGCAACAAGCCAGTGGTTTAAGAGTCCCAGAGGTGAAATGTTCGCATTAAGCAAATTTCTTTGTTTTATCACACGTTGCTTTACATGGTCAACTTTTTATGCTGATTTGAAAAACAACAATATTTAAATTTACTAATATGCTAAATGCTCCATATGATGCAGAATTTGTAATTTTGACCTTATAAAATACTACATATTAATATAATATTGAGAAAACAAATTATACATTTTTCGTATTTTATTAATATTTTTATTATATGTTAAACATATGAAAATGTTTGTATAAAATTGCATCATGTGGAGCATTTTAAATGCAAAAAGAAAAAGAAAAAAGTTAATAAAATGAAATTTGAAAAACAGGCATTTCAAATTGTAAATAAAACTTTTTTGCAACATGCATACCTCTCAACAGACGTTTAAAACTCTCTTATAAGAAATATATTATGAAAAAAGAGCATTTTTTAAGCTTTAAAACTAAAACAAAAAATACCCAAACTGCTATGTGGCTAGTACACACTGTGCGCCATTTAACCAAGTTTTTATTTATTTACTAGTACGCATTACGTTTGATTGGACAGGTAGGGACAGTGGATGATTTTATACTAGAAAGCGCAACGATCAAGTGCAGTTTGATACAATTATCTTTTTTTTTTCAATCGGTTTTAATGGCAATGAAACCTTTGTTACATAAATAGCAAGATGTGTACATCCAAACCTTGATACATTATGTTTTATTGGTGTTTTAAATGCTGGCCATTTGGTGGAATACTTAATGGGCATCCTCTGACAATTAACCACGACATGTTATTCATAATTATTGGGTCCAACAAGATGGTATCACCCTTCATATTTGTTTTATGAGCATTTTAGGAAAGGCATAATTTCCAGTTGAAAAACAGATAGCTCGTTTTACATAATCCTCGATAGCAATTATGGAATTATTGCAGGAAAATATAATGGCATTCTTTTACCAAGTGCACCATTTACATTTACAGAAATGTTTGAGAATCTCATGAATGCTATGAAAGGAACAGAAATTGTGTTGAACTGTTTTGTATACAGATAATTGTTATTAAACATGTAATTTCGTTTTAATTACTGTACTAGGGCTAAACACAACATAAATTTCTTTAATATTTCCATAAATTTAAAATCTAGCAAGTTTGCTCAAGCGGTAACGCTTGGAACTCTCTTCAGGAAGTCCTAGGTTCAAATCCTGCGACCGCCGACGTATTTGACTGAGGTTTTCAGTGGTTTTTCTCGATCTATTTTAAGAAAGGGAAAATGAGGGGTTAGTAGTTCTCTGCCACGCATTCACCTTCCTTTTCATCAATTATCTTCATTCCATCTATCTGAAGTGTATGCGTCTTCTGTGTTTGTGATGTCATCGAAGCGGCCCTGACATAGGATTAACTGTCCATTCGCGGTGGATGTGTACTCTATGAGTGTTACAGGGTGTAAACGGAGGGCAAATACAGCGAAAGAAAAAGATAAAAGTTTTAAAAATCTAATGCGGGGGAGTGAATGGCCAGCCTTTAAGAACCTGTAAAGTTCCCGCTTCAACGAAATTTCTCTAATTACATCATAGATGGAAATGATCTCTAAGAAGCAAAACTTTGATGAAGTAGTTAATTATGAATGATGGTGATTATGAAAAGGAAATGCGCTGAGTGCAATGGGGCGGTAAATTACAACTTTCACTCCAGCGATGATGTCATGTTAAAGTCATTCCGCACCTCCAAGAGTCATTTTCACGCATTTTTTACCCCCACACATTCATTTAAAGAATTTCTAATTTTGGTACTCTGGCAAGGAATCCAAAAGCACCAGATCTCCTAAAGCCACATCAGTCGGTGAAACAGATTTTGCATATGCATGATGGAGTCCAGTGTTTGATCCGATTCGCTTGCTAAGGACAACATTCTTTTACCAAAAGAGAGGAAATCTTTCATTTTCTTAAGTCTGTAATCATGTAGGGTTTTTGAGCTACGCATGGTTGTAGAGATGGAGTTAAGGAAGATAAGGGATATTCGATGGCTCGTAAATACACTTCACTAATTCATAGAGGAAGAAGTCCCTACCCCCTCATGTATGAGTTGTCCATAAATTACTATGGTATTTCTATATCATTGAAATGCTAAGAACTATAAGGATTAGGATCCTCCTAGAACCTTGTTCACTATGCAATACTGGTCGACACTGGTCCTTGAATTCCTCGCCATTGAAATTTGATATTCGATCCTTTTTGTCCCAAATTTACAATGGTTCAATCACACAGAAGAACAGAACTTAATGCCCCTGGCCTATATCAGCCAACTCAGTAGATATACTTGCAGTTTAGTAATTTCAGTTGACGATAATGCTTTTTAGAAATAATATATTTTGCATTTTAAAATAACTATGGGTAGAATCTTTAAACGCCCTTTAATATTTGCATAATTTTAATGTTTGCGTTCATTTATGTTGATAAATAAAGTATTTTACGGTCTGTAATGAAAATTGAAGGAACATACGAAAAGTATTTTCTAAATGCCTTAAAAAGAATTACTAAAGGAAAGAAGTACAGTAACGTGTAATAAAACGCTTTGAATTCAGTTTATTATTTCATGCTATGAAATGCAGCTATTTAGATGATATCAAAAGTTAAACAAATAGAAATATTTGTGAAACATTAGTGTCTCGATAATTTGTGGCTATCTTGGCTTATGGGAAACTGGCATGGTTTTAATTTCAAAGATTTTCTACAACTACTGTATAGTATAAGTAAAATATAGTATATATTTTCTAAAACAAATTATTTTGTAGCAATCTTTTTTATGCTTTCGCGTTTGTCTAGTCTTTGCTTTACCTCTAATTTTGTATCACTCAAACAAGATCAAACGATAGGTATTTTGATTTATTTGTGTGGCAGCACTGTTCATCCTCCATATTTGAATAACTGAGTAGCTTATGTGTTCATTTTAAGCGCATATTCATTAGTTCTACACGTGTTCAGTTGTTGGTATTTAGTAGTTAGCGCTTCTGAGAAAACCTGTCGATATACTGTAGGGTCTATGAGACCGATACTTTGCATATCGCATAATTGTTAGCAATCAGTTCCTATACTTCTCTAAGCGCCATAATAGTGTGATTATGTCTTGCTAGCGTTGGCGATATGGATATCGTATATATATGTACACAAATCAATTATTTTCAGAGACAATGAGCCTCTAATTGAAGCTAAATAGGAGGAGCAGAGATGGATGAAGAAGATGATATAATTGACGACATTTGATCAGGAGAGAATGTGAATTCGTTTCAGAAGTTGTTGAAGATGTTTCAAAGAGAGAATCCCATTTCAACTTCACTGTAGCACCACTGCTACAAGCAATTTGGAACATGAAGAGCCTGTATATTAATTATAGAAAATGGACAGTTAAAGAAAACCAACCAAATCACGAGGAGTTCCTGCACAATATCATTCTAGGTTGCCTAGGATTATTAGTAAAATATTTAGGAGATGCCCCAAAATCCCTAAACATATGGAAATTGTTATTTAATGATAAAATAACTGATAACACCGTAAAATAGAAAATCTGAAACTTGCCTTCGGACAAGAGAAAGTAATCATAAATCAAACCCAGAGACAACATTTAAATAAAAGGATTAATTATTGGTCAATCTTCTAATCTGAAAGTAAAGATGCCTTTGTTGTCAATGTTTTCAGCAGATTTCTTTGGACGACCCATATTTTCAGCAACGATATCTGCGAACAATGGCGTTTTGACAACCTGAATGATAGAGTTCTAAGGAAACAGAACGACACTGAATCCGCTATTGAACACTTTATTCTCAACTGCCACAAATCGTTTTATTTAGGTAAATAACATATAATTGAATATATTAATTAAAGAATTGCTTGAATAAGAGTTAAATTCAGTATTTCAAGATCACATTACAGTAGATTGTCAGGAAATTTGAAATATTAATGAGAAATAGCTGTCATTAATATTAAGAGAGTACCAGAGACCGATACTTCTAAGTATGCAATGGTCATACTTCGGTTTGAGGAGTATAGAAATAATTTATATTTTATTTTCAGCACTCATTCTTTCAATAATGAACTAAGACTTAAAAAGCATTAAGTTTGTAGGATGCACTTACGACTGAATAATTCCCTGGAGCATTTGGTAAGAATCCATAGCGTTTTAAATATTTATAAAATTTGTTATAAGGCATACTGTAAACGATTGTCATTTGTTACCGATTTGGTCTTATTGTTTATTTATTTTTGTGCGGAAACATCAAATTATCGAGATTCTACTATATAGCATTTTATTTATCAAAATACCAGTTTGCTAATTTAAACATTTTAGAAATTTTACAGAGCATATAAACATAAATCACTTACAAAATGAACCACTCACTAAACTTAGAGAAAACTTTAACATCATTTTTCTTTCCCATTGTTCTCATTTTATCATTACATTAACTTATAGCAGGGCATAAAATATTTGCATTTCTGTATATTTTTAGGCATTGTCTTTTTGCATATGGTTCATCTCGCAATATATCGTATCTTGCACTCAATATCGCGCTATGAAATCTATTCCAAAATTTGTCGCAAAACAACAAATAATTAACTATAGTTTAAAGGTTACCAAATGAAAATGCTGAATCACACAGCTTTTGTGAGACTGTATCACAACCGGAAATAATTTGCACCCCTCGTTATGTATTCATTTCTGCTAATCTTGCACTATAGGTAATAATTTTGCGCGGATTGGAAATAGCTGAATTTGCGCACAAATAATACAATAAAAATACACTCATACACCAGAATAAATAGACCTTAAACATTATTACGAAGGGTGTTCTAAAAGTTCTCGGCCTGACCCAGGGATGTCGTGAAGATGGCCACATTACCATGATTATTGTTAAGTATCATCCTTTAGATGGCGCGCTTTAAATTTCAATCACGTTAAGTGTAGTCACTTTTTTTATGACGATCGTATAAACTAACTAGAGTTAATATTTTCTACAAAATGGTTAAAACTGAAATACGAACTGTGATAAAGTCCTTCGTTTTGAAGAGTTTAACCCAAACAGTAATACAAAAGCAGTTAGATTCACATTAAACGATTCTTCTCCTTTGCTTTCGATGGTTAAAAAGTGGACGGCTAAATTTAAGCGTGATCGTACATCCATTCCAGATGATGAGTGCTCAGGGCGACTCAAAACGGCTACAACCGATGAGATTATGTCAAAAATTCACAATGTCGTAGTCATTGATTGCCATTTGAAGATATGCGAGTTGGTTTGACATTGCAAAGGCCTCGATAGGCCGTTTATACTTTATTTTACATCAAAATTTGGATATGAGAAAACTTTCCGCTCGATTGGTGGCGCATTTGTTAACAATGGAACAAAACTCATTCGATTGAACATTTCGCAAGAGAGTTTAGACTGTTTAAACGCAATTCCAGTGAGTTTCTCTGACGTTTCATAACAGAAGATGAAACATGGATTCGTCACTATACGCCAGAGACGAAGGAGCTGTCCAAACAGGGGTGGCAACAGGTGAAAGTACACCAGAGAAAGCAAAAATGTTCCATCTGCAGGAAAAGTTTGTAACTTTCCTGGGACTCTCGTGGTGTGGTGCTCATAAACAACCTCCAGAAGGGCAGAACCATCACCGGGCAGTATTACGCTTCACTACTGGACCAAATGAAGCAGGTTTTTCGTTCATACCTTGAGAAAAAGAAAGTTCTCTTTCACGATGGTGCGCCTTTACAAACCTCTGAAGTTGTTGCTGCAAAGCTCATGACCTTCGCTTCCAAGAGCTTCCACCTACTATATTCGTCGGATTTGGCTCCCACCGATTGCTTTTGGTTCCCAAACCTGAAGAAGTGATTGGATTGAGGAAGATTCACATCAAACGATGAGATTGAAGAGACAGGAGCTATTTTTCACAGTTGGACAAATTTTGTTTTATTGGGGGGTAATCGTTAGACTAAATGTATTAACTTATAAGGTGATTATGTTGAAAAATAAAATTTAATTCTCTTAAAAATCTTATTTTCTTGGCCAAGTCTAGAATTTTTACAACGCTAGGTAAATACATTTCAGTTAATCTTCTTTTCCTGGACTGTACGGTTTAGCGATATTTTCGCACGTTTTAATACATAAAAGTATTTTGAGTTGCCAAAACTTTCAGTTCCACCTAAAATAATAAACAGAATTAAAATATGGCGAGGGGGGTATATAACTAAAGTTGCTTCTTAAAATATTGTGCACGTTGCATAAAAAGGTTAGTAAATTCATATTCCATTTATTAAGTAAACTTTACCTCTGGACCGTGAGTTCAAAGTTGTTTCCGGCCCTCACAACTTGATCCTGGGCCTCCTTGTGTCTGAGATTGAATACTTCTACTTCGTTTACCTTGATGACTGCGTCACCTGCCTGTAGACCGGCTTTCTCTGCAGGACTTCCGCCATTTACCTGAAAGTTAAAACAGTGGTTACTATCAGTTATGAAATTCTTTCAAAACAAATACTGATGATGTTTTGAATTCCGTGTATCTAAGATATTGCAGTTCGATCTCTAGTTGTATATACGCCTCACGAAGGACTGTTATGCTAAGACCATGGTGGGCATAAGCAGTTGGAAATTATGGTTTGTAGAAATATTATCTTATTAACATTTTCGCTATGTTAACTATAATACAAAATTGTCTTACAGCTAGACTTAAATCCAATATATGACCCCGCCAGGACCGTCCTCCCTGGCTGAGGTTTTCCAGGTTTTTCTCAGTCCTCATAAACGGCAAATGCGGGAAGATACCCTCAATTTAGGCCTGGAATATTTCCTTCTTTTAAAAAAATGTTTTCCTAATTAATTATTTCATTTCATGTATCATCAGTGTCACCGCCTATGGTGCCTCAGTAGTAAAAGCGGGCGTTAACACTATTAAAAAATAAAAAGGACTTTGAAATTAAAATGTTTCTGAGTTTAATAGAGGAATCGTTTCAGAAGTGTTATTCAGTTTTCAATTTAAACAATTTCTTAAAATGTATTTTATATAAGCACATACACTCTTGTACATGGTTTTCTGCATGTTACTTGGATATATTCTTATATATAAAACTAAATTAATATCTTTCTAGAGAAAATACCCATGAACCAAAATTTAATTTATAATATAATAGCAACAAAGTATGCTATGTTCAATGTTCTGGGCATTATTTAACCAGAAATGATCGAGATATCAAGAAACTTCAAAACATTCGTTGCATACTATTATGGATTCTGAAAATTAAAGCAAGGGAATAAGCATAGTTAAGATTTCCCTTTAAAATATCTGTAGGAACTGACTGCTAAGTAAATGGCAAATAAAAATACTTCTTTCGCTGTTTTTTTCCCTTCTTCTATTTGTAGCAGTTTGCACCCCCTGGGGACTTACGGGTTAATCGTCTGTCGGGACACTACTTTGGATGCACAGAGTACACATAAACACCAAGGGGTTCCCTGAATGGAAGATCATTCCTATGTCAGGGCCGCCTTGATGACGTCACAAACACAGAAGACGCAGATACAGACAAATAGAGCATAAAGTTGAATGATGAAATGAAAGATGAATCCATGGGAGAGAAATGTTAACCCGGCATTTTCCTTTCTTAAAATGAGCTGAGGAAAACCGCGGAAAACTTCAGTTAGATTAGTCGACCGCAGGATTTGAACCTAAGACCTTCCGAATACGATCCCAAGCGTTACCTCCTGAGCCAATCCGTTCAGTTAAGTAAAATGATGCAAGCAGCAGAAATGAGCTTCATAAGATAAATTAGGAAGAAATTTACTAAAGAGATCAGAAATAAGCTAGGTCGCAATTGTTTTAAAATAAAATAATTTTTATAAACAGATAACAGATAAAAGAATACCTGCACAAGTATTGCTACTATTAGAAGATTTAAAAAAGGATGAAGTGGTGTACATCCATAATAGGCAAAGATTTTATTCGTGGACATAGATCAACATTTAGCATTTTATGTTCAGTTAAATTGATTTTGTTAAATGAATATATAACGAAGCTATTCTGAGGGAGAAAAAAGTTGAATATCGCTCACGCAACATTCGCCGCTATAAACACGTTTCTCAAATGTTTCTGGGTTCCTTGCATTTGGAATACGGTATATTTTCTTTATGAGAGTTGAGACATCAAGTTTGTCGTCACGTACGGGTTATGCTTACAAAATTAGTACATTTGAACTGAAGATTTGAAGCGTTTGCTTTCTGTGACTGTACGAAAGCTCGTCTGAATGATGCGAGTAGAGACTGTCTGATGAGCCTGTGGTGCGCTATTCCTGGACGCTGAGAGCTGGCGGGTAGATGCCGTTGCTATTGCCTCCTCCGCCGTCGCCACCGTCGGCCTCTGGAACGACGCCCATGGCCCCATAAAAGGCTAGCCAAGTTACGTCATCAATGAAACCATGATCTCCCCTCTGAACACAACTCCACGTACACCCTCCCACGATCCAATATCGTCTTGTCCAGTTATGTTTGAACTGTTATGACGTTAAGAAACAGCTTGTATCATTCGGAATTCTGACATCATCGTGCGGCGTGTTGATATAGAAAGCAATTCAGTCGACCGCAGCGAGAAACCTTGTTAATCACGTAGGCGCTGAAATCTTACGGGTCCGTCATTTCCTGAGATAACAAAACTAAGAGATCAAACACTTCCATTACCTCCGGCAAAGTGTTAAGCGATTTTCGCAGCCTTTTGATCACCGTTCTCCTTTTTAATATTCTACTCTCAAGGCACGGTTTTCAGACAACATCTTTGAGATGTTAACTTTTTGTACTCACATTCGCCGCGAAGTTAAACCGAACTCTTTTTCAAGTTTATGAGAAATGTTTTTTTTATTTTCATCTTCAAGAATGTAAATATGGAAGGTAGCCCGCCGCGATTATTGAATAACTAAAAATCTCTAGCATTTTTTCAATGTCCTTGACAAGGTCTAAGGTTCTTGGACGAAATCTAATTTTAATACCCACTGCTTCGCAGATCGTCTTACGGAGCTGAATAGAATGAAACATATTAGGTGTCTTTAACTTAAGTAACTTGTTTCGGCATTAAAGGGATGTTAAACAATTAGCGGCTGCGTGTCAATATCCAGCTGATAACAACTTGGAGAGTGTTCCCGTTGCTTAAAAAAAAAAAAAACAGTATGGTAAATTAAAGACTTAAATAGATTATTTCTAAGTTTAAAACCAAAATAATTTTATCAGATTTGTTCGATGCGATGTTTTTTTTTTTTTTTTTTTTTTAAATATTGCTGTAATCATTAAATATTTGGTTTATCAACAACATAAAAATAACACGATCTTTTCGTATCCTTTTCTGCTAAGAATGCCTTTCTTTCTTTCTTTTTTAGAAATAATTTTAAGATAATTTAAAACATTTACCTTCCTCACAATTCTACCTAAATTATTACTATTACTATACTATATAGATTATAGGAGTGAGGAATGCGGTTGCAGCAAATAAAAATAATTATCAAATACTCACTAATAACCAAACACTGATACACGTAATCAGTTTTGTTTTCATTATACTAATGTCTTATAATGCCCTTCCCAAACGAATTGGTTTTAATTTGACTTTATTCTTTATCACCATTTTTTTCTGATTTTATTCACTCTCCTTCTTTTTCTATTTATTCCAATATTAAATCCATTATGTACATGCAGATCGCCTCCTTGGCCTAGTGGCGAGCATTGCTGGCTGCTGTCCGGAAGGTCCTAAGTAAAGGAAGCACAGCCAGCCTCGTGAGGACAATTGCGGAGCTGCCTCATAGTGTCTTTTAATCTAGAGACCCGCATGCGACTGGTGGACTGCCGCTGTACTGGTCACATGCTTCTTTGATACTACCCTCTGCCGATGTCGCAAGATGAAGGTACCGCCACGGATGGCCGAGGTCTTTAAGACGCGGACTCGCGAACGGGAGTTCTGGGACTCGATTCCCCCCAGGTCTACCCCTGACTGAGGTTTTCCAGGTTTTTCTCAGTCCTCATAAAAGAGATATCCTGATAGGTTTAAAACACTTCTTTCCTTTAGAAAAGACCCTTTCCCAGTTTATCGTTTCATTTCATGTATCATTAGTGTCCATCGCCTTGATGCCTGAGCAGTGAAAACTGGCGAAAAAAATATTTTAAAAAAAAGCATATCGGTCACTTGGTTGTTAGCCAATGCAGAAAAGTGGAGGTGGAGAGAAGAAAAATCTGTGATTGCCTCTGTGAGAAAACATGATACCGTCGGGTTAAAATAGATTTCAGAGGTCACGATGATTAAGTACTGTCCCCGCCACTCCTCAGAATAGACCAAAGTGATGCTATTCAATTGAGGATCGAAAGTTCGATGAAAAGACACCTATTAAGAAAGTTTTTATGCCAAAAAGAAGCTCAGCCTAAAAGTGCAGTTATAAGAAGAAAACAAATTCTAGATATAATGTCATGCCTAGCTCTAGGGAAATACTGGCAAGAGAGCGACGACCAGAAAGATTCAGATGGAGTTATGAAGTCATGATAGAATTAGACTCGAAATACAGGAACCACAGTTACAAAATAACTTTATTTCGCACTTACTTGATAGAGGTAAACAAAGTGAGATAGGCAGTTGGTAGATGTTTGAAATCTATCACAAAGATATATAGTCGCGATTAGGAAGTTTTAAACGCAAAGAATCCAGCGTTTATTTGGCATTAAAGTATTGCTTATTTACACAGTTGAGCGCGAAGAACTGGCCACTAACTGGAATTTATTCATCTCTGTCAAACCTCAGATACACAACTCACTTTGCTATATCGAGCTGTTAAAAGAGCTAGTTGAACACTGTGCCCAATTCTGCTCATGAAATATTTTCGTTCAACAAGAAAGTGCTGGTTTTAATCGCTATGTAATAAGAAATGCCCAGGTTATTTTGGAACTTGATAGTTTCGCTCTTCCACTGACAGATTTCAAGTCAAGAATGGGATTCGAAGCAGGAATTTTTGATAATCAATAACTTAAAAAATTTATTTACGTCATATGGTTTCAAAGTGACTAAACGTTTAAAATTAATAAATATCTCTAATTTTAAATAATAATTCCAGCAAAATTTGCTATAACTCAATACATTTTAACATTTTAAGTCAGCAACTAATAAATACAAATAATAATTCATTGTCACCGTCTTCATCACGAAACAGATTAAGACACGTACTGTTTTCTCAATTATTTATCTTTTTCAGGTTGGGCTCATTCTTTTACCTTTCAATTTATATTTTAGAATTAGTTATGCAACTCTGTAAACTGGTGTCCTTTGTATACACTTTCCTTTAGTCTTGAATTTTCTTCATATAGGTTTATTGTATATTTTGCTTTCTGATTAACTGGACTTTTATTGTGAATTTATTGTGCTATTATTTTACTTAAGTTTCACGACCATTTTACAGTAGGAAATGACATTCTTTAATAAAATGACCTTTGTGGTATCTTTTGTGTTCATCTAAGTGTGTATCGTATATAAAAGTAATTATAGAGTTAATACATTAAATAATTTTATTTCATAAACGTTAG
The DNA here is from genome assembly GCA_030762175.1 of Metallyticus violacea. Classification (NCBI taxonomy): domain Eukaryota; kingdom Metazoa; phylum Arthropoda; class Insecta; order Mantodea; family Metallyticidae; genus Metallyticus; species Metallyticus violacea. The sequence continues at coordinate 61,193,694 of CM060840.1, forward strand.
GCCGTATCCTTAGTCTAGTGGTCATGCTGTGAGGTCCCGAGTTCGATTCCCGGTACCTGCTTAAAAATTTAGAAAATTTCTACGTTAGGGAGGGCAGGAACGATGTTCCAACCTCCAGTGCAAAGCAATGAACTGGTGCAAATGTTGAACGTTCGTCATAAAACCACTCTCGTAATTAGCATCAGTTGTTCTTTCAGAATGTACAGGAAGCTATTGTCAACTAAATCAGAAACATTGATGTGGCCCTGTATCAGAATTTACATTTCTGTTCAGCAAAGTTAAGATGACAATTTCTAGATCATCTACAGGTAAAATATATCCACACTTTAGGAAGCGGAGTTAAACTACAGGCATTGCCGGCAGAAACGTAAAACACCTCTTGGGGGCATTTATATTTATATTATATTGACATTTTATACTGTTGTCTATAACTATCTTGGTTGTAACTGGGCGCTTAAGTAATACCGTCACTGTAGTTTTAGAGTGTGCAAAATTTAAACCATTTATGTAATTTTGCTTACGTTGTGTATCGCATTTTTTTTTTTTTTTTGTTTTTTATTGTTTTGGATTAACTGTACTCTAATACCACCAGTACACAGTAGCATGCTTCTGTTCTTCATTTTAGTAAATGAATTTCCTTATGAAAACATTGTAATATTTTTAAATACTTAGGAGATATACTAAACTTCTATCTTACAACTTAATTTAGTACTTATGGGCCAAAGTTAGTCAGATTTTTTTTATAATTTTTAGGACATAATTTCGAAAAGACTAATGTTAGGTTATTAAAAAAATATATATTATAATTGTTAAGTGTGTCATATTTCAACAGGGACATAAATCAATGAATTCGTATTTGACTATCCTTCGGGTGGAGTTCTTCAAAATCTTTAACTCTTTCGTCTAATTCCATTATAGTTTTCAATTAACTTTCATATTATCAAGGTACTATATGCGCTAATAAAATCACAACTAACAAAACACTAACGTGTAACTATACAAACATATGAACAAATATTAATCGATTCGATATTTCTAGTTCTCGTTATATTTCATTCCAAATTAAAATAAATAAATTATAATAAATTAAAAATAAGTTATATTACGTATGATATGTATAAAAATAGCATGTAACATACTTGTTGAAAGGTTCATTGCGATCCTCGCCTGAAATGCAATCCTCGGTAAATCTCGGTTGCAACTAATCATATTCGAATGCGCAATGCCTGCTTTTCAATACTTTTATTGCAATATACTACTATGACATATGTAAAAGTAGGTCAATTGTTCTTATTGGGGGCCCTATTTTACATGTAAGCGCCCGTATTGTGTCACGTTCGTCTGGCTTTAAAATAACGTTTATGTTTTGGTGGGTAAATCCTTTGAATGAGTAGCTCATTGTATTTTAAATTTAAAACAGCTTATCGCTTGAAGAAGGAGTTGGAACATTAGAACACTGCTCAGCAAGTCATGCACCACTGACGAACAACAAGCACCTCTTCACAAGAGAAAAAAGTGGCTGTAAATGGCTTGACTCCCACATCTCAGAAGAATAACGTTTGTTTCGCCTAATGGGGTATGTCTTAGGAACGGCAGGTGCAGCACGCCCCCGGGTGGGCTGCCAGCAGGTGTCGCGAGATTCTCTTTCGCTTGGTACTGAATATTACAGTGCGGCTACCCCAATTTCGTCAGAAAAATCTTGAGACGTATTAAACCGACATATATACACCAGCACACTTGAACAGCCATTACAGAAATGAGAGCAGGCGAGGAAAAAGTAATCACTGCAGTGTGTGGGACGTTGTTACGAATTGAATGGAGAGAAATAACGATACTTCCTTTTGTAAGAACGTTTATTACGCAATTTAGTATAAAAATTGTTCCGCCGTTTTTCTAACTTATTTTATTTCATTTTTTCTTTGTTTGTTGATCATTGTTGAAATACACATAACAAAACTATAAAAAAACACACCCACAATTTTAAATAAAATGCTTGGTATATCTAAACGAATGATAAACTGTGATTAAATGTGGCTGCTTTGTTCATTTGTTCACCTACTAGTTATGGAAGCATTACTGTTTTATCATTTGTTTTATTCTTTTTAAATTGTCACAATACGTTGCTTTTTAATATAGGACTCTATCATTTTTTTCTATTAAACTATTGAAAGAAACGATAAGAGATTTTTTTTATAAATTAAAAGAATGCTCAACAAATTAAATGTTTATGGCGATTGGAATAATCAGCAATGACGGAATACAATGATACAGCTAGGGCTATGAATACCGGATATGGAGGCGATATTAAGAATTTGGCAGTCCAGAAGAACAACATCCAGGTAAACCAATGATTACAACTACTGCACTAGATATCTGTGCCTAAGGGCTCTGAGAGAAAGGAGGTTAACTGCTGTCCTGTTAAGAAACTCCCTGCTTAATGTTGACAATGTAACTGTTTCAAATCAACCTGTTCAAAATACTCTGCACTAAAGAGTGCTTCATTCCCGTCGTCATTAAGATGTGTAGCGATTTGCCCAGGAAATCGGGCATTGAGCCGGCAGCACGTCAGTTGGCAACAGAAACAAAGGAGTCATGTTCTCTTCTCAGACGAATCTCCCTTCCATTTGTATCCATTCCAGGAGAATGCGCATGTAATGACAATCAGGTAAACCAGAATGACTGGGACATATACAGGGTGCTCACAAATTCTAAGGTCTGGGGAGGAATAGTTAAACAGATGTTGTTTTGATTAGTGGATCAACGAGTGCAAACTGTACATTCAAGAGATTTGCAGTCTGTAGTCCTTCCCGTTGCTGAAGCATCTGGCCCTGACCAGAAAGATACAATGCTACAGCACTACAGTGACCTTCTCAGTGCCCAGATCTAAATCCTATCCAGTATTTGTGGGATACACTTTAATAGAGAGTTTAGAGGATAGTGAAAACATCTAAAATCTTGATCAACTATCCACACGTCTCCATTATCAATGGAAGAATATCGAGCCACTGAAATCTTCTTTCTTCAATGGCAAGGAGATGTCGGACAGTAATTAATGTAAGAAGTGATGGCGCAAATTTGTGATGCCAGAAGTATCGCGGGAAATTTGAGAAAAAGAGATTTTTTTTTTCCATATTTTTGTGATTGTATGTTAGTATCTTTAAAATCTCAGAAGTGTGAGAATGTAAGTACTTTAACATAGCAAGCAAAACAGAGAACGACAAAAAAGAAAACGTTTCTTTTGAAACGGTTTTCTGATAGTTTTTGCACTGGTAATATTTGGATACTTGTGAATTACAAAAGCAGACGCTATGAGAACTGGATACAAAATGCTACAAATCTTCTAATACTACACCACAAATAGTTTTCACTTAGTTGCTACATTAGAAAAAATAGGCTAGAATTCACATAAAAGTATATGTAAATATTTAAGTTAGCTATTTCGTTTGATGAAAGATTAGCTGTTTTGTAATAACAATTTGCGCTCGTTATCTTATGCTAATGTAAATTACCTACCCAAAACTCATAATTTTTCTTAACTATATTAAATTTGTCTTAAAGGATTACTCTTCTCTTCTGTTTTTTTCCTCCATTGCAATAATATTATTTTGATGTGTCATAATTAAATAATTTTTCTAATATAAAAATGTTTGTTTTACGCATTCGTGAACGTTTTACTGGTTTTGGTGAAAAATCTCCATCTCATGAAGCTCTTTGTGTGCTAGTAGATATGAAGAAAAGATTTGAAACAAAATGAAATCTAAAAGCAACGCTTGCCTATACAGAGATTGAATTTCATATACAATTTAAGTTTAATTTCAATATACAGCCTCGTCCTATATAATCTGTAACAACTCAGATATTCTGAATAAAATGAATACACACCATCACAGTGGTCTTCGCATTTACGGCTAATTAAAAGCATGTCGCAATCAATTAATCAAAGGGGTAGGAAAAGAAGATCATTTCCAGTATTGGCACTACATTTAAAACATCACTATGCATACTGAACACGAATTTTGTCACAGTAGCCAACTTTTGCCACAGTTCACAAACTCACTGGGCGTTAAAAGAAGCGAATATCGGTGTTTACTACCCGCGTAAATACTCCAATTTCCTCTCTGCGATCCAAAGAATTGGCGAGCCGCCACTGAGCAAATGTATCTTAGAAAAGTACTTAACGCTAACCAGGAGTTCCCAGAACGAATGTAATTGACTGATCCCTTGCCAGGACTCCAGGAATAGAAAGTTATCAAGTTTCTGAACGATATCAAGTTCCTTCATAGCTGCTGTAATCTCATAATATTCAAGCTACTTAGCCCTTACACTCACAACATTTGAAACTTAGCGCATTTCTGAAGAAGCTTAAAGTTTAATTGATGTTACTGCATAGAAATGCCGTAGACAGCAACAAGTTGCTGAATATCTGCTGTATAACTTACAGCTGCGTCACATGCCTCCAACTATGTATGTTCCCACCACCATGCGCCGCCGATTTAATGTGATTGATAAAAGGCATGCAAAATGACTATACAAAAACGTTAATGAGTAGAAAATAGCAAAATTATTAAATGTTGTTATTCGTAGATAAATATACTTTATTTAGTATTATTTTGTTAACATTTATTGTAAGAGATATATATTTAATTGATTCATGTGTTAACTATATTGTACTTGTGATCTACAATGCTGGATAAAAATCCCTCCTCTTTCCAGTAAGCTAAGGGAGGCACTTCCTATGTGAACTTTCTCATGAACGGCACTTAAATTACCAATCAGCGATTCCCCCCTTTCGGGGTGGAACCTATCCTCGTTTTAGCCCTCCGACTGGGCTACCGGTTTCACTGGTAGGGCGGCCTAATCTAGTATTTGCCTTCCCAACTCTGCAGATAGGAACGCAAGCACTTATTGTGGATCATCACTCTGGCATTGCGCAAGAGCAGCATTGAGCAGCAGCATACTCATTTACCCGTGTGTCTTGGGAACAGTGCCCCACTGAGTTCAATCTTTCGGATCACTCTCCAATGGGAGGGTCCTGGATGTCCGGCTAGACGTACCTCTAATAACGTCGGAACTACCACGGGTGCCTGCACCATAGTTTTCCTCTACAGAATAAATTTATAGTATATAAAACAAGAAATGAATAAACCTCATAATAAACTTTACAAAATTGTTGTTCCTCATTGTTTGCAAGTATGCGACTAGAGGTTTACAAATAAAACGTCTTTTAGAGTTTTCACATAGCATGATCGTTTTATTGTCATTGCACAATTAACATGTTGTATAAGGTTTTTATGAAGTCACCATAGCTGTGATGTTCTTGACCAATCTCGGTGATTCTTGGGAAGTGTGTTCATGATTTAGTGTATTTTTTTTTATCAGAGATGTTCCAAGCTCTTCTAAGAACATCTGCTTCTTGTCATTTTTCTTGCATTCCAATTTGAGCCAGTGGAAAGCCACAAGACATGAATTGTGAGTAGAAATATCAAGTAGATATACTGTGGAAAATAACCATCGGTAGTTGTTACTTGATTTAGTATATCTAGCATATCTCCTTTAGTTACATTATAACCCAAAATTATTCATGATTTCTTATATCCCCTGAGACTGCTTTGTTATCATAATGTAGCATACTCATAAGTACATATTTATTTCCCTTACTGTAAAAGTTCTGACTTATTTTTCCGTATGATTTCCAACATCGTCCATTTTCATTTTAAAAATAGCTGTCTCGAATTATAAGAAGTAAAAATGTTGCCGCAAACTACATTCTGGCCTTTTAGCTCATTGGTCTAATCAAACACCACTCTCACGCCTTGTGCTGCTCCAAATTGTTTTCCTGTATAAGCTTGTGATTTTAGCACATAGAATGTTTCGCTGTCACAATGAGTTTACATCTTTATCTCACATTTACTAATTTATTAGGATGTATTGCTTGAAAAGAAAGCGACCTCGAAATCCTATATATTTTCTCCAGGATTGTAGACTTTTTTGGGAATGGCTTCCACAATTTCTCCCAGATATGTGGGATAGCAGCAAGTTTATCAGTATGTCATCTCTCTCCTCTAGTAGTGCAGTTTAAATATGCTTCAAATGCCCGAAATGTGTTCCGGCCAGTTTTCGTACCCCACAAGCTTCTGGTATCTCTCCATGAGATCGAAACAAGAGCCCTATGAGTTACTGAAATTCAGCATTATAACCAGTTCTCGTCTGTTACCTCTTCTCCTAAGATTATCATCTGTGTATAGCACTAAATGTTACCTCAAATGAAAATTGGTGACTGCTTACCTTGTTACTCTTGGTGAATTCTTAATGGCGTTCGAAAGAGACCTGTAGAATTGGAGCAATCGCCATTTCATAACTTGATTTTTTTTTTAATTTGTTCATTGTTGAATGTATATGTCAGCATAAGAACTATCGCCTTCAGAAGCAGCTCTCGAATGATCATATTCAGAAACAAACTCTTCATATTAAAGAACTAACTCATTGTTGCAATAATATACAATTGATCAGATGACAATGATCAATATTAAATGTTTCTACATAACAACAATACAATGTACACAAAGCTGTACTTAAATACTAATATCGCATGCAAGAATAATGAAACTTTGTGTTGGGTCACATTTACGTGAATGTTATCTATATAGATAAAACTTTGTGAATAAGTATAAACTTTTTAAAATATCTAGTTGCTTTTGCACTTGCAAAGTCATCAAGTCTCATATGTGTATCTTTTAATATTTAAATTAGAAACCAATGTCAACTTCGAATCGTATAGATCCTAACAGAGGAACAGTTTAAAACCATGGTATTACATAAACTTTTAGTTGTGAAAATTTCTAAAATGCAAAAACTAAATCCCTTAAATGTATTTCCTTTGTCAAAAATGCTGATGTGAATGTAATTGTATATTTATTTAATTACAGGTATGATGGAGAAGTTTGGCATGTCCTTTGCATCCGCATTAGATTTTCTAACTACTCCATGAGATCAAGAGGAAGAACGAAATATTATTGACAACATTTTGAAAGCGGATATTTGTCCAGTTGCTTATTAGCCTGTAGCCTGGCGGTGATCCTGCCCAACAAAATGAGTGTGAAATGGGCTTCCGTCAAGGTGAGACTCCAATATCTGTGGGTTGTACTCTGAGGGGCGTCTCCTCATACCAGCTCTTGTGATGTTTGGATCTAGTCCAGCTGGTGACTGTTGCGTCTTCCTCTAACGCGATCCAATGAGTTCGCTTATGTAATTTGAAAATATGTAACGTTCCATTTAGAATAATATGCTGTAACAACCGACATCTTTCAGGGCGCTAGTTCAAAAGGAACGCGAGGTGGTCTTAAGGTGGTCTTTATGGGCGGATATCAGACTGTTCCTTTATTGCATGTACCGCCAAGATTCTACAGCATAAATCACTGAAGTATGCGAAAGCTGCCTGATGCAATCGAATTACTTATGTTGCTCAGCTTGACTGGAGTCGAAACAACAAGTCAGACTTTAAGTGGGAAAACTATTTTTTGTATAATTTGTTTTTCTAATGATAGTTCTAAAAGCATGCACAAATCATTGTGCAATATCTCTAGTTGAAATGCCGTTTCATATGTGAACAAAATAAATGTGAGCTGAATTCTAGATGCACCAGTTTCATGGTGGGCACAGTTTCCTCTCCCCCCCCCCCTATTTCTTTAAAGGGATAGAAACTGTAGATAGCAAGCATTTTTCAGAACTCTCATGTCACAGCATGTGCAATAGTTAATCGCCTCTACGCTCTGAAAACATTTGCAAATTTCCATTATAATTTCTGCCATTCCTACATACACATATCTCAGTAAATCAATCATCAATGCGCGAGGAAAAATTTTACTAAAGGGGGGGGGGGTCATAGCTAAAAACACAATTCTCACAAATAATATTTTTAAAAAAGTTTTATTAAGAATATCTTGTAATATGGAATGTACTTATTTTCGAATTTATATATACAGTTTTGAGGTATTGCCACAGGTGGCCGAGGTCGTTAAGGGGCGGACTCGTGAGCGGGAGATCTCAGGTTCAAATCCTGCCAGAATCGTCCTCCCTGACTGAGGTTTTTCCAGGTTTTCTTCAGTCCTCATAAATGGCAAATGCCCGAGAGGTACCCTTAACTTAGGCCTGGAACGTTTCCTTCCTTAAAAAAAAAATCCTTTTCCAATATATAATTTCATTTTATGCATCATCAGTGTCCACCGCCTGTGTGCCTCAGTAGTAAAAACGGGCGTTAAACAAATTAAAAAAAAACTGAGGCAATTTTCAGCCATTATACGTGGGCGGTACCAGATCTTGCTTTTTAACGAGAACATTATACCTATTTCAGTTTCTTCACTGTTTTAGTAATTTCTTACACTAAGAGTGGAAACGTGGATCAAACAGGTAGAAATCCAAAGGCACAAGATCAAGACTATATGCTGGATGTGATAAGAGTTCGATTTCGTCTTATTTCTGACTCGTTTCTCTGGTGGTTTTAGCAATGTTTGACCCCGCGTTGCCCTCCCACAGTGCCAAATACTCCTGAGTCACAATTGCATAAACTTATTCTAGCTATTGAAAATAAATCTCAATATTAATAATAGATCCATTTGGAAGCAACAAGCCACACACTGAACAATGTTCAAATGGACTCATGGTTCTAGTAGTATATTACTCAATTACCATATCCATTACATCATGTGACAATTTTCTTGATAAATTGATTGCCCTAGGAACAGCGATTAAATGTACAGAGTTAAATGAGTTGTTTTGGTGTCAATTTGTGAGGGGTAGATGTACAATTTCCGTACAGTTTTCTAAAAGTTCAAATTTAACGATACATATTGTTTTTTTATAACTTCACGTATTTTTGGTTCATTTGTTTTAAACTTTCAATGCGGCAAAGCCTGGCCCTCCCGGGTTTTATCTGATTTTTTAATGTTTGAATCTCGAACTTTATTTTCTCCATGTTGTGTTCTTTAAATTAGTTGTTAACGGCCGTTGTACTCTCACAATATACTACGTAGAAATAATCGTCTCCTCAAATAAAATAAAAGCAGTGAAGGCTTCAAGACTTCATATGAAAGTAGTTTGAGTTTTTTAAAAAAAAATAAATAAAGTTAGATCAATATGATTCTCAGTCAATGAGAACTGACAATAGGATGACTATAAGATACAAGCTTTGCTTTCGTGCAAAACTATTCTTTAAAATTATTTATAATCTTTGTTACTTTAATAATCCGAATTATGTAAGAAGGTAACGTTTCAGCGCGCAATTCCTTTCTTTTTAATGCCGTTTCGCTCTCCCCTTCCCCAGCCTGTTCACCTGGCCACGTCAGGATGGCTCGCCAGCAAATGGTTTCTGTTGGTTCCCTTGTCTATTGAAAGATCTAGCAAACTGTAACATTGTGATTCTGACTGGCACGTTTCTTATTCACTGAGAGTCGACTCCGGGACAATAGGTAATATACGATAGCTGCCCTTAGCATCCTATTTCAAAGTTGTTAAGCCTGGGGCCTTCTCCGAAGGGTAAGCCCTGGTGTTATAACTTTTATTGAAATGTATTAAAATTGTATTTGGCTATTTTAGCATAAATTTCCCTTTTGCCATGTTCTAATGGGTGAGGAACTTGCATTTGAAACCCGATTGTGTAGCATTAAAACTTTTTTCTATTACTTGAGGAGGAGATTTAACTAAATGCTTGCGTCCTTGTAACTTTGTATTAATTCTTTATTCACTTCATTGTATATTTATTGGGGAAATGTTTATGTTGAGATTTTATGCTTGTTTTAAAGATATAATTCTGAATTACATGTTACATCATTTGCAAGTTTCAAGCTGAAATCTGCTCGTTGTACATATTACATTTACACTCATTGTTGTTTAATAAGTTATATTGGACTTGTAAAATATGCTTCTCCCGTATTATAAGGCTACCTATCTCTTGCGACAAAGCTTTTTTTTTCTGGGGGTTTCCTTACCGTACACTTTCAAGGCCAAAACTTGTTCAGGCATTAATGCTCGATGTCGAATTTTGGACGTAAAAGAAGATGCTGAAATTATTAGTGTTAATCTTCCAAAACTTTCAGCCTTTTCTTCTGTAATTTTAAACTGTAGAAGAATTCACGACAATATTATCAATATTTTGCCACTGGATCCTCAATATTGATGCTTTGGAAAATAAAATTCACACTAAAAAATCTCAAAATGTTCGAAGATTACAAAACTCGAGTTTGTCATCTTAACTTGAATTATTCACTTTTTGATCTCTGTTGATTTGATTTATTTACGGACGATTTTTGACAGTTTATCCCATCAATTCATCATCCCATTCAATTCAGGGCGCGAAACAGCCGATAAGTTTTGCTCAGAGCCCACTTCTTTCAGACTTTTAGGTGCCGTAAATCTACGACACCGGGCTCACGGCTTTACTTCCCTTCCGAAGGAAGTCATACTTAGAATTTTTACTTTCTGAAAGCAAGAAAGAGTATTATTAACTTTTTGGAAGGAAGCTATATGGCGTGTTTCTAAATGTCAGCACCTATGTAATTTGGCAACGGCACTGTCTTCTCCAAGTTCAATGAAACCATAGAGACGATTGAAATATGGGCTCTTCACGCGTATACAAAATGCGTGAATCAACATGGCTGGTTATGTAATCTGGCTCTCATCAAAATAGCGTGTGTCATGAGTCCGCTTAACACCACTTCCTGTTGTCGTCGTTGTTTTCGTTCAAGTTCAAAACACTACTACACAAGAGTTCCGCCGAAAAACTGAAACTTAAGCTTTCTTAAACTTTGCAAATCCTGTTGTACATGATGTAATCCTGAAGGATTACTTTGGTAGCTTGTTATAATGACGCATTAGAAAAATAAATTATATGATAATTATGAAATTATATCAAAGCTGGACTCGGAGTTAGACTGCTTTTATGCATACTATTTCTTATAATCTTAAGAAATATTTTTATGGTCTTCTATGTACAGATAAAAACAGCCGTTCCCGCTCCTTTCAGTTATATTAACTATCTTAAACTACAGGGCATTTCAAAAGTCACTTTAAACTTTGAACCGTTATAAATGTTATAATAACTGAGAAGATAAAGAAAGAAGTACATATCCTCCAAAACACTGTTTTGAAAAAAGCCTCCCAAAGTTTTACACAACAAAATGTGTGAATAGTACTGATTCATTTTAAAATGAATTATACTTATTACTTAGAATTTCAGATTATTAAGAGTCCTTGGTCTAGTGGTTAACGTTGCTGACTGCTGGCCGAGGATCCGGGTTCATTCCCGGTACCTGCTTAGAAGATTATCTAAGTTAGGGAGGTTTGAAACGGGGCCCACCCAGCCTCATGAGGATAATTGGAGAGCTGCCTGATAGAGAGGTGGTGGCGTTCTTCGATCTAAAAAATCGCGCATGCTGATCATATGCCTCCCTGCAATACTGTTCTCTATCAATGAAGTCGTACCGCCACGGGTGGCCGAGGTCGTTAAGTCTCGGACTCGTGAGCGGGAGGTCTGGGTTCGAATACCGCCAGGACCGTCCTTCCTGACTGAGGTTTTTTCCGGGTTTTCCTCAGTCCTCATAAATGGCAAATGCCGGGGAGGTACCCTAAACTTAGGCCTGGAACGATTCCTTCCATAAAATCCTTTCCCAATATATCATTTCATTTCATTCATCACCAGTGTCCACCGCCTGTGGTACCTCTGTAGTAAAAACGGGCGTTAAACACCATTCATTCATTCATTCAATGAAGTCGTAATAAGGAGGTAAAGGAAATAGAGGCTCGTTAGGGCAGGCCATGGCCTGATATCGGTTTGTGAGCCATAGAAAATAATGTCATTTATATTTCAGACATGTGTGTTAGAATATGGATCATAGTCTTTTTAGAAATATATTTTTAAATGATGCATTAAATAACAAACTTAATCTTAAATTTAACAATTATTTTTAAACAAATAATTTCACATGAGCACCACCAATTATCTAGAAAAATATAACTGCTCTAAGAATTTGTCACATATATATTGTTGTACTAAATATTTTTGGATGCTGAAGAATATCACAAAATAGTCTTGAACATATCCTTTATAAACTTATTTTTTAAAATCTCTTTAAAGTTTTACTGTATTCTCCCTCTCTATAGTATGGCTACAGTATTCAAAGATTCTTAAAAGTGTCACCGCACATTTTTGTTTCAAGTAGGGAAACACTATTAAGCATCCTTCACGTTGGATAATGTAAAACACCTGAGAGATTAAGATGTTTTAGAGAAAATTTCACCAAAAAAAGATACGGTTCACAAAATATGTTTGGGGAACTAATAAAGCGTACTTTGCTAGCTGTGAATTTTGAACAGAACTCTCTTTTCTGGAGAGTTTAGGAAATAAGTTTTAATGCAGATTACTTATTTCTCGAAAATAGTTGAGGTATAAAGCTTAACAGTATTTGAGAAGTAAATTTCTGGAGTCTCAATAGCGTTCTTCTTTATTCTACATCCCTCATTTAGCCAAAATTCGGTAATGATTTATTCATTATTCTGTTTAATACGAGAAGTATGTTTCATTTAGTTTCTTTATTGCCCATTGCTGTAACGACGTTAACCCAGCATACCCCATCTCCAGCCGTTAGTTTCATTGCCCACGAGCGGCCAAGAACGGGAGAAACCTGAGTGATTTCTATTTTAGTTGTTTTGGAAAACCAGCTGCAATAAAATGTAGAAATTACTCCAAGACTAAGCATCAAAAACGTGATAAAACAATAAGGATTATGATGTCTTTAATTTTTAACAAGTGTAACAGTTCATAGAATTGAAAAATAAATCCAAACTTTGCAGAAACATATGAAATGAATAGAGCATTTCTTTCTGAGTTATTTGTAAAAAGGGTCAATGGGCCTTCTTTCATTACCTCCTTAAATGAGATAGAAAAATCCACAACAGTGTTGGGCAAACAATAGGGTTTGGTTTACATAACATTGGGAATATGCCCGCCTTTCTACTGTTCAACGTTACCCATTTTTTCTGCTACTAAACACAATTTTTCCAAATTGCCACTTAAGATAATGCTCGTACTTAATGAAAATGCGTAGAATTTTTCATTAGCAAACCAAGGAAATATATGTTTTGGTTTTATTTATGCTTTAGAAATTCAAATTAACAATATCTGGTCTTCCAGATTTCTTCTTATTAGCAAAGTGTTCACCGCCTATGGTGCCCCAGTAGTAAAAGTGGGCGTTAAACACCAATCAACAAATCGGCTTGAAATTCCTGTAGCAGTGCTAATAGCATAATTAATACTCTAATCAGTTTTAAAAATGCTTCATTACGCAATACAAAAATAAACAAATTAAAAGTTGAACTTCACTGAATAGCCCAAAAGATTTTTTTTTCGTATCTCAATTATTGTAATATTTATAAAGTCTTAATGATTTAAATGAATTTTGAAAGACTCCATATAGCGTTCAGATTTAATATATTACCTGAATTTTAGATTTTCATTTACCATTTTCTCTAAAAGTCCTAAAATTGCTAAACCGGTAATGATGGAAGTTAGAATTGAAAATGACACAAAAACGTGTTTTATAATATAACCTTGTCGTATAATAAAACATTCTTATCATATTCAGAACACCACCCAATTTTTAATAGAGTCGCCCGTTTTTACTACTGAGGCACCATAGGCGGTGGACACTGATGATACATGAGATGAAATGATAAATTGGGAAAGGATTTTTTTTTAATGGAAGGAAACGTTTCAGGCTTAAGTTCAGGGTACCTCCGCAGCATTAGTCATTAATGAGGACTGAAGAAAACCTGGAAAAAACCTCAGCGAGACAGGAGGGGCCTGGCAGGAATCGAATTCCAGACCTCCCGCTTATGAGTTCGCAGCTTAACAACTTGGGCCACTCGTGGCGGTATCATTTCTTTGATGGCATGGATTTTTATATAAAGAAGGTGCTACATTGTTAGAAGGTTGATGCCTAAGGCTATGCAATGACTTAAAACTCGCTGGAGTGGGTATAATTTTATACCAGCTTAACTTTACATCATCAATTAAAATGTATTATGACTCAGAGATCCGGAGCTATGCCTTAGCAGAATTCCTATCTGCTGAGAAGGAAGTTGCTGTTTAAGGTAAAATCCGGTTGCTTTGGCAGAAAGTTTCCACGAAACGCGTTTGAGCAAATCTGACCAGAGTCTACCTTCTGTCGTTCGGGTCCATTAACATACTTCATAGGCCAAGAGACTATCAATGGAATTCGAGGTTACAGGTGAAGTCAACCCGCCAAACAATTTCCAGACAAGTAGTCAGAAGCCAGAATTCCAATGCTCTCAGCAAGAGGTCATTTACAAGTATTAAGCTGGCTTGTTAGCGGAAACCATGAAGAAGGTGAAATGGTCGCATGCCATCTACTTGAGAGTATCTGTTTGGAATGTCTCCTCTTCTTTCTTCTTTTTATTTTTCCTGGTATGTGTGGCTCTTATCGAACTGTGGCCACTGTTCTCTCAAGTGGAACGGCTCAGGAGACTCCCTGGTGTGACAGCAGGGCTACACGCCTCTATCCATTAGTATGTGTATCATAACATTCATTCAATAGAAAACTGAAACGGTATTTTCCATTTCGGAATCAGCGTGCATAACACTTGGCTTCCCGTTTTTTTTTTTTTTTTTTTTAATTTTCTGTAAATACTGCACAGCATTACCGAAATAAATATTTGCTTTGTAGCAGAAACATGTACTTTAAGTATTTCTCTTTTTTTTCTGGTTCATTATGGTGACATATTTATAGCATACCGCCACGGTGGCCGAGGTCATTAAGGCGCGGACTCGTGAGTGGGAGGTCTGGGATTCGAACCTCGCCAGGTTCGTCCTCCCTGACTGAGGTTTTTCCAGATTTTCCTCAGTCCTCATAAATGGCGAATGCCGGGCAGGTACTCTAAACTTAGGCCTGAAACGTTTCCTTCCTTAAAAAAACCCTTTCCCAATATATTATTTCATTTCATGTATCACCAGTGTTCACCGGATGTAGTGCCTCAGTAGTAAAAAGGGCGTTAAACACCATTCAAAAAAAATATTTATAGCATCGCCGTTGTTTGTATTATTTTATGTAATGAAATAGCAGAGACCTTACAGATTTTATTATAGGTATATGGTTACATAAAACATTCATATAGCTTGGGATTGTTAATATATTATTTTCTTATCTTAATTACAGCACGGCAATGCTTGAAAATTACTGCAACAGTATGTGTTACTGATTAGATAATTCTGTGAATTCTAGAACGTTATATAATCAAGAGCATTGACAGGCAATTATTAATTTTGTTCCCCATCTGCTAGGATAAATAATGTTCATCGTCATTAGGCGCCTATCGAACTCGTAAAATTACGTATTCGTGATTTCCTCTACTTGGCAACTAAACAGTTAGTGAAACGTTCCTAAGCGGGAAGTCTGAGGTTCGATTTCCACCAGATCCATCCTCCCTGACTGAGGTTTTTTCCCGGTTTTTCTCACTCATAAATGGCAATACCCTAAACTTAGACCTGGAACGCTTTATTTAAACAAAACAAACCAAAAAAAATGAAAAGTTATTTACTAAGATTTTTATTATACAGGAATCGGAAAAAAGTGTATAAAGAATTTACGAGTGGAAAGGGAATTTGAACCTAAACATTTTTAGAGTAGGAGCGAATTGTCTCAGGGGCTTCAATTTGGAGCTACGTACATGATGTGAATCAGTTGCGAGGTAATATGTTTTCTTAGCCAGTCAAATGTAAATCACTGTTATTGGCGGAGATGCAGTCATAAGCAGACTCGTCTCTACCTAACCGCAAGTCATGCATTGACACTCAATGTACAGATTTCCGTGAAGTGGTAAAGTTAGCAGGAATTTTTATGAACCATTACCGTACTTGAACTGTACGTATTAGCACCTACTATGTGGACTGTACTTTTGTTGGAAGGAGTGATTTACTCATCGTTTCAAACATGAAACGGTGACTGACATTCGCCGGGGTTATTTTATTTATCTGGTTTATTTAAGATTTATTTATTCTTTAACATCTATCTCAGGTCATCAGCGTCTCATTCAATTCAGAGCGTGAAACTACCAATAAATTTTGCTCAAAGGCCTCTTCTTTCAGATTTGAAGTTATTTTACGTGCCGTAAATCTACAACACGGGATCCACTGCTTTAATTACCTTCCAAAGGAAACCATACTTTGAATTTTTACACCTTGAAAAAATCCATCGACCCTGACAGGGTTTGAACCCGTGACCTTTGCGTCTACGAAGCAAATATGGCTACAGCTAGACCACCAAGACCGACCTGGGGTAATGCATTGTCAGCTAATTTTGAACATGTACGATTGAAGTAATACTTTGTATTTGAAGAAGAAGAAGAAGAAGAAGAAGAAGAAGAAGAAGAAGAAGAAGAAGAAGAAATGATTTGGTTAAAATAAGTTTCTGTGTTTTTAGTTCTCTTGACTGTTATTCATAAATACGTTTGTAGCTTTGGAGTTAACACTTAAGCACCACAATAAAATTCTTGAGGTGCCAATTACTCAGCCCCTCTCCCCTTTTCCACTCGGAAATTCTTTGCAGATATTTTTCCGCATCTTGTAATTACATGAAGTTCCGTAAATAACGTATTAGTCTGTCATACAAATTCAAGAATATGTTTGTGGAACATCAATTAATTCCAAGCATCGGGTTATAAATATGTGAACATGTAATATGCAATGTGGATTAGGGATTGGAGATTGGAGAGTGAGATTTCATCACTATACCAGAATACTAAATAGAGAAAATAAAACACTGTATATAAAAGCAAATAAGAACTTAATTTGTATTGTTAATATTTAAATTGCCTATGAAAGTATGAACTTTCCTATATATTTAACATACTATATTATTTCATAAACATTAAATTAAAAGATGTCTTTATAATTAATTAATACACCAGTCTCAAAATGGCATTCGTTAACGTGGTTTCATATAAGAAATGAAAAGTCAAGATAAATATTCGAACATAAATATTAAAAGTATAAACATATAAGAAAAGAACATTTTGAAACGTGTGGGCTCTTTTCAATTTAAGATTCTTAAGCCACATCTAGAATACAAATCAAAAGCAAAATGTCTTACAAGGCTATGATGACTTCGTAAAGAGGATGACAGGGGTCAATGGGTTCAAGTACACAACTGATAGATCATGACACTTTGATGTTTAAAACAGCACAGACTTTCAACACTATACCACACTACAGGCTAGCGGTTATCAATTTCCTCTAATGAACTTCGGATTAAAAAATTAATCCCCTTAAAAGAGCCAAAAAAAAAAAAAAATGAAAATACTAACGACTGAGATGAAACTCCTGAGAGACATAGGGGAATGTAATCTGAAACTATTTAGTTTTATTCCCATGAGCTAGGAATTTACAAGTGAAACTGAAAACTCTAGTGAAGTTACTGCGAGAAGAACCGTAAGATCGAGGATAAGAAGTCAAATTCGGATGGGCATTCAAAAGAAGAATTAATATATTGTTTAATTTTGAAAACATTCCATCTTTAGTACTAATAAAGAAACTTAAAAACCTCGTCTTCGGTTTCAAATGATTTTGCCATGGGTTAAAAGTGTGGCATCCTTGTAGGTACCATGCAGACGATGAGGAAACAGGAACAATTCTTGGTCTTGCATCACGATACAAGTGAAAATAGAACGGGGAAGCAAGATATGTGCTAATGTCGCAGCCTCCCACACCATGACGTGTAGCTGTAGTGATGCCAAGTTGAACATAACAAAAATGTGTTCACCTATTAGATGCTGTGAGTTCTTTTCACTGTAGTTTTAAGTACCTTTCGTTATGAAACAAGCTTAATATATCTAATGCTGCTATAAAGCAATTACTACTCCTCTCTTACATGAATATTTTGACATGCATTCGACGTGGTTCTTACACGATGGTGTGACTGCACATACAGCAATTTCAAACTACAATAAGGTCTCGAGTATATCAAATTTTCTTATAACTTTTTAATTGGTTTGAGCGTTCTAAATGTTTCACTGTGGCATTGAGTTAAGAATATGCTAGAAAAGAACTAAAAGGGGTTTTCGTGTTTCTGTAACTGGGCAATAAGCAATATTGGGGTGTACATAAAACAGTATTTAAGAAAACTATCACCTGGTTCTTTATTATGCTTCCAATCCGTTTAGTTTTCTATTATGTGAATCATGAACAGTATGAAAGTACCGAATTTGATTCTGGCAGTAGTCCACAGGCCGAAAGGTTGAACGTGTAAAAATGAAAAATAATGTATAAAAGCTGAGTTAAATGTAATGTTGTAGCAATGTATTACATTATTATCATCATATAATATTTAAAAGTATAATTACTACAAATCATAACACTTTCCAAAATGTTGTCTGAGTTGAAAATTGCTCTTTAAATTCTTTAAATCATCATAATTTTGGAAACGATCGCTCCAGTGTGAATCTAAAAGTATTGTACATGAAACTCGTGCTTGGTGAAATGTCTTCCCGAAAACATTCTTCAGATATTTCCGTCGTTGTTTTGATAGTTTGTGAGACTTCTCAGATAGCCACATATGACGTTAAAAGCTTGTAGATTTACATGTTCATGTTATGACATTGAACCGTATACATGCTACTTTATTTGGGCATTTATGAGGGAAAAAATATATATACTGAAAGAATTTTAATCGAATCCGATTTGAGTTGTGAAAGAGGAATTTGGACAGAGGATGAATATTACAGAACAAAATGTTGGCCATGGATTGTTTGAGAAGTGGGAGAATGTTCAATTAAAACACACAGAGGCAGAATGCTTGTTAAAGAGACTGAAGAGAGTTGAGAAATGGGGATTAAAATGAAAGAAGTGAGATGGCCCAAACAGATCTGTCAAGGGAAACCCCCTGGAAGAAAAAATAAATGTAAACCGAAGAAAAAATGAAAGGCGTTGTGCATGCAGAGAAGAACAAAGCCCTTGGAAGGTAAGTTTAACGGGGAGACTTCTGCAACAATTTTAAATGGACATAAACTCATTTTTAAACTTCCTTTGTAGCATTAGAAATTAAAATAGTTACCAATTTCTACGATGAAAGTTTAATAATAATGATGTCGTCTTAACAATGCCCATAGACCCTGAGAAACTCTAAAAATCCAGCGCTAATGCACCCTGGATGAACAAAACTTCCCAAAAGAGCCCAATATTGTTTTTGAAATTTCACAACAAATATTCAACTATAATGTAAGTTGAATTATAAAACATTTTGTGTTAAGTTTACGGTCACTATCATGAAAGTATTCAATTGTTTCAACATGGTCTTGCACAGAGCTAACCAACCACACAAAAGCTTTATTGCAAAGGTTGACTAGAATTCCTCATAATCACATAATTTGTACTATTCGCCGAAGTTAATATTTCAATCAGATCGCAGCTAGAAGAGTGAAGGTATATGACAAAAAGACCGATGATCAATTTTGCAAGATAAGCTGTTACTTTTCAAAGCGTGGTTTCGAGGAATGAAATATTAATCCAATGCAGAATATTGTTTGAACCACGTAGCAAAGATAGCACAGAAAAAAACAAGTCTGTCGGTGACCTTTTCAATCACTCGGTTTGACAGCTTGACACCTCGCCATTTGTACAGAACGGTACATTTACTTTTAAGCAAGCAGGGCTTCTGCAGAAGGTGGGACCTATAAGCGTTATGTTGTTAATGGGAATACCGCCAACACTCAACCAAGTTGTTACAAAATTAGAATAAGAACATCACCGGATTGTTAGGTAAACATCTTACAGGAAAGGAAGGAAGGAATAAAGAAAGAAAGAAAGAAAGAAAGAAAGAAAGAAAGAAAGAAAGAACGAACGAAAGAAAGAAAGACGGAAAGAAAGAAAGAAAGAAAGAAAGAAAGAAAGAAAGAAAGAAAGAAAGAAAGAAAGAAAGAAAGAAAAGAGCAAACCTCATATCAAGTATTTTCAATATTATACATATATTGAAATGCATATACCTAACATAGCATTAGGAATCACTTAGGGCCAGTTGTATACAATTTACTAACTGGAGATTACTTTTAACTGTAATTTAAAAAGTAACTAGATATTAGTCGTCATTTCTGTAGCATAAAATAACCTCAGACTACGTAATCTTGAGTTTGCAATAACCGTCAAACCTATGGCAACATCGCGAAATAATATGAAAATTCCTGTTTACGGCGAGTTGATGTTTAACTGTTCAACCTAAGAAAAGCAAAAATTATTCTGTTTTCCCGCTTCTAGAAAAAGTTTCCCCCTTAATATATACTGAAACATGGACAAGAAAAAGTCAAAGCTAATACGAGTGAAAAATTTTAGCAAACGTGAGAGGGGTATTGTTATTATTAATCTGGTGCTAAAATATCAGGGGAAAGTTAAAAAACAAAAAAAAAAAAAATAAATAAATAAATAAATAAATAAAATATTTCAAATAAGGATAAAGAACGTACATGGAGGGAAATTGCCAAAGAGTATAATAATTTCATTCGGAAGGTTTCTACATTATAATCCCCAGGCATATAATGTGCAGTCTAGAGTACCTAAAACTCCAGGAAAGTTGCCAATATTATAGAAGCCTAACATCATTTTCTGTACATCACCCTCTTCGGTTGCCATTTTAATTAATCGAGGTCTCAGAGCTCTTATTGCTCTAGTAACTTTACGTACGGTTCTACTGGCCGTTCCTTTCTCCACTTTAAATATATCTCCAAAAACTATTTGGAAATTCACTATCGAATGTAACTTTAAAGTTAACACCATGAACACCATGAACACCAAATTCAAAACATGATTTCGCTTAGTTTGTGACTGTAATCGGGGACGTAACGCCAGTCCCAGTTCTTCGACATCTCTTGCTAAGTAAAATCGCATTTTGAATATTTTGTCATTCAGTCCTAGGTACGGATGTTGTTGTTGTTGTTGTTGTTTTTTTTTTTTTTCCCCATGACACTGGACAAGGAGCACAGTGAAATTCATCTTCGGATGAGAATTTGGAAATCATAAATCTGTACAAAATAAGCCTGTAAGGTTAACCTAACATTACCTACAATTGAATGCACCTCTTTTGTTATTACGCGGAAATGAAAAGTGAAACATTGAAGAAACTTAACGTATATAAAATTAAAATAAAGCTAACTAACCATTTTATTAATAAATGAAGTTGCTATGATTCTGTACTGATAAATGTTTTAATTAACAATTACTAAACTCCAGTTAGTGCCTTAATTTGTGAAATTTACCGAGTTAGGTTTAATTTGAGGTGAATTCGAAGTAATCTTAGGTTAGTGTGTATAGAACCAAAATTTCCAAGTTAAGTATAACTGAGGGTTAGTTTTATACCCTAAACTCAAGTTAACTCTTTATACAACTGGCGCTGAAAGTATTAATATTTTGGAATTATTTCATTCAGTTAATTATTTATTATTAAAATAAATCAAAAGCAACTTAAATGTGAAAGGTATGAATGCAAGAAAAAAATTATTTAAAAATATTCAGAGAATGGAATATCTGAAAAATAACTCATCATATCAACTGTCTACCCATTCTTTAAGGTTTGTGCCATAATTAATCTGTTTAAATAAAGTTGTATTCACCTCTTACCCGATTTTCCTTGAAATATTACGCATATAGGTTTATATTACAAGTCTTAGGTTCTTTTTTCTAATAAAGTGCGCCTGATAAAATCCAGCACTATAGGTCATAGAGAAGCATCGATGTATTTGAAACCTTGTCATATAATTTTCTTTTCTATCGTTTCTCAACATACACTTTGAAATATATTTAAGTGTTCTATCAATATCTTTAATCCCTGCTTTCC
The DNA here is from genome assembly GCA_030762175.1 of Metallyticus violacea. Classification (NCBI taxonomy): domain Eukaryota; kingdom Metazoa; phylum Arthropoda; class Insecta; order Mantodea; family Metallyticidae; genus Metallyticus; species Metallyticus violacea. The sequence continues at coordinate 61,215,578 of CM060840.1, forward strand.
CTATAAATTCCCTAAACTGTATATTTCCATAGCCTTCCCTATGGACCTGTTGCTATTAATTTATTTTCTTGCTAGTTTGTTTTCATGTATTTTCATTACTTTAGTGTTTTGGGGAATATTAATGAATTGTATTCAGCAAAAATTTTACTTAAATTATTCATAGCGATCTGTAGATTATCTCTGATGATCCAATTAAAGTTTAACCGCCAGCAAACAGGAGAATTTCTAAATTAAATGTATGCACTTTTAAGTTACTTGTTAAAGCCAGTTACATTTTTTTTTCCGAGCAAATGACCTAAATCAGCATAAGACATCCTTGATTAATTCTTGTTCCAGCTAGCTGCTAACTATTATTACTGAATTTGATTTTGAAAATTATATCCATAATACAAATTGGATTACTCTAATAATATCATTCGGAAAGTCGTATCCAAAAATATTTCTTTTAATATTAAAAATAAAAAAAAAGTTAATGGAAGATAGAAGCGTCGAAATGTCTGGAAAGAGATCGATTAAAATTAAAAAGCAGAATGTTTGAAAGACAAATAGGGCTACCTAGGTTATGTTAACATATAACGCTATCTTAATGAATCTTGTACTTTAACAGGACCTTGTTTTAAAAGCGAGTTACTGGGTAGAGTGTCTCGCTCAAAATAAGAGAAGCTGAATCACAGTTCTGAGAACAAGGAAAACACGTTTGATGTTTGGCACACGAATTAGAGGAATGGTAACATAAATAACGTTAGACAGATCTGGAACAGAGTAAAACAGAAAAGAAAATAGGTAATTGTTTGGCAAACGTAAAGTAGAAGTGGCATAGAAATGTTAATCAATACATTGTTTTAAGTTTTAAACACCAGGAAACAATTAAAACGCAAAGGAAACTTTGAGATCGTGGTATTAAGATAAAATCTATTTCTTCGCTTTCTTTGCAAACATTTATTGAAGTTTTCGCAAACAAAGGTATTAAAATGTGTACTTCTAATCTCTGATCCATTCTTACTAATTTCCTCTGTTATTGTGAAATATATGAGTATACAGAACAAATTCATATACATTGAATTACATTTTTCGTAGATAAATGCAATGATTAATAGAAATGTCGTAAACAAATGATATCAAAAAGGAAACTGTTATTAAGGATCATGATATCAAACCTTAGAGTAGCGTTTGATATTTTACCCATATTCTGCATTTTTGAGAAAGATCTTAAATTTAAGATCACTGAACCTCCATAAAGAAGGCCCAATTTTTCGCCTCTGCGCAATTCCAGGATATCCCTAAGCTTAAGTAATATCAGATTTAGAACAGAATATTTAAACGATTGCATAAATATAATAGGTAAACAAGGTATTGCGAGGGTTAAATGGGAAAAGCACTTAGATCAACTGGATATCTAACAAGCAAAAGTGTTTAACACAGGAGCAAAAAAATAAATCAAAGATCCTTTATTTATTTATTTATTATTTAATAAATAAACACTAAGCTATTTTTCTTTCCTGGCCTTTTAACGACTGTATTAATCGTAATTTGTCTCTATACTGGCAGGAAGGGAACTCAGTGTCATAAAGAAGCTGGTATTAGAGCTTATTAAGTAGAACAAAAAAATCTAAATCTTATTTCTGTATCTCTTAGGGCCAGTTATACAAAGAGTTAACTTGAGTTTAAGGCACAAATTAACCATCAGTTATATTTAACTTGGAAATGTGGTTGTATAAATATTAATGTAAGATTATTCAGTTTTAGCCCCAAATTAAATCTAACTCACGAAATTACATAAGTTAAAACACTAACTAGAGTTTAATAATTTTTAAATAAAAAATTTTCAAGAGTACAGAAGCATAACAAATTTATTTATAAATAAAATGGAGGATCATGTTTATTGTAATTTCATGTAGGTAACGTTTCTTCGATGTTTCACTTTTCATTTCTGCTTCATAACAGACAGAATTGAGTTCAATTATAGGTTATGTTAGGTTATCCTTATAAGCGATATATTGTACACATTTCTTTACAGATTTCTGATCATTCCGACATCTCATTCGATGATAAATTTCACCATGTTTCTCGTGTATTTCATGAGAGAAATATTCCTTTCCTAGAACTGAACGACAAACAATTCAAAATGCGATTTCGCTTAGCAAAAGATGTCGAAGAACTGGAATAGATATTACATCTCCGATTACAATTACAAGCATAGCGAAATCAAGCTTTGAATTCGGTTTTCATGATACTATTAACTTTAAAGTTCTATGCGACAGGGAGCTCGCAAATAGATATTGGAGATATATTCAAAGTGCAGAAAATAATGGCCAGTAGAACGACTCAGGTTACTAGCAACATCAGCTCTGAGACCTCAATTCATTAAAATGCCAAACGAAGAGGGTGATGTAAGGAAAGTGGTGCTAGGCTCGCTAATAGAATTGTTATACTCTTTGGCAATTTCGCTCCAGGTACGTTCTTTATCCTTATTTGAGACCGAATCTATCTTTTTGCAATTATGCTCTTATATTTTAGCACCAGTTCAATAATAATATCCTTCCCAAGTTTGCTAAAATTTGCTCCTCACGTTCGATTTGACTTTTCCGTATGCATGTTTGACAACATATTTAAAAAAAAACTTATGTTTAGGAGGCGGAAAAACTGCATAATTATTTATTTTCTCAGGTTGAACATCAACTCGCTCTAAACATGAATTTCCATATTATATCGCGATGTTGCCATAAGTTTGACGATTATTGTAACCTCGAGATTACATAGCTAGGGATTATTTTTGCGCACAGAAATGACGATTAGCCTCTAATTACTTTTTAAACTACAATTAAAAGTAACCTTCAGTTAGCAACTTTTATACAACTGAGCCTTAGAGTTTACGAGAAAATAAACATTTATTTTGAAACATATGGCAACGCTGGTTAAAACTGTGAATTAGCTAACTTACAAATTTAGAATTCATTACGTATGTTTTTTTGCATAACCTTACTGCAAAAACAAGTTTTTAACTAGCGTTGCCCCCCCCTTTTTTTTTTACCTTTCTTGACAGCCCTGTCAATTGTTTTTTTTTTTTATTTGTTTTATATACGGACGCTCTTTAACATCTCAGGTCATCAGCCTCCCATTCAAATCAGGACGTGAAACGGCCGACAAATTTTGCTCAGAAGCCTCTTTTTTCAGGCTTGAGGTTCTTTTTTCGTGCCGTAAATGTACAACAGGGACTCACGGCTTTACTTCCCTTCCGAAGGAAGCCATACTTAGGATTTTTACGCCCGAAAAAATCCATTGGTCCTGACCGGGTTTGAACCCCCAATCTTGGGTTTAGGAGGCAAGTATGGTCACCTCACCACCAGAGAGCCTTGCCATGAAGTTGAACTTTTAAGTTGATGAATTTAATAACGTCTATTATGATCGGAATGTATTAATTTCGATAATTTGGCATTTAACCGGACAGGAAAATAACGCAAAAATGAATATTTTTCAGCCAAACAGCACGTCAACGGGCAAATTTGTATTAGAAAATTAAAATATTTTCCATTTATTTAATAGAATGAACCCATATATATATATATATATATATATATATATATATATATATAGCACTGAGTTCTCCTTCTTTCTGTCTATATTCTTCTTCTGCTTTACCATGATCTATGCGTTTTTCAAAAGTATGAGGTAACTTTTAACTGCTCATATTTCTTTCATAGGAAACAATCGTTAAATTGTGACACTGGCTAAATTTTTTGCCTCACATGACAAGATTTTGTTTCTATTGAGGGTGAATGGCAGATTTTCGACGTAAATGAAAGTATGCTGAATAATTCTTATTTAGGAAAGAAATGCTATTACCCTCTGCAAATTCGTATTGGTCTTATTTATGAATGTGGGCGTAGCTTTTCAGCAACCTTTCGGCGGTTACGTTTACCTAATGGTTTACTTAAGAATGGTACACGCAATTTTGAGTTCTTTCCAGAGATTAACCAGCATATTATTAGTTGCGGGGCTATCTGAAGGAAAGGGTGCTCCTTAAAAAATCTATTACAATTGATGGGTTAAAACTTTCCTTGCACAACTGTAGCAGATTTGCAAGAACACGAACTCCAAGCTGCTATATAGCATTGAAAGAGGCTAAATTGGGATGAAGGTATGGGAATGGGTGGTAATGCAAAATAATACAATTTCTTGTATAATAAGCCAATGCCAAACTATTAACATTTTACAGAAAATGAAGAAATATTAGGAATTAAAGTTACCACTAACTTTTGAAAAACCCTGCATATAACAATACGTTAAGCGAAAATAAAGGGTTTTTGATTTGGTTTATTTACGGACTCTCTTTAACATCTCAGGTCATCAGCGTCCCATTCACATCAAGGCGTGAAACGGCGACAAATTTTGCTCAGAGGCCTCTATTTTCAGGCTTGAGGCTCTTTTCCGTGTGATAAATGTACGACAAGGGACTCGCGGCTTTAATTTCCTTCCGAAGGAAGCAATATTAGGATTTTTACGCCCAAAAAAATCCATCGATCCTGGGCGGGATCGAACAAGCGATCTTGGGTTTAGGAGGCTATTATGGTTATCACTACCCATATGAATCGACAAAAAAAAATGAAGGGTGTGAACTCTCATTGGCAAGCAATTTATGACAAATTATAAATTCCAGAAAGATTATAACAGTAATTTCCAAATATTTTAATGATATTGTTTCAGTATATATAATAAACATAATATTTTGCCGATATCTTTCGGCAGAAAATGGCAGTTTATCTCATTATTTAAGTAATAAAGATAGATTAGCTGATATTTCTTTCTACATAAGTATTTATAATGTTTTTAATTATTTCTATGAGGACGAAAGTTAGTTTTAATATTAACATTTCGTTTAATTAGTCGCTATTAATCAGCTTTAAATCAATGCTTATAGCTTATTCAATACTGAACACTAATCTACAGAACCTAACCTCGTTATTCCGAGTTTTATTGAATTACAATAATACAAACATCGTCCTCACAAAAGCGCATTGGCTATTTTATATGTGAAATCTACAAACCTAAATTAATAATATGCGAAATATTAATGGAATATCAAAGAAAAATTTGACGTTAATGTTTTAAAACGCTCTCACTCTGAGCTAGGTTCGCGTAGGTGGCAAGATACCGTAGAGCGCAGGACAACGGAAGCGTATCTGGGCCAACGCGGTGACAAGAACGTCCACCTCCTTGCTACCCGAGTCTTTGCAGTAGAATGTTCCCCAAATACCTCGACTGAACTGCACGTTGGATCATCCTACCACCGCGTTTTCCCAGCTTTTTTACATAGCCCAAAATAACATGCCCTTCCTGGCGCAGGACTAGGAGGCCACACGTACAGTAAACAGCCCAAGGTCCGCACGTTATCAAGCTCGGCTAACAGAATCTGGCAGCTCAGTATTGCTGACTTCTGAGGTGTAGAACAGAACATTATAAGTTTGCTCTACCGTAATAATACACAACAGAATAAAACTGAAACTTTTTAGGAAGGACTTCTTCCTCTCTATGCAATACATTCAAGTTAACTTCGTTTACTTTTACTTCCCTTAATAAAACCCCTGTCATTTCTTGTGTTTTCTTAGTCTCCAAGCCACTGTTGAAAGGTTGCTATAAAGGTATATCTTTATGCTCTGGATCGGTAAACTGCTGAATTACTTGAAAATATCTTGTCATGGAGTAGGACAAAGGTCATCCACACTAAATAGTCCACGATTTATCACTGTAATTGTATGTGTTAAAAAATCGCAGCTTCAAGAAACTGGAGCATTGACTGGATGAAACCGGAATGCTGGCAACAGTTTTTGCATATAAGTTGCAACGGTTCAGAGAGCTATTTTTGTCTCAAATCACCTGGTTTGAAACCTATTTTATTTTATACGTTCTCTTAAAATGCTTAGGGGACAGTATTTTTGCATGTATTACACTTCTTTCATGCTGCTGTTCTCTCGCGGTGCTTCTTTATTAGGGTTATCCCATGCCAACAGATAGGTGTAACATGCTGTTCCTGGTGAGTACCAAAAACACAACAAAAATCTATTTTATTAATGTGACCACAGTTGCTTAAGTTTATTATTTATCAAAATACCTAAGACCAAGATCTCATTAACTTTAATTTCTTGATGAAACAAGCTTGTATATCCACCTACCAAAAAGAGTTTCCTGACAGATGCAAAAAGCTGTCGTATTAGCTAAACATAGGAAAAACCATGAAGCAATAACGTGGCTCCATGCTACTAATAGTAAAATGTAGAAAGACCTCACAAGTAATATGGTAATAAATATTAGTTAAGTTATGTAAAAATGCTAGGGATTTTTACCCAGTTTTAAACAAATGCTCTAAGAGAGAAGAATAATTTCGGTAAATATTAAAGATTGCAAAGGTTGATCAACAACAAAATAGAGAAAACATACAGAATTATCTATTATAAAAACTCACCGAATTAAAACCATTTAGAAAAAAATATACAAATGTAAAGAAAACACAGGTGTTAGAAATATCCTTGGCAATAAATCAGTGTTCTCATCTAGCAGAGCATTGCATAAACATTAATTGTTCTGTATTCCACCACCCTTTACCTGGTCGAACAGACAGTGATGGTCATGATGGACTTTGATGACATAAAAGGAAGAGGATGAAAGTGAGACAGCTCAGGTCTTAAAAAAGGTTGATAACAGGGAAGGGGTGGGGGAAACAATTCAAATGAATCCACTGTTTGAGAATGATATTCCTAATATTATTTCTTTTCCTTTTTTATTTTATTGTTAAATATCTACCACTACTACCACCACCACCATCACTACTACTTCTACTACTACTACTACTACTACTACTATTACTACTACTACTACTACTACTACTACTACTACTACTACTACTACTACTACTACTACTACTACTGCTGCTGCTGCTGCTGTTGCTGCTGCTGCTACTACTACTACTACTACTACTACTACTACTACTACTACTACTACTACTACTACTACTACTACTACTACTACTACTACTACTACCTCTGCTGCTGCTGTTGCTAACGTAGAAATAAAAAAGTTGGAAACAAAATCAAGGGAGAAGACTAAATAGTCAAACTGCTAAAGTACCAGTATATTAGACCATTGTTAAAAAAATACCATCGCAGTAAGCGTATAAAATATAAATATGAATTGTTTTGTACACAAAGGGGCAATATAAAGTAGCAAAATACCTGACCAATACGTAACAAAGAATGTGCTGCCAAAGTCATGAGAATATTTTCTAAATGTGTTCAGTCCGTAAATCTTTCATTACAGTATGTACTGTATAGCGTGGATAATATATAACGTCTCTGCGTAAAGCAAAATATGATCAGAATTAGGTCAGAAGTTTCAATGTAAACATGTAGGATAAATGACGGGTCACTTATATAAATATTTAAGATCTATAAACATTAATATACACATACAACCGCCCGGGATGGTTTAGGCAGTAACGTTTGTAACTCGTATTCTAAGGGTCCCAGGTTCAAATACCTTGGAGCCGGTCATCCTGGCCTTAGTTATTTAGTTGTTTCCCCTGATATCTTAGGCAAACGCTGGGATGGATTCTCCCATTTCATTCCACTGGTACTGTTAAAAGGTCGAAAGTAGCAGGTGAGGTGGGCTGGAGCCATGTACGGTGTGACGGTGGCTTGCGATTTGGAAAGGTTTCTGCCCCGGCATCTGATATGGAAGCGATTGAACTTTCTGAGGAGGGACATCGCCAGCATGTGTGCTATCTCAAAGATTGCTAGGGACCCCTTAATGTACTCGTATGTGTCTTACCGCCTCTGGATTACGGCCGCCCGACATCTCTCTCAGCTCCCATTGGGGGCGTAGGCACAAACGGCCAGCTATTGAGCAATGCTGAAGTACCAAAATGTCCTTCACCCCTAACAATCCAACCCAATATATATACATTGAAATGTAAATAGGTAATAAAGTAATAGCTCTAAGGGCATTTCTTTTATTAGCCTATGTGTAATAACTATGCAAGAAGCTTCTGAACTTAATTAAAAGTGCATATGTAAAGCAAGATGCTAATAAAATATTGGAGTAAATAATTAATTTTTAGATCAAAATTAAAACTTTGAAAATAACGCATTGCGTTTAAATTACACATATGCTAGTATGAGTTAAATTTCAAAAGTTGAATGAAAAAATAATAATGCGTGATATTTCCACGTTGCAGTCATATGAATGCTCTGCTTCTGAAGAATCACTGCAAGAAATGTAATTATTCTCAAGGTCAAAGCATTTATAAGCCTAAAGAAATCTATAAAGTATCTAAATGAATTCAAGTATTCAAGGATAACTCTTAGTCTAACAAACTTTCTGCCTAAGAATTAAAACACGAACATTTACATTCTTAATAACAATATGTAGGCTTTTAATTTAGCTTTCCGTTTCGTGATATTTTGAATTGTTGTACTTATGTGCCTATTAACACCACCCTAAATGTTATATTGAAGGTATTTATTTAAAATTATGGATAAATTCTCTACTAAAATATAGGGGTTTACTTTTTATAACTTAAGAGCGTAAAATTCGAAAGTAAATATGTAATGTTTTTCTAAAGTTCAGTTCATGCGATATCAACATTGCTGTTTCTGCAAGCCGCATTATGGTACTCTGCTTTTTATATAGTTGTTCTTTCTTTACTTCGACAGTCATCTAACAGTCACGTTTCAAATTTACATGCACTCCAGCAAAGACGGTTGACAATTGAATATCTATGCTAGGGAACTAACAAAGATATTGGTGTGCCAAAATTAACTTCTTGCAGATGTGCTGGAAACATGCGTGCATTTGATAATTCTTTATATTTCATCATTTTATGAGTAAAATACATTGCGAAGCAATGTCAAAGAGAAAACAGTTAATTTGTTATATTTTAATTGTGTTAGAAAAAACTGTTCATGAAAGTTAAATGTATACATACGTAGTTATACTGCGCCATTAATTTTCATATCTGCAGTTTTATACGAGAGGCAAAAAATTAAACTGACCAACTTTGAGAGCTTGCAAGTGAAATAAAAACAAATTTTTCCCGATACAATATTTCCCTATGAGGTTTTTTCAAATCACTAGGTGGTGTATACGTTCTTCAGATGTAATGTTGGTTCTCAAAATTCGCATTTTATTGCACGGATAGATGGCACGAGAATCGAGCTACTCGATTACTCTCGGGCATTTATTTTATTAGACAACTAGACCATTTGCATTGATATGTTTTTTTTTTTGAGTTATTTGGAAATTACATTTTCATTACAAGCAATAATTGTGAAAATGGCATCAAAAGAGATTAAATTATTTATTTTAAAATATGTGAGAATATTAAAAAAATCTATGAACTGCGATGCTAAATGAGGTGTATTTGAAAGAGGATAGGTCAATGTTAGTCATAAGTTTTTAATTGCGTTTAAACTAAAGATTCATGTATTCAAACATTGAGTTATTTTTTCTTTATACTCGTGTTTATTCTTGTAAGTATAGTTGTAAAGTATAAATGTAGAAGAAACATTTGTGGAACGCAATTCTACTAATAATAGCAAAGTTACAAGCTGATACACTAACCATTTGTTAAATAGTACACTGCAGCCTTTGCTCGCATTGGACAACGGCATAACCTTTGTGTAGAGATCAACGGGGGCAATTTTGAACCTTTTTTGTAAAATGAAATGTTTTGTAAGTCTATCAAGGCAAATGGTTTACGTTACTTAAGACAATGCCGCTTAGTGAAATGTTTACATGGTGTCCTGTGCAATCTCTCAAAGCTTGTCGGTTTAATTTTTTTCTATCTTGTATATTTCGATGTAATAGTTAAGAAACTTGACTCTTATTTTTAATGTCTATTGTATTATTATTTTCAATTTTATTTTGCCCTAAAATATTTTTATAAGAAAAACTTGAGAGATAGTGGAATAATACTAGATCGAATACATATGTGTACTTTGAATTGTTGCGAAAATAATACCTGAAAATAATAAATATATGATAGTAAGCGGAAAGTTGATCAATAACATCTTAAAGAAGGCCAATGTCACTATGAAAGTGAATATTCCCATTGAAAATTAAAAGAGCATCACCAAATAGTGAACAAACAACAAAATTAAATAATGAACCGATATTTTGCTGCTCGATTCGGTTGCTTGTGGTGTTAAATAATATGTGTTCGTAAAAACAGACAAACAAAAAAAAAACAAGTTTAAAAGGATTTCTAAAACAATCTTTCTAAAACATATTTAGTGATGACGAAAATGGAGATGATCTTCTGAAACGATGCTAAAGGATGAACAATGCTAAACGTCCGAAACAACTTGCAAATTACATGGATGGACGGCGCATGTCTTGCTACAGCGTGTTATGGCAAAAAACAATAATAGTGATTTATGTTACCGGATATCAGAGCGAAGCCGTAAATCTCCAGACCACCTATAGAAAGCTGTCGGTCTTAATGGTTCAGTGCGATAGCGCCTGAACTGTCCATCCTTTAGTGCCAAGTAATGGCTGCATGCACCTCAACTTATATGATATTGTCAAATGAAAAGGCTTTGCTAAAACGTTTTCCAAGTTTCACTGTAACGCTGCAAATAGATTTCTGATTAATGAAACTGTGATATTGGCAAGGACGCGCATTTATCTTAAAATAAACGCATGCAGAAGGCGTGTTAAATGACAAGTAATACTTAAGCCCACTACACCACGAGAATGCGGTGGCATCTTCCACAATGCTTCAGCTGCAAATGCTCGGCAGTAGTTAATTTCGGTTCTTGCAAACGCGTAATAGCATGAGAAAGCTAGAGAGAACATTTGTAAGATATACTTCTTCAGTTCAGATATACTCTTTTAGTCATATGTTAATGCTGTACAACCAGCACAACCCTCCCATCAGCATCAATATTCCAAAAGCTATCTAGGAAAGGCAACTAGTGCTGTTAAAAGCTGACTCTTTCGGAGTGTGCAGAAAAAGTTTCGCTGGAGATATAGTTGCAGCTGAAAATCGAATGGAGGTTGGAGCGTTACATCCAAATAGAGGCCAAACTTAGCAATCAGGGGCTCGCTTGGTTTAGGTTAGGCCCGTGGCGGATAACTAAAGTAACAGGCAGAGAGGATACGAGAATCTGGCCTATATGTGAGGAGAAAGAATCATGGGAACATATTCTGGCGTACTGCAAAGGGATGGAAGAATGGAGAAAGATATACCTACCGACCCAATTTGTAAACGGGGGAGAGTGCAGTGACAATGCTGGGCTTTGCTAGCAGATAGGAAGGAGAAGGAGGGAATAGGTAGTGTTTAAAAATGTTTTTTTTTTATGGACACTCTTTAACATCTCAGGTTATCAGCGTCCCATTCAATTAATTCAGGGCGTGAAACGGCCGACAAATTTTGCTCAGAGACCTCTTCTTTCAGGCTTCAGGCTCTTTTTCGTGCCGTAAATGTACGACACGGGACCCACAGCTTTATTTCTTAGGATTTTTACGCCCGAAAAAAGCCATCGATCCTGGTCGGGTTTGAACCCGCGATCTTGGGTTTAGAAGGCAATAAAAAACAGTGAGAAAGCTCAGATCGTAAGAAGCAGACAATCGGGAAGGGGGGGGGGTAGGGGAACACAAGTCACAACATTTTTTGAAATTGTTTTACATATATGTGAGGGAGTGTAAGTTATTTACTTTTGTACTGTTCTCTTTTCTGTTTAATTTATTAGGGAATTTTTCTGCTATATATTTTTCTTTTTCCATTTATTTATTTATTTAATTACATATATTGTTTGTCTCTTAAAATTAAATATTGGTTTGTGCAATTTCACGTATTTTAGTGTGCCGAGAAAGCACTTACGATCCCAGGACCCACGCGACATGGATAAGTTTGATTTATAACAAATATATTTCTAAATATACACGTATTACTACTGCTATTATTATTATTATTATTATTATTATTATTATTATTATTACTGTAAATAGCTCTATAAATTAAATTTTTGAGGCAATAATATTATACAATAGTAGAGAAAAATAATTAAAAAAGCTTTGCAATGAGCGATCATCACTTGTAAGACGTCAGTCTCTCTTCCGCTGTCTTTCTTAGCGAATAAAAAAGTCTGTTATTTCCGGCTGTAACATCTTTTAACAAATGTGCTATGATAACACTTCTATGGACTGAAAAAATAATAATAATTCTGCTGAAAGGTGTTCTCGCGTATCAGGAGTGAGCTTGGAAGCAGGGAAGATTTAAAGAAACGATGCATTTGTTTCGGAATCAATATCAATACCAGTACTCCAAAGTAGGATTGAAAGTTTGTGACACTCCAGAGAAAGAGATATTCGTGAATTTTAATCAGAATAATCTGCGTCAGTGAAACAAAGCCAACTTTTACGGTATCAGAACCGCACGAAATTCTAAAACAATCATTATAAGAGGTAGCTAGAAGAAATGTATAGCCTCATGAAGGATTTGGTGATAAGATACGAAAATGGTATCAAAACATAATTATTCTATCAGATGTAGCCTTTGAAGATCATTGCAAAAACGTTTAGTAGAATTGGCGCCAGTAAAGATTCTTGAAATACATCCCTTTCTGACCGAAATTGTTAAGCTTCTACATACTAACTACGAGATGGCTCTAGTACATTGCCGAAAAGATTGCACCTTAAAGATTCTAAGATCCCGAGCCAAAATGCTGACAGGTGACAAAGTATAACTTTCATTGTACACAGTGGAGTTTGTTTTCCAGTCTTCTTTAATTAAAGCAGCAGCTAATGCAGCTGTGGCATGCTGGAAAGTTGCCAGTTGTGTCACATTTAGGACAGGGCAGGTTACAGCGATTATGAAACAATGCGCAGCTTGAGATAGGTTGATTCCTCTTCTTCCCTCTGCATTGTAAGGGTTCCGCCGTTAGCTAAGAAATAATGAAACTATACATTTAAAATATCCTGCATCTCTCTGTCCACATTTATCAAACTATGTTAGATAAAATTTTCATTTACACTGAAATAATGATTGTGCAATTCATTCTAGTTATAAAATAAAACAAATAACTAAAACACTTTAACAAAAAAAATCTCTAAGATATTATTGAATTTAAAGGATAAAATAAGAGTGGACGAGGTTTTAAGCCACGGAATCGTGATCGGGAGGTCTGGGGTTCGATTCCCGCCAGGACCGTCCTCCTGATTGAGTTTTTTTTTTTTTTTTTGAGTAAAAACATTTTCACGTGGATTTTTTATAAGTGAAAGAAGCTCATTTTCATCTTCAACATACGATAGGTTTAAGCCATTCAGTGAATAAATCTTAGGGGTCCAAGTATATGCAGTCAAAATCCAAAATTAACTTTACCAATGTAATTATTGCCACAACATTGAAAAGTAATTGTATATCAACATTTACCCGCAGACTGCGGTTCTGGAAAGCTTGCGGTATCCTTTGATCTGCTGAGAAACTTTATACGCGGCAACAAATATGAAATATGAACCGTTAAAGCGGTAGATGATAGTACACGACAATCTGAGTGTATAATCTGACTACTTGTAAGTTCTAGCATAAAACACATTTTTAGTATCTGTTATTATTATAAATTTTCGCTCTCAAGAATAAAAGTATTCAAAATATTTGTAATATTACAGTCTATCATCATTGTCACAGATCAGAGTAAATTAGAACCCGTATGGAAATTTTCGTTGTTCATGTTGGTCACTTGGTTCAATCCCCATTGGTTAGAGGGAGCAGAGTTCAACAACAACAAACAGTCTGACCGTGAACTAGCAAATAGGACAATGTCTAGCAAAGCGACAGAACTGGCATCATGATAAGGGTTATGTAATATTTATACATGACGCTGTGCACATAAAAATTTCCGAGTTAAAGTTTATACAGAAAGTGAAACAGTGAAAATGTGTGACTTGGACGAGTGTGAGTTTAACCATAACCACAATGAAGTACCGACAAAAGGTAAGTAATGCTTGCAAACAAAATACTGTCTAAACGACCTTCAAAAATCTTAGGTTTGGACTTCAGCCAATAATAAAATTAAAATTCGGCTGTGGACATTGCACTCATGGGACATAACTTATATATGAATATTATTTTAAATTATTGAAAGTGCTAAGAAAAATACAAACTACAAGGGGTCTCCACCTATCTGGTCCAGGCCATTTCAGGTACCTCCACACGATTACATTAATTTTAAACAATAATGAATTTTATTAGCTCTTTATCTAGATTGTAAAAATGAAATAAAGTACAAAATTTCCACCCTATGGCATCAGACCCCAGTCCCCGGTTCATCAGCAGAAGCCTACTAAAATTCCAGCGAATTAGGCTCCAACCCAACCCAGGGGAGTAAAGTAAAATACTTCAGTTACTCTACCTATACCATTATTAGTCTCTGCAAACTACTAATTCTTTTATTTCTCATCCATCTACTATAATGAAATTTGAACTTAATAACGTGCTAAGAAAATTTTAATTACAAACTACAACGGGGCCTACACCTATCTTTAGGTGTAACCCCTCACAATTACAATTGTTGATACAATAATACATTTATACTAATATCTTTACCTAAATTCTAGATAGTTAAAGTACAAAATTTCCACGTTGATTGCATCATATCCCAGGCCCCGGTTCATCATCAGCAACGACACAATTTATATAATGCCAGATTATGACACCCGATTATACTTCAATGAAGACAAGAGGTGCAGGAAATGTTAAATGTTTTTCTTCTTGCTTGCTTTAATTGCGCTTTCTTAATATTTTTCAATGGTTAGTGTACGTATATCACTTTTAAATTTCGTTCAACAAAATCAATGCTTTAAATAATTCAGTTATTTAATTAATATATTACAGTGACATTAAATATATTTTCCAACTAGCACAGGCCCAGAAAAGGTTTTAGAAAAATAGATAACTTAGTGAAACGTACCTAGAGTTTAATAAAACTATTAAAAACTCTGTAACAGGAAAATAATGATGGTGTATAAATATGTGCGGACTTAGGTGTAATCGCCACAAAAACCCTGCAATAAATGAAACCTTTCTTGCGAGGAAGAAATGTGAGGTAAAGAATATTATGTGGCAAGACAGATTTAAAAGAAAAAGTGAGGCTTGGGAAAGCTTCTGTTCTTCTAGCACAAGATATTGATTGACTGATATTGTGCAATCTTGCAAAGCAAACTAGTCTTATCTCGGCTACATGTCTGCGTTTGCCGTGCCTCCTGTACTGATATGCAATTTTTGTGTCAATTCGTGCAGAGATTAAACAAGCTAAGAAAAATATACCAAAGACATATCACATTGAGACCAGAACAAGAAAATCTTCTATCAATTTTTTTTATTTATTAATTTGCTCCTGTGAGATTCATAAAGTCGCTGCTTAGCCATTAAACTGAATGCACTAAATATGTAATGCTTTATGTCAAAACTGTGGATCCTGCCGCCCGATGTATCCCTTGGGGTCGTAGGCACAAATGGCCAGCCCTTGAGCATAACTGAAGTATAAAATATTCCTCTGTCCCTTCCAATCCAATCCATGATCAAACTATTTCGATTTGTAAAAATGGAAACATAAAACAATGAAATGTGTCCGTTGACTTTTGCCACTAAAAAGTAGGGAAAAAAAGGTTTTATCTAGTTCCATATCGAGCATTGGCATTGCTTAAATATCTAAAATTATCTAACATAGTTTTGATTTAAATGAACAATGTTAAAATTAATCCATTTTGAGCTAATCTAATCCGAGTGGAATAATAATCTAATTTATGAACTAAACGAGAGTAAAACGTGACAGTATTGGAAAAAAGTTATCTGTATGTATATAAAAGAATTTTCATTTATGGATGTTTTGTAAAGAACTGGATATATGGCTCTACTCCAGTGTGTGCCTACAACGAATTTCTTCTACATTTTCAGTACTTAGAAGTGACATTTTCTGATATGCCAATTATCTGAATTCTAATTACCAAGCAGTAATGGCCAGTAATTTTAATATACTTAATAACTGCTAGCTTATGGGATAATTGAGAATTTAATGTTCTCCATGTAGGAATGAATTTTTCTTCGAAAGTGCTGAATTAAATTATAATTAATTTGATTTTATGATTCACTTTACTGATTCTTATGAAATATACTTTTGGCCTGTTTTAGAAATACTATTTTGCTAGTATACAACTTTTCTATTATAGGAGTTCTATAAGGTTCTTAAATGAATTATTTGTCCATTTAATCATATTGAATGAGATTTAATGTGATGATTGAAAACTAATTTGAAAATAAACATATTAAGAGCTTTGAGCATTAGTAAAATAGGTTTCAACATCTTGCTTATTTATATAATCATGACTTCTAATGCCTTTGCTTGCGGCACATTTTATTTTGTTTGTTCACCAACTGTTAGTGGCGCCATATGGATGCGTGCCAAACAACGAAAACAGCAACAAACCTACGTGCGGTGCCGTGCGATAAAGGTGTGACCGACATGCATTGTCGTTAAGCACATTTATTTCCTGTTGCGGTGGACCACACAAGTCCAAGGAATAAAGAAACTAAGAAAAGCACTGAGAATCAGTAACATTCACGATTGCTTTGTTTACTTGAGTACCAATGCGACTTTCTGCAGCTGAAGTCCCATGTACTTATTGTATAAGCAATAGTGTATTATGAAGATTACAAGAGAGGGAAAAAAGTAACATTTATTCCATTAAGAACAGTGCAGATAAATTACGAAGATTACAAGAGAGATAAAATAATTACAAGTGGGGAAAAACAAAGTTTACCCTTGGGGTTTTGAATACATAACCTGCGTATTGGTAGCACCAAGCCCTAACCAAGTGAGCTAACAAAGCTGTTTACCCTGTGAGGAAATTATTTACCCAAATAATCCCTACCACTAAAATCGTAACCAGTCGCTTTCTTCGCTGCCGTTCGGGACTTCAGTCACAGCAAGCTGTACTTGCCCTGATGTGTCATGAGAGAAATCGTCATTTTTATTACTTACGTGCATGTTGTTTATTATTTGTGCCTCCAGACAAACCGTGTAGCCTTCCAAATGTACTATTATTATACTTCACAAGAGTGAACTATCAAACTACAGATCTATTTCACTTTTAAGTTCATTCTCAAAGGTTCTAGAAAAATTATGTATCGCTGTTATGAAATCCCAAACTTAAATAATATTTTAACATCCTCCCAGTTTGGTTTTAGAAATGGCATGCCAACTAACAAGGCCACATTTAAACTCACTACAGAAATCTTTGAAGTACAATAGAAAGAAATGTGCTATTGGGATATTTTGTGACTTAGCAAGTACACTTGACTGGATAGATAATTAACTATTACAAAAATTAGATTTCTATGGATTAGATAATGTAACACTAAAATGGTTTAAATATTACTTGTGTTGTAACCAGTCACCATGAATCCTTGATAGGGGTTACAAAAAATGTGTGTCGCAGGGATCAGTATTGGGCCCTTTAAATTTTTATCAATGACCTACAATATAGCAATGAATCAACCGTATTACTTCTTGATAGATGACACTCGTTTGCTTGTAATGGGAAAATTCACAGGAACTATGGCCATGCCACTCCCCCTTCCGCTTCCCACATCACATCAACATCACATCACATCACATCACATCACATCACATCTCCACTCCCCGCTCAGTTACTGACGACGAAGCCTCATTCTTAAAATCAGCCACTGAGTGTTAAGGAGACATTTTTCCTCTGAAGATGTCCGCCATAATATCCGTCGAAGCGTTAGGTCACCATAAATATGAGTTAATCATTAGAGTTTCCAAACTTACTTCAGCCTGATTTGCTCTAAGAGTTTTATATTATCTCTTATCAACAAAAAAAATCCTTGCTTAAGGTATACTTTGCTTATTTTCGTTCTGTAATGAAATATGAAATTGTTTTTGATGTAACTCTTCTTATGAAGAAAAAGTTTTCCTTTTGCAAAAGAAAGCTATTAGCAAAATCTGGCGGATGAAAAAAAGAGAATCTAGACCTCTTTTCAAAAAAAAATTAAATGTACTTACTCTTAACAGAATAACGCACGCACGCACACACACATACACATATATAACTTAATGTGTTATGTGGTAGATAATCTCAAAAATGTTGAATCGAATTTCAGTTGTCAGGGATCAATATTAGAAACAGGTTAAGTTTGTTACAGGTTGAGTGGCTCATTAAAGATTTTTACGTAAGGATGCCTGCTATTCTGCAATTCTTATATATAATGGCCTACCCAAACACAATTAAATTACTAGGAAATGAAAGTCAATTTATATCTTTCAATAATTATCATAAATAGTGCTTAATATCTCTATCTTCTACATTATGGATGAATATTTTGGATTTAATTAAACTGTATTATATATGTTTTACATGCTTATATATATATATATATATATATTAGACCTCCCGCTCAACTCGCTATTTACAGAATGAGAACTACATACATATAGTCTGGTTATCAGAAGGGGACGGAAGGGCGAGGGTGGCTTGAACCGTTTATCTGCACGCGGATAGTGTATGTGGGATACCCATGCTGCCACATGTTAACCGATTAGACTTATATCTTGCATGCCCGCTGAACTTCTAACCATGGGTCAGTATTTGACAACACTGTTAATGTTTACGTAGCACATTCCTTTCGCTTGCCTTCTTCTGTTAGCCAGATTATACATAGTATAGTGTGGTGCACTGTCTTGGTTGTGCTATAACGAATGTTTTGTTTCCATTAAGAGCTAATTAATTTGATCATATTTGCCCATCCTTAATCAATATAATCAGTACATTGTCTTGACCAACCAACATGTCTGCTCTTTCTGGGTTTAGGGTTCATTCCCGAAAGGCCCAGCTCTACCGTAAATGTGTTTGTCTAGATTTAGGTAAGCATAAATTACAGTTGTTCTTTTGGATGGAGACTAAGAGCAAAATAATACCCTCTCAAAGAGGACAAATTCATATGCTGTATTTGAAAGTTTTAGACATTCACATTTCAAAAAAAGATGTTTAATTACCTAATTTTTTTAAAATTCCACATTTCAATAACTGTGTTTTTCTAAAAGTAAAATATTATAATCCTAATCTGTAATATGTTTTATTTGAAGATATATTTAAATTTATTTTTCCTTCCTGTATATACAAAATATTTCGAAAATTGAACTGTTGTCGTGTTACTAAAACTCAGAAACGCTATATATAAGCCATTCTTTCTTCTTAAAACACAATTAGAATGAGCAGCTTAGTGTATACATTAATTCTGTCACACTCAGAGTACGAAATCGCGGGAGAGGAGGGCGGATTTTCCCTCATCGACGATTTTAACTAAAAAATTCCCCCCACCAAAATTTTCGGGGCATTATAAAATGACATAGAAAATGTATAGTACATATTGAACTGTTAGCAAACAAAGTTATGGCAACCAGATTCAGATGGAGAAATATTAAGAAATATTTTAACTGTAAAGGGAGAGAAGAATATAAATAATGATAGGGAACTATTTGGAGAAAGTTAGGGAGAAACGGAGAATGATTAAAACATAACCTTACAAGTACAATAGGTCAGATAAATATAAGCAAGGATAGGATAATACAGCAATAAATATGATGGTCACCAGTACACTAATAATCTGGAGTTGTGTGTATTGAGATCAGAATGTAAACAAGTAAATCTAGAAAGAAAATATCTAAAGTAGAAAATAAGATTAGTATTATTTTATTTTTAGATTTTATTTTGTAATGAATTGATAAAGTGTGTACTTTGAGTGTAGTATATTATACACTCTTTAGGGATGGATATATTTGTAATAAAATAGTGTATTACTCTGTGTATTTCTATGAAAATAACAGCAATAATACATATAAAAATAACAGAATGATCAGATCTTAAGCAATGTATTCACATTACAACTGCAGTCAACAATGAAATATCAGATTATTAACTGCACAGTTGCCAAATCAGTAAACTTATCTTAATTCTAGTTCGGATTTCCTTCCCCCACTATTTTTAATGATTTCGCACCATGGCTACAATTTTATTCTCCCTTTACGCTTAATAATACAGTTGATGCACATGCAGCAGGTCATTATTGACTTTTCAAGATAGTTGCAGTGATAAGATGCTCCAAATAAGACGGACTGATCTGTGAAAGAAAATGTGTTATTGCTAGTACATAAAAAGCTTGCACCCAGCAAACACAATGTTCAAGTTGCTTCAGCAGTTTGAAATTTCTCAAATATTTATCGTGTCACAGGATAATGAGCAATATGAAACAATCAATGACAAAGAAACAATATGCCAACCACGCCCTGTACAATCTCTTCTGTCATACGTAGCATTGAGGAAAATATTAGTAAAAATCCGCCTGCAAGCAAATAACAATTGTGCAGCAGCTAAATGTGTGTCAAGGGCGTCCCGCAAAGACTTAGGACTGAGGTCTTATCGTCGTAACAATGGTCACCTGCTGATAGCTGATACATAGAATGAAGGCAGAACGAACTAAACCCCCCACTAGCATGTTATCAATGTGCTATTAATAGTTGAAAACACCGCCGTAGGAGAAGCTACACCCAAGAACCGTGGAAAAAGCTGTCAAGCCCATCGTTATATGCCCCAGAAGATACATAAACATTTTCAGTAGATTCTGTGCCAGCCCAGAGCAATGTCCTCACGCGCAAACTTCAATCCTCTTGATTTTTTTTGCTTTGTGACATTTTGGAGAATAAGGCCTACTCTTCAAGACACTCCACGATCGACTCGCTGGAAAGAACCTTGGACTGGCGACTGCAAATATGACTTAAATGTCATACGTGCTGACATAGATGATTAGCTGCACCGTTTGAAGGCCTGTGTGAAGGCCAGGGGAGGACATTTTCCTTAATTTTTGTTATATATACATATATATACATATATACATATGAGTCATAACTCACCAAACAATCGTTGCAGAGGAATGGTAAAATGTTTTCCTATCATCCCAAAGTCATAACTACAGGATGTTCATCAACACAACCGAAATATTTTCACTCTGTATAAAAAGTGTTAGACAGGTAATTTGGGTCGGGTGTCCGTAGTCTACGTTTCAAACTTCCATGTTGGGGCATAAAATCTTCAAAAGTGTGCAACCATTCCCTTTGAAGTTATATTAAATATTGTTGATGTTCCTCACCATCAACTACCTTCATAAAAGAATTACATTTGTTTTACACGTTGGCATGAAAGAGAAGTATAGCTTGCTATCTTGTTTCACATTCGTTACTGTATTTTTTTTTCTATTAAAATAATTCTGATTACAATAATTGAAAGCAATTTGCAATGCCAAGCATATGCTTTTGATTGTCAGTATGCAGTTACATTTTAAAGGTAAGAAACATAAACTACAGAGCTCTTTCAATGTCTCGTGAGCACAAGAATAAATTGTTACATAAACTAATTTACTACAGATGTAACCCTACACCAGGAAAAAATTAGAACCGTAACTTTGTTGTTAACATTTGAGTTTGCACATTACTAAGACCTATCCATCATATGTTTATAATAGGTGTCAATATAGGTATGTGACGGTAATATTTTTGATTGGCTAACCAGCCAATAAGTATTTCTAGTACCCTTTGTAAATGAATGTACTATTTATACGCATTTCTATTTCTTTTTGTTACTTAGAGCGTAAAGGAATAATTTTATTATATAACAGGTATTCTGGTTAGCATTTCTTTTAAGAAGCAATGTTTTTACGAAAGAATACAAACCGTGCTATCTTTTTATTTTCCCTCGGAGTGTTTTACCTATGGGCGAGCGCACTTCTCGTTAGCCGGTTAGCAGACCAGCCGGTTAGCGGGAAAGTAAAACAATAAAACAAACCAAACATCGTACAATACACAAACCAATTTAAGAGGCTACTCTCCAAATTATTAAATGAAGTATTTGAAATTGCTCACCTACATTCTTCACACATTTTTGACATCTCTTTAGGAAATGATTCATCCCTCGCTGTAGTTCATTTGAGAAATTCGACAATTTCCTGGGGAAATATTACCTTTGAATTCTTTTATGGTGTGCTGGTTAGTCTTGTACCCGGCATTTTGTCATGTACTCCAGAGATAATAATTGCAGGCTGTTAATTCGGAGTACCGAGGGGGCCGCAAATACCTACTAATAACACAGTCTTGTGGAAACACATTGTGAATTGATCTCGTGGAATTACTCGCAGTGTGAGCAGTGGCAGAGTCTTGTTGAAAAAATATGTGATCACACTCCCTGTGCTCGTCCTGCTGTTTAGTGGCAACCATATTTGCCTCGTAGACCCAAGATCCCGGCCAGGGTGAGCCCATTTCACCAATTTCTTACTAATTGAGAATTAACTAATGAAGATTTAAGTTAATTGATGAAGTTAATTCCCAATTAAATATTTTGCCTTTCACCAAACTAATAGGCAGTCAATTAGGTAATTGAGATTTAAGTCATCGCGGCCTTTTGAATTATAGAAAATCAGTGATTTAAAAGGACACAGCAAAGAATGCCCCATACACCATTTGTAAAATACCGGACATCGTTACTCATTCGTTACAATTACTCATCATAAATGAAAGTAAAGAAGAGAATTTAATGTGTAAGGGAGGAAGACGAGCTATAGCAGGGCTCACTTGATACGCAATTCGTTGGGCAGTGTAGAACGAAATCATCTGCTGCTATAAATGTACTTAAGCGTTAACTAGTAGTGTCCATCCTATGGAGAAATGGCTTTACTTACTAAAACGAACAGAATACGGTACTTTGAATTACATTTTATACTGAGTGTTTGACAGTTGATAACCAACTTTTGAAATATGGGAAGACATAACCTCCTTGGTGTGACTTAGCGTAACCTACAACATAAAGATTCCTGTTTTATGTAATATTTACGGCGAAATTATAAGACTTTTAGCATTATTTAAATATTATAAAAATTCACACGTCTGTTGGGAATTCTAAACCATATTCTATAGAACTTAAAATATCTAATGCCGAAACTTTACTTAGCCGAAACCGCATTTGGAAATCTGTTTTCTCCATATTATTAAATAAATCTTGTCTTTCGGAAAGTATCCTTCCTCGTCTTAGAATAATATGGTCTTCAAATAGCATATTCAACATTCGCCTTGCCATGACGAAAAGTTAATTGAGAATTAACTCGTTAAATGGCTCAATATATGCCAACTAACTTAATAAGAGTTTAATGACGGATTAGCATACAATTGATGATGGTGAGAATGCGATATCCCAATTAAAGCAGAATTAAATAGGAATTAAAAGTTAATGGAACCCGGTGAGATCGGCCTTAAGTATGGCTTTCTTCGGATGGGAAGTAAAGCTGTGGGTCCCGTGTCATACATTTACGGCACTATAAAGAACCTCAAGCCTGAAAAAAGAGGCCTCTGAGCAAAATTTGTCGGCAGTTTCACGCCCTAATTGCATGGGACGCTGATGACCTGAGATGTTGAAGAGCGTCCGCAAACAAATCATATCAACAAATCAATGCTCCCTGTCGGTTAATTCTCTGAAAAAGGGGGGAGGGGTTTATATGTTATTCACATAGGTAACTGAATCAACTGTATGCTCAAAAAAATTGGTCCTACGATTCTTTCACCACTGAGAATCGTGCATAAAGACGCTGTGCCGTTGTAAACTCACGAATTAAAATACGCTTTATTTATACTGCCGAATTAAAAAACGAACAACACAACACACACCGAGAACATCTGCGCAACGACTGCGACAGTCAACGAGAGGCTTGCTAACCCCTCCATGGTGCGGCAAATGAGTAGGAGCTCGCTTATAGAAAAAAACTCCGCGCTGCGGAGGAAAGCAACACGGATCCCACTGTACACCAGACGAAATCTTAAAAACAACGGCCGAGTTTACAGACGCAACAAAATGGAGAACAAAGTGGGAAACGTTGAGTAATATTTTACTATAAAGTTACGTCAGGCAGATTACAACAAATGCATTGGTTAGCAATCGTGTGATTGGTCTGTAAATGTTGCCGAGCGCGATAACTAAGTCTGATGTTAACGCTGTTGGTAAGTTTTATTATTCAATTTCCCTCGACCACCAAGAAGGCACGAATTAAGTCATAATAAAATTTAACCCTATTTTGCTTATTGTTTATTTATAAGTATCAAATTACAATTTCTTCAATATCCCATAACTGTAATATTTTACGTAGATGTCTGAATTGCCTATTACTTGTCTATAAGATAAGAAAATACTTTAGTTCTGTACATTTATGTAGACATATGTGCATATGCGGTGTGATAAGGCTTGAAAAATAGATGTCAGAAAAAGAATCGATAATGACTTCGACTCGGCATTTTTTCTGCATAGGATAATGCTAACATCTTACTCCTTTAATACATGCAGTTCTCTGAATTTGCTAAAGGTACCATAGTGACACACTTCTGTAAAACAAACGAAGTACTGCATATAATATGAATAGAGGAAATGAAAGACATTTGAAAACGTTATAGATGACGCCATTGCCAGGTAAAAGAAGCTTTTCGTTTCCATAAAATATTCTTTTCTAAATGTAGAGCATTATTTTTTTTTTTTTTTTTTTTTCCCCCAAAAGTCGCTGCTCAGCTTCTTCAATTCAAGCTACTTGCTTTATTATATATATTTTATTACACAAACACAAAAGTACCAATTTAATTTTTGTTTTTGATTTTTCGCAGTTTCATCAAGGTACATATTTATAGATTAAAAATATTCTTTCCGTACTTTGTTTATATTTTCTGACATTAAAACAGTATGTTAAAGTGCTTCATTCAATTATTTAAGGTTTATAAAATGTACTAAATCTACATAACATGTTATTTCAAAGAAAAATCTCTAAAATGATAGACTTTGAAGTCTGTACTTGCACTCTTAACAAATCTCATATGTTTAAATACAAATTTCTTCAGCACTTGACTGTTTTCAAATATTTAAGCAGAAGCTGAAATGGGCCCAAGAGTTCCAATGATTCCGCAAGTGCCGAACAGCTGACAAAAATTATTAAAATAATAAATGTAAATCGTTTTCTCTTTTAGGCAGTTGTTAAAATTCAAGGGCTTGGCTTATTAGACAATCCAGCACGTTAGCTATTTCATTGGCGGTGACCTAAGAAATCTATGAATATGATTAAGCCGTTATTAAACCGTTGCCTTGAACTGTGTCGCAACATATCCATTGATCTCAATAATTACACCCCGACATTCGAACTCGTGACTACAAGGCTAAATGAGGCGTGTCTTTCTACGTCTAGTTCAACAGTTACAAGAGTAAAATGATCCAGTTCCGGAAGTGAAAGAAAAAAGTATATTACAGTTGACGGAAGGTTCGATTATATGAAAATCTAAGTCATGTGCTTTCTAATATTCATTAAAGCGCCCAGTACAGGGAATGTGATGTAGTAGTGAATGAGGCCGGTTGTTTTGACTACGGGCTGATTTAAAAAATAAAAAAAAAAAAAAAAAGTCAGGAGCTAACCTTTACCTCATTCCAGGGACTTGGGAATGCTGAGAGACTTGATATCCTGCAAACCTTGAGCCTGTAAACTCCATGAAACTTAAAGGCGCCACTGTAGCGTTGCTAAACAAGTGATTAACGATGATTGAGTGTCATTACACTGCTGGTCGTGGTTTCATTTTCTCCGTCTGCCTTCCAGCAGTAACATCACAGAAGTAACAAATCAAATCTGCGTGATAGCACACAGAAAAAGAACAGGCAGCGTGTTAACTAACATCTACAACAGCGTTAAAACAACAATAAAAACATCGGTTTCATTCTAACGATATATATCACAAACTCCAATAGATTTTAGCGTAAAGGTTACTCCTCTATAGGTCATTAAGCTATTTCTAGCATATCAGGAGTCTAGATAAGCTTTCTAGATTCTTTGCTTCTTCAGCATCTAGTGTTTTCTAATCTTAACAAAATGCAATTTCAAAGCATTGTTTAATAGTTATTCACTAGCATATTTTCTCATCTTTTCCACAAAATTGTACTGATATTAAAATAACGTAGAATGCAATATTACGTTAATTTATTTGAATTACGGGCAGCCTGGACGCGGCTGCGGAAAAAGGGAGATAAAGTCGCCGCAAGTAAAGTTAGTAATTTTAATTTTACTAAAAGCATATAATGATATTGTACTGAAAATTGATGATGATGATGATGATAATAATAATAATAATAATAATAATCACTAACCGGTGTTCTAAGATATATCGAAAATGATGACGCTCAGCGGCAATACATTGCCATCTGCGTAGGAAATTCCTGTATTTCATCTAACTTTTCTTTCGTAAGAACACAGTGTTCCGGCACACGTTTCTTGTTATTCAAAGACCCCGTCTCTCTTAATTTCTCAAGATGCTCTTCACCTGCCATAAAAACGCTCATTATTTATAGTTTCGCCCTTCCTTCATCTCATGAAGGATATATTGATCTCAGACATAAAATTATACACGTGTAAAGTCTTTTACAATGATAGAACTAATTTTTGATAATTTCTAAGTGAGAGATTCGAACTTACAGAGGTCAAGAACCGCCCTGCAGAAACATTGCAGGATACTCGCCCTTGTATGCATTACATGAGATTGCAAGTTAAGTAAATTGCTGTCAGCCTGCATTTAAGGCATTGTTTCGTTAATTTCAATAATCTAGAAATACCTATAGCAGTTGGTGTAATCTCAGATATATAACAACTGTACATTATTCAAATAACACCATGAGACAAGTTAAAAAGTAAACACATTCTGTTAATTTGAACGATCTTTACAATTGAAAACATTACAATAACTAGAATAATAACCTATTATGATTACATCCGTAAACCTTACATTAGAGCCTCTAGTAAAACGGTCATTCAATGCCGTTTATCGACCTTCTCTCCTCTTTGCATGATATAGTACACAAACCTTCTGCAAAATTGCTCACAACCCCTAATTCTTATGACCTCTTAAATCTCCTGTAGAAGTAACCTCTAAAGCTCATAATGCTTAAAGCTAATGCTGAAATATCCAGAAAGCTTCCTGCTAGTCCACTCATTCGTTGACAGAAGTTTCCAATGCCACAAACCAATAAAGAAATCTAGTGCTACAGTTCATGATGTTAATTCGTGCTTAATGTGCATGTGATTTCATTGTTCGGTCCATTCACTGCAGGTAATGAAAGCGTTTCTGCATCATTGCAAGTGCATGCTTGGTTACCACGATCTTTGTCTTATTGAAACGCGTAAGCTCATGACTTTGCTAGCAACAGACAGTAAATTTATTTGTAGAAAGGTGAGCACTTCGCAATTTATAGTAACATTTTCGATTGGAACTTAGAGAGGGAAATTAATTAAATTCCCGCTGTAGTATAATTAATTTTTAAAGTTATTTAGAGTTAATTTTTGCGAATGTTTATTGTTTGCCTTTCACATGATGTAATAGCGTATATTTAAAAGTAAGATATGGAATTTTGAGCAACTATCCCAAGTGCTGTATTTATGAATATGTTAATAAGTTTCGAATGCCAACCAAATGAAAACATAAATACGATTTAGAAGGCCATTATTATGTTTAAGTATGTCTATTTATATATTTATATTAATATCTGACACTCGTGTTTAGGTATTAGCTTGAATATATATTTCCGTAACTTTCTTAATTGAATTGCTAAGCAAATACACGATGGACTATTTCATTACCAAGAACCTTTACTATTAAAAATAATGAAAACGAAATAGATGGTACGGGAACATGCTACTAAGACATCTGTCAGCAAAATATGAAAGCAGAGATATAAAAATGGCGACAAAGCGATTAGTTCATCTGTCCGAAAGCGATAGATTTAATTTTATAGTATTTCAGATTTCACTAGACTAGTAACCGAGAGATGAGATAAAATTCACACAATCAAAACAACAATCAATAACCATATTTTAGATAAAAAAAATGTGTACACGCGTATTTATGGATACACGCTACTGAATTATCTGAATTCTAAATTTATAATCAAGTATGAATAGTATTTCTCCCACGTGTAGCCTTAAATGTTGTAATGTACGTGTGCCTATTTTCATTAAGCTAGATTAAAAATTATCTTGAAAAAAATCATTTAATTTAAAATCATATGATAAATTATATTGCTTACTCAAAACGAAAATTAATGGACATTTTTCAAGTTTAATATTAGCTATAATTCCACTCTGCGAAACTGTAAATTGGTTTTAGTAAACTTTAAATTGTTCAGATGCACATAAAATATTAAATTAAAATTATTTTTCAAATCTGCCATCAAAAATTGTTTAGCTTGTTTTTTAAAATAGAATAAATGTCAAATGGCTTAAGAGAAAAATAAAGTAATGTGATGAGCTTTAGTTGTATACTTTAGCTATAATGATCCTAAAATCTCTGAGCTGCATGGATGGCTTCCTTCTGTAGTGTGCTGGTTACCTCTCTCACTTTCGCCAGTTGTATGTTTGGTGCTTGACAGATGACTGTCGTTGGCTGTCAGCAGCTCGCCACTTGTCACGATAATCCTACATTTTCTTCTCTTTTGATCCCTGTGACACCCCACATTCCAACAATATCCCTGACTGTGTTTCACGACACCTACATTGAGTTCACCAACTGCTTCAGTCTAAGCCAACTCTACCCTTTTCTTTGATACAATATTTCCTTCGGACATTTTTCCCCCATTGTGTTATGTAGGCACTCGAAAGTCTGTGTCCTACCAAACAAATATTTTGTAACAAACTGATTTAAGTTAGCCATACACAAGAACCATGTAAGGATTGGAATGGAAATGAATATATGGACATTATCTTTATATGATGTGCACGGTTATTTAAGCACCAACTTCTAAAATCAGTAAAAGTTTATCTTCTCATTTTTCATTAGTGCGTACAGTTAAAATAGAAGATATATATTTAACTTTTATCCCTAATTTCTTGTCTCTTACAAACCCTGGAGGTATATTCTCATGGAATAAAGTCAATCCCGGGTGCGGAAGTTCAGCATCTTTCATTGTTCTTAGGATGATGGTCTTCCGATTCATCTCTTTCGTACACAATTTTTGATTTTCCTTCATTAGCTTTTTGTAAACTGAAATAGACCTTTGACACTTTTCATGATACGTTCTCTGCACTTAACGGTTCCAACTCAAGTTCAGAAATACTAGAGAGACAAAAGAATTGACCAATCAACTACACAACATAGTGTTTAAAAAGTAGGAGATCCAAAACAGATCCCCGAGGAACCTCATAATCGAGAAAAAATTTCTTGGATGTATTGTTCATAATTTTAACCATGAATTGTCTATAATTAACAAATAATAAAATCAGTTGATAGGTTAGGTCTCTTATATCATTAATTTTCAAAAAAATATTTATAGAATCAAAAGGCACTGCTTAGATCAAAGAATATACCTAGAACATGTAAGTTATTGTTAAGGCAGTTGTGTTCAAAGTCAAAAATGTAACACATACATCGTTGCTTTATTTATCTGCAATAGAACAAAAATTGGTTTTTAGATACATTAGCATTCTTACTTTAAAAACATTAGTAATCTTAAAAAACAACAGTTTTTCAAATATTTTGGATTTGGAAGTAAGTAAAGTAATTGCTCTATAATTGCTCACATCACCAGAATTATCGTTCTTCAAGACTGGC
Source organism: Metallyticus violacea (assembly GCA_030762175.1). Taxonomy (NCBI): domain Eukaryota; kingdom Metazoa; phylum Arthropoda; class Insecta; order Mantodea; family Metallyticidae; genus Metallyticus; species Metallyticus violacea. The sequence goes on from CM060840.1 coordinate 61,245,304, forward strand.
ACAATCAATCCAACATTTAAGACATTAGAAAACGATCCACTTGAAATAGACAAATTGAACAAATATGTACGGAGTACATTAATACTATATATCACAGACTTTAAATGTGTTTTTAGTTATACTGTCATTACCAGCAGTTTTGTATTTTTAAAGTGATTAATAACATGTACAACTTCCATTTCAGTTACCATGAAGTAATAAATGAATGTTTAACGCCAGTTTTTGCAACAGAGGCACTATAGGCGCGGGTACTTATGATACACGAGACGAAATGATATAATGGGAAAGGATTTATTTTTAGGGAAGGAAATGTTCCAGGCCTAAGTTTAGGGGTACCTCCGCGGCATTTGCCATTTATGAGGACTGAGGAAAATCTGGAAAATACCTCAGTCAGGGAGGACGGTCCTGGCGGGATTCGAACCCCAGACCTCCCGCTCACGAGTCCGCGCCTTAACGACCTCGGCCATCGTGGCTGTGCCATGATAGTAGCAATATATGTGCCGAGTGTGCATTTATTAGACATAACAGTAAAACGGTTATTTAGTTTATTTATTATCAGTAATTCAAAATGCTCAGTAACATTTTTGACAACAGAATTAGAACTTATTAGGATGATGAATATTTCTGTTGCTATACTTTAATTTTCAAGTATTTTTCCCCACATTACGACCAAGTTTATTATTTACTATCCATACAATTTTATTCTTACTATCAGAATTGGAAATTGTATTACAAAAGTGACAGCGTTTAGTTTTAATTAATTATCTGTGTTGAAGTGTAGCATTTTTATATAATATATTCATCTGTTCGCACTTTAACTGAGATTTTTTTTGTTTTGTTTTGTTTTGTTTGTTTGTTTGTTTTTTTTTTTGAGAACACATCTATCGAATTTCTCCCAATTTTTATATTCTCATTTGTAATCCACCTTTTATTTTATTTATCAGATATAGAGTAGGTTTTCGTAATCAGAGAGAAAACAGTCAAAGTAATACAAAAATGTTGGCATAAGCTCATTGAAAGCTTGTTGATAGCAATCTCTTCATAAACCTTATTCATAATATACTGTTCTAAAGACAATTTAAATTTTGTAAGTTATTTACATTGTAATGCCTGTAAGTAACTAATGACTTACTAACATAGGTAATAAGACCCGTTAATTTAGAAATTCATTTGCTATTTGTATATTCAATGTGTAAAGCTTTGACAACTATTTTGTCCAAACAGAGTTTTGTACTGTAGGCCCATGCTGGTGCCCATGTATAAAAAGTAGTAGAAAGAGAAAATAAATGTGAAAATACCAGGGTTGTTCAATAAACACTTATTATAATTTTTGACAGCATATCTTACTCATCCTCATAATTTTGAAGATATTTCTCAAAGTAGTCCCCGTTGGTTGTAATGCACCTTCCCAACGTTACTGCCAGTCGTCAAAGGCATGCTGGAAACAATTTTTAACAGGTGCTTCAGAATAACTTCGGCAGCCTTCACCACTGCTTCTGATGATGGAAAATGCCTCCCACGAAGATTTTTCTACAATTTGAGGAATACAAAGTCACACGGGTTTAAATCTTGACAATAAGGAAGGTGAGGGACATTCTTCACTTTGATTTTTGTGAGATATTCAGCAACAACATTACTGTATGTGGCCGTGCATTGTCGTGTTGTAGAATCCAGCTTGTAACATGGAAATGTGGCCTTTTGCTTGTGATATGGCCTTGCAGAGTTTTCTAAACAATATTTCCCTGTTACAGCTATATGCGCAGGTACGACTTGCTCGTAAGCATTCCTCGAATATCGGAAAACGAGATGGCCATAACATTTCCAGCAGAAGCAGCCACTTTGTTATATTGATGGAGATTTCCACACAGAGCTTTGCTGTTTGCTCTGAGGATCGACAAGTTTCAACAGCAGTGATTACCTTTGAAAGAAACTCCGCATCTTCCTGTAACATCATCTTCAACTGCATGCAAACCTGTAGACAATATCTCACGTCTCATATCCATCTTTTCAGTTACCAACGTGTGGGTGACACCAAGTGAAATTTTTAGACTTTTTTATGAAAGTGTTCTTAATGTTCAATGATCCTCTCTCACCTTGACAATAGCGATGTTAATGCTTTCTTTCATAATTAGAGCACAACCTGAAATTGATTGCCTACCCTCTTTAAACCATCTTTGAGCTATGCTATAGGGAATAACAAACTTTCCACAGACTTCCTGTAACATTGCATAGGTTTCACCTGAAAATTTTTTGAGACGAAAGCAGGATTTCAGAGCATGTTATTGCTTCATCGTATGTCGTCTCCATTTTCCTGTAGACGAACTGAACACGTTCCAATTTGTCTTTCTCTCAAGGAGGGAATCGGAAGGGACAATTATGAAACTTGTACCAGGTGTATGTTAAGAATTAAAGTAACAAAATATTGTAATGTTAAATTTTAGAGCGAGAAATTATATCTATAAAATTATCGTCATTGTTTATTGAACAGCCCTCTTATAGCCTTATTGTGACAAAAATATTTTTATCAACCAGTAGTGAACTACAAAAAGCTTGTATCATAATTAATATATTCATATTTAAAAGTTTCAAGACGGAGTTGAAAAATTGTTCTTGTACATGTTTTATTTTAGATAGGGTCTAGAATTTAAAAACATATTATTTTAAATTCAAACACCAGCTGGTGTAATTAAAAAAAATGCTTAAAACAGCCTGAATTTTTCGGTAGAATTTCCAGAAGCGTATTAAACAAAAAAACTTGCATGGAGCTCCACACGTACTTTAGTAAATATAGTTCAAATACACTGCACATCACCACCAGCACATTCTCGAACCCTCTTTAAAAAGAAGAGACTAAAGTGATAAGCGTCGAATAAACGAGGCAATGTTCTGAGTTTTTCATGAGTTAATTCTTCTTCATGTTTTCTTTGACTTTTTATTGCGCTGATGGATGTTTTCACTTTTGATTGTCTGTTCAAAACATTTAAATCGTCTGAAGCATCCATCAAAACGCTCACTAAAACAATGAGTATATTATAGGAGCGTCGAGCATGTCTAACTTGAGTTTGTTTTTCTACGCCCACAGAGTTCGCTATGACAGCAGACAAGAAATAATGAGTATGACGAAATGATCAGCATCACCTTCAGCTGTTTTCTATTCAGTAAAAAACAGACGCTAAATAATAATGTTTTGAAATATCAGTCATTAAAATAAGCTTGCAGGTAAAACATGAGACTTAAGAATATGTTTTTTACACATTTAAAAAGTGTTATTAAATAATAATAGGTGCTATAAAACATTCAAGAATAAAGAGATGATCAGTTCAGTTTGTAAGTATTCGAAATGAAAGTATTAGCATATTTCCAGAGCTGTAAACATGGCCTAAGTTAGAAGTTGTATGTATTATTACTGTTGAATTTCTACCTTGACGGAACAGGAACTGATAAGCAAAACCTTGAATAATTACTTGGAGAACGTCACTTACTAAGTTAGTCGTTGCAAGGTCTTCGGGCGACATACAAGTGCTGTTAACATTATCTGAACAAAGTATTTTGTTCCTTTTTATTTTTTAACAGATTCTTAAATTTTGTAAAAAAATATCTATGCTACCCAGACTGAATATCAATATCAGTGTTAACTATCCAACAAATTCTCAATAGTTTCTGTAGTTATTCTGTCTAAATTTAAACAAAAACAACAAACCAGGTTGCAAGGTAACAATAAAAAACAACAGATTGAATCATCTTTAAATTTTATATATCATAAAGTAGGGGTGTATTTGACATATCACAGAGGGGGGTACGGGTGAAGGGGCAATATCTAAAATGTAATCGTCATAGGTTTACAACTTTCCACTAAATATCTAAATTTACGTGTTTTAATTACATTTATGTTAAATAGTTAATTATTCAGACTGAACAGTTTAAAATGAAAGCTTTGTTTAACAGACTGAGCGGGCAGCTTGTATTTTAACTCTTAATGATTATTTTCGTTGAAAAAGCAGAAGATAGAGAAAAAATGTATAAGTTTGTATTATTGAATAAATAGTATAAAAATTGTCACCAGTTAAAGAAAGAATTTTGGGGAAAAAATCCTTCTTTAGGATGATGATGATGATGATGATGATGATGATGATGAATAGTGTTTAACGCCCGATTTTACAACCGAGGTACCACAGGCGGTGGACACTGATGATACATGAGATGAAATGATAAATTGGGAAAGGATTATTTTAAGGAAGGAAACGTTCCAGGCCTAAGTTTAGGGTACCTCCCCGGCATTTGCTATTTATGAGGACTGAGGAAAACCTGGAAAAAACCTCAGTCAGGGATGACGGATCTGGTGGGATTCCAACCCCAGATCTCCCGTTCACGAGTCCACGCCTTAACGACCTCGGCCACCCTTGGCGGTCCCTTTTTATGTGGATTTTAAATCACCTGGTTGAATTGTGTTGTGGTAAATCATCTAGGTGGGAAGAAATTTATTTCCTTGGGGAAATAAGCATTAGAATGATATATACACAAAATTCGTTATATTTGCTCTATAAAGTAATACAATAAGGATATGTCTGTTCACCTAATCACAATATGTTTCATTTTCATTAGACTATGACTTTGTTAGCGACAAACACGTAAAAAAAAAAAAAAAAATCTTAAAAGCTCGGCGTTTTGAAATAGGACTAACCGCTATTTTTTCTTTTTCTCTTTCTTTCTCTTAATATAAACTGGGCAGGCATGCAGACGTATGCATCACTGTAAACACACTTTCTCTTTCAAAACACACATATCTGCGGAGCGGTACAGTGTTTATTAAATCTACGTACGCCTTCTACTGCTGTTTCTTTCTTTTTCCATGGTATTTGTATCCATAAAGAGAAAGAAAGTAGGCTAAACTAAGGATAGGCAACATGTTTTATGGAGGTGTCACTGTCAGTTGTAATTCAGTTGCGGCTAAAGACATTTGCGGGATCTTAAAATTCCCAAGTTAAGAACTTGCGGCTTAGAGTGAAATGGTAAGCTGCAGCAGGAGAGAGAACCGTGGCACTTGTGTTGTGGGGAAGAGGCAGGATTCTTACAGTGGGAATTCTTTTCATTGTTTAGAGTGCGTAATAAAAAATCTATAGCGTATTTAAAAAAATCCACGGACAAAGTTCACAGTGTTCAACATTAAGAACTATATTCAGTGTCTTAACCAGCAATTCTATGGTTCGATTAATATCTGTTTTAGTTGCATGTATGTGTCGGTCCTGGTGGCATAGTGGTAACCATACTTGCCTCTCTCGCCGGTTCAATCCCGGCCGATGTAAAAATCCTAAGTATGGCTTCCTTCGGAAGCGAAACAAAGTCGTGTGTCCCGTGTCGTAGATTTACGTCACGAAAAAGAACCTCAAGCCTGAAGAAAGAGGTCTCTGAGCAAAATTTATCGGCCGTTTCACGCCCTGAATTGAATGGAACGCTGATGACCTGAGATGTTAAAGAGCGTTCGTAAATCAACCAAATTAACAAATGGTTCATGTTATTGCGTCGTGCTTCGTGTGCTCTCAAATATGTGGGAATAAAGTATAACCACAGTGAGCATGCTTAAACATGTCCATGTCATTAGCGACGAAATCATATTTATAACAAAATACGCAACATTTCTAGTTGCAGAATAATTTTAACAAAATTATTTCACTTACGTGAAGAGATCATAAAATCGACCAATGACATGAAACAAAATTTTGAATTTTGACCAATCACAGTCCGATATCTCAGTGAAATTATCGGAAAGTTTTATCAAATCCCTTTACTGCTCGAAGTGCATTTGTTTTCTGGTCAGTGTAGTTAACTCTATACCCTCACTATAATTCCTGAGCACATATTTAACTAACTTAATATGCATTCACTCAAGCAATTGTTTTTGCGTATTCAGTCAAACAGCCTGAAATAATTTTATAAATCATGTAACAATATTTATCTAAGCATCCATAAATTTTTTAAACACGTTGTTCAGAATGGTAAACAGCTATCTCGGTTTTGTTTTTTCTAAATTGGTATTAGTAAATCGAACGGTAGCGGTTGTATTAGTCGACTTTCATCTATTTCAGTCTCACAGTTTCTGAATAGGTACATGTAAGTATAACATTTTATAATATTATTAATAATCTGTGCGCTAATTTCAATTGTACATATTACTTTCATTCTTATTCTATTCATGAAATAATCCTAAACCCGCATTTGACTCTTCTCTATTGGTATTACTTCGACATTCATCTATTACAAGATGCTTATAAAGGTTAAGTATTCATAATATAAATACACAATTATTAAAATTTTGTAAGCCAAATTTATGGGAATTATATTTAAATTCTTATTTTATTCGTGAACTAGTCCTAATAAATATCACTCGAGAGTCTGAGCTTTCCAGATAAATTTGTTCACTACGTTCGTGAATCTCAAACGCTCTTGTAATATTACTTGTGATATCTACATACTCATAAACTTGTTCAAAAGTTTATAGATAAAGTGCTTATAGCCCAGGTATGTAAGTAATTTCTCGTGCGGCATTTTCCCTTAGAGCAAGTCCAGATATTGCTACCTGTATGTACATCTCATGCTTTTGTTAATGGACTATTCTGCGACTGAAGCTATGTAACATCTTATTTAATGTCAATGTACAGTATTGTGATAAACGTGTGTTTTGAATGCCAATATTGTGTTAATTTCCCACGGCAGTCTTAGGTGTGTCTTATTTCTAACTCACTTCATATTTAGATGAGAATTTCACAGCAAAAAGAAAAGAAAGAGATAAAACTGGGGCCAGTAGTTAATGATTTTAGTTATGCATGTCTAAACTGCTTAAGGTTGTTCTAGTATGATCAAATGCAGAAGGCAGTTAAATTATAATCTTGAAGGAATTGAGCCAACTTTGGAAAGGAAAAAGTAAGTCTAAAACACTGAAAGGCCAAAGGTAGGGCACAAGGAGCCCAAATATAGATAAATGGTGTAAAGCAAAACTAAGTCTTTCATGTATAAAAATAGAATGAAGAGGAAAAGTTCAAAAGAACGGAGAAAAAGCTAAATGGAAATAAGAAGAGAGTAGAACAGAAACAATTAAGATGAACATGTTAGCAGAAGAAATAAAATATCGAAAATTTATCCAAGGTGAAGAAAAAACAACAAATCTAAGAAAAGGAAATAAGACCAAGAACAGGGAAGAAGAGGAAAAAGATATGTCGATCAAGAAGAAAGTAAAATGCTAAGGAGGGGAAGAAGACCAAGGAGAGAGGAATAAGAGAATAGGAGTACAGTCTATGGATAATAAATAAATAAATAATTCTGTTAAGAGGTCTGTAGCCACGAACGTTAGAAATATGATTCATAATAATGTGAGCAGATGAGTTTCATGTATACGGAGGCAGAACTGTATGGGCGACACAGTCTGTACCCACGGCCATATGGCAACACGAGTCCTCACTTTACCATACTAAAACTTCCAACACTGGAGGCACTGGCTAATAATTTTACAAGTAATCACTTAAAACACGCTGAAATTGTCCATCATTTTTATTAATTCCCTTGGGGAAACTGAATGTACTTTTTGATGGATACTCAATATTAATTTTTCTAAGATGCGTGGGATTTGCCCTATACCTTTCATCGTCGCATTTTATGTTAAACACTTCCTGTTTTCCAATTTTGTTAATTAATTTATAAATCGCAACGTGATTTGGAATTCGATCATCAGGAAATTTTTCTTCAAATAATCTATTGACAGCACCAGCCGATTCTGTAAGCAATGCGAATCGTAAATAAACACTCATTATGAAACAGAATATTTAGGCCTATATTAGCTATAACTTTCATAATACACTACTGTATACGTACGGTTTCAACAGCCGTTTAGGTCAGACTGATGGTGCGTTCCCACGAAGCTCACCAGTGGTGTAAAGAGGGGCTATAGCATTTTTTAGAACATTTAAACCAAAAATAAAAACAAAGCTTCGTGTAACACATTCATATCACAGGTATGATATTCTGATATTTCAGAATAAATTAATTTAATAATGACAGCTTTACTAAACTATACTTGAAAATAACAATAATTGTAAAAGGTGTTTCGAAGCCCTAATGATGTACAATTTATTTTATAATGAACATCTACATTTAGAAGTTTTAACCTAGGTTTTACACTATGAATCACTCTTCTATCATTTGTAGTTTCGAAGATGCATGTCTCTGAAGTGGGACCTTTTTTTTTTTAATGCAAAAAATTTGCTTAAATTTCTGGTGCAAGAGAAAAGTGACGGTTAACTCTGTGGAATCAATTTTAAACACATTTTTTGGTTGATTTGATTTATTTATGGACACTCTTTAACATCTCAAGTCATCAGCGTCCCATTCAATTCAGGGCGTGAAACGGCCGCCAAATTTTGCTCAGATGCCTGTTCTTTTAGGCTCGAGGTTCTTTATCGTGCCGTAAATGTACGACACGGGACCCAGGGCTTTACTTCCCCTCCGAAGGAAGCCATACTTAGGATTTTTACGCCCGAAAAATTCATCGATCCTGACCGGGTTTGAACCCGCGATCTTGGGTTTAGAAGACAAGTATGGTTACCACTACACCATCAGGACCGCCATTTTAAACACAGTTTGGATATGCTGTTATTCGAATATCGCGTGTTTTAAACACGTTTTAAGTGTGGTTTTTATTATATATTTAAACGCATCACTCTTATTAAGTAGTAATATAATAATTTTATAGATTTTTTACTTTTTCACAATTAAAAAAATAAAAACAACAAAATAGTATAAAATTATTGAGATTGGCGAATGGATTTTTTTTTTAAATAGCGTTTAACTTCCATTTTTATCACTAAGGCACCACAGGCAGTGGGCATTGATAATACATGAGATGAAATGATATATTGATAAAGAATTTTCAAGGAAGAAACGTTCCAGGCCTAAGTTTAGGGTACCTCCCCGGCATTTGCCAATTATGAGGGCTGAGGAAAACCTGGAAAATCCCTCAGTTAGGAAGGATGATCCTGGCAGATATGGAACCCCAGACCTTCCGCTCACGAGCCCAAGCCTTAATGACCTCGGCCACCCGTGGCGGTATGGCGAAGAGATGCAGATACAAAGGAACAAAATCACAAAAAGTAGTACGAACAAGGAAGAACACAATAAGGGAATAAAAAAAGAAGAAAAATATCAAGAGTTATGTAGAAAAGAACTCAGAAGGCCGTACAGGAGAGTTCGAAAAGTAAAGCACTTGAAACACAAGATGATTTCAACTTTTGCCGGATATTGAGCAAAGGTTTTAAAGAACCGGCTAGCCACATGTCTTCGGCTGACCTATTGACATGAGAATCCACAGTCAATGACTGCCTCTGTATTCGTAATCTCATGCATCGATCCTTCCTCGAGACCTTGGAGGCCAGCAGTTGATCGCTAAGGAAGATACTTGTGATACATAATGAAGCCTGTTGTAAATAGCTGCATCATATCTTTTAACACTGTGATCATTGTAGTGCGTGCTCAAGCTGCACCCAGCCATCTTGTCTTCGCCAGGCTCTGTTTAAACAACAGGAAGTAACAAGCTCTGCTGAAGTAAAGAGGCAAAGAACTCGCTGCCTTTCATGGCAAATGCCGAAATTGTAATAGAACTAAACAGCTTACCCTGTCCTGTAGCAACATCAATAGTCAGAGATCTGGGGGAAAGCCTGCACAAGCGGCTTTAACTAGTTGTGGATCTCAATATATAGGATATGAAGGAACGAAAGGCAAGACACGCTGTCGATATGTTTGAAAATTGGACAGAATTTTCCTCTGGGTAAAGGGACATGGTATAATAAGAGTAATGATCTGGCAGACTTTCTGGCAAACTACAATAAATATTATATACCTACTGTTCTCACCACCTGCAAGGGGTTTTGCGTCTCGGCCAAGGCCGATTTCCCTGCCTGTCCTTGAACTTCCGAGCAGATTTGTTCACATTCGTTGACTTTAGAGCATGTGTAAACATTAATCATAAATACGAATCATCTTGTCACGTTCATGAAGAATTTATTCCAAAGTTCCTGGACAACTAACACCTTCCAGAACTACAAATAACGATCCTGTGAGTAAATGTTATACTACTGATTCAGTTCAAAACAAGAAGCATACGCAAAGAGGTACAGTTTTAACAAAAGACAAATTAAACGAAAAATTGGTGCAAATCTTGAACATTGGCCAGCGAAAATCACTAGCACAAGTCGTCTGCACACAGAGCAACAAAACTGATAAAAAGCAATACTTGCAAGCGTACATGTGTCCATTGTCTATGACAAGGTGATCCCGTAGCATGTGTGCGTTATTGTGAGTGGTTTCTTTCATTAGTGATTGAAGATTTAATCGACTCACAGTTTGTATTTTTTTATTTTTATCCTCAGACGAGGCGCAGTTTCACCAAAATTGTCGTGTGAACACTCACAACACTTCTATTGGTGTTGTGAAAATCCAAGCTATTTATAGGAAATTCCTCTTTATGACAGGAAAATTGGAGTTTGGTTTGCGTACAGCTCAAGTTAAGGCGCAGTCGGCTGTGGCATGTCAGCTGCCCAGACGCAAAACTCCGTGCGAGTGGTAAGGACATATTCTGGAAGCCCTGTTTTAAGAGAGCGGTGTAGCTCAGGCAATGACATTTGCTACTCGCATTCGGAAGGTCCCTGGTTCAAGTCCTTTGGGGCCGGCCATTTGACATTGTTTTTAACCCAGTAGTTTCCTTTCCACAAAATTTCCGTTCTCTAGTTTCAAGCCATTTCAGTACGTTGGTTCTGTTACAAGGCCGAAAATGTCAGGGTAGCAGCTGGTGCTGTGTGCATTGGGACGGTGCCTTGCGAACTGGAAAGGTTTAAGCTCCGGCATCTGGGAAGCAGCTCCTCTGATGAGGCCGGAACTCCTTGGATGGGTTTTCCGGTTGCCTCGGTGTGCTCTTTCTGGAAATATTGTTAAGGATTCCGTCTACATACATGCCTCACCGTCCTTGGATCTTAGAGGGCTGGTGTATACCTCAATTCATTCATTCCTTCCTCGCAGAGATGCTCCCATTGAGCATGGTTGGAATAAAATACTGAACATTTCTTTTCTACCCCTACCAACCGAATCCAATATACCTAGTACGGCGGAAGAAGTGGATAAGTTCCAGGAAAGGAACGTTTAAAACATTTTGAGTCCTTCTGGAACACCACTTGTTAGGCCGAGAACATTTTTGACAGCCTCGTACTGATACATTAACATTTAGTATTTTAATAACTTAGTTTTATAACCATGCTGTAAAAGTATCAAAGTTTAATTCAGGTTTACTAAAAACTATAGTATACTATAAAAATGAAACTGATATATTTCACCAATGATTTGGTTTAGAAATAAAAACATAACAATTTTTGCGAATATTCTTCATCCGAAAGATTCTTAAGTTCAATTTCTTTCTTTTTCAGAACCAATATGTTATATAATACATTATTAAAATTACCAAAGTGAAAGGCTTCCTTATGGAAAATGAACCGTTTAAAGTGAAGAGCAAATTGTGCATCTCGGATAGAATAAAAAACGCTGAATAACGAAAAAGAACTTTCTCAGATGAGCTGAGCAAAGAGAGCATATGCTTGTTCTGCTTATTCCGGACTGCCTTGAGATTCTTGCCGAGATTTTCCCTAAGAAATAATATCGGCAAATTCAGTGTTTCTATTTCCAGTAAAAATAGCGTTCATCATTCATAATGGGCTGGTTTGAAAAGCAAAGTAATCGAGAACATCATTGGCAAAACTAACAAAGATTACAACATCCATGAATATAGTCACCCGTTTTCCTGGTTAACAACCGGAGAGCCTATGAGTGTAATAAAATGTTTACTTGACTAGCGACATGTCTGACTACATCACACCAATAATGTTTTAGCTTTAGCCAAGAGCAGTTTAGGATTTAATTGTGGGCAAACTCCACGCTTAGTGGTGTCAAATGGAAACTTATCTACAGTAGGCTTTATCAATGCTATTGTTGAACCTTCTTATTGACATGCCAGTGGTTAACGAGGATAGCATGGCAGTAATACTGTTTCTTATAGACGACAAATGAAAAAGGCTGTACAAATAAAAAGAACTTACAGGACAATTTAATATTCGAAATAAAAATTTTGCATAAATTCGAATTTATGATTATTCCCCACAGCACCGCCACGAGTGGCCGAGGTCGTTAAGGCGCGGATTCGTGAGATTTGGGGTTCGATTCCCACAAGGACTGTCCTCCCTGACTGAGAGTTTTTTTTTCTCAGGTTTTCCTCAGTCCTCATAAATGGAAAATGGCGTAGAGGCACTCTAAACTTAGGCCTAGAACGTTTCTTTCCTTAAAAACAAATAATAAAATCCTTTCCCAATTTATCATTTCATCTCATGTATCAGCAATGTCCACCGCCTGTGGTGCCTCAGTAAAACACTATTCACAAAAAAGTTCCAACAGCATTGTTTACCTCTTTTCTTTTATCATCAAAACTGAAACGACTGTTCTCTAAAATAAACTTTGAAGTATTAACTTTTGAAATAAAATCACAAAACATCTTTTTGTGAAACCAAAGATTACCTCCTTGTCACAGCTGGTTCTGCTATCGGCCTCATACAAATTCATCAGTAGGAAAGCGCAGGTGTCTGTCACACGCGGATAATTTGGTCTGATGCATTTTTATCTTAATCTAAAAACACAAAGTTCGCGTATTATTCATTATCTGCTAATTTTCAAGGCTTTCATCTACTGAGAGCGTTATCATCATGCTCAAGATAGGAGCACTCAGCAAAGGATGTAAGCAGCTAACAACTGCAGAATAACTGTATCAAGGCAAACAAAGAGAACATTTAGTACATAACCTGTCTTGAGATACTTGGTACAAGAATGCTGCTATCTCTATGGCTATCACAGTTACGTCACGCAGTGGTGGCATCATTAACGTTCCATTATCACATTGTAGTTCAATGACTTCCAAAAATTTCTACACTCTGAAAGGTTCAGTCCCCTTTCTTATCTCCAGATACAACAAATGCTTAAAGATTCCTCTACCACTCTATCAAAGAAATATTTTGAATCTTTTAAAGTTCCAGAAAGTTCATTGCCCTTTGATCTCGGTTATTGTGTTTGTGCAAGGTAAGGTGTGAATATGTATTCTGTTGAACAGATATTGCTTAACCATGAGATGCACATGTTAATTAGTTTTCTATATTCATGCTTAAGAATGTTACCTATGCCCATGTAGGTACCGTTTTCACCTACTATGTAACAAATTTATTATATATTTATGTTTACCCTCTATAATTATACATAACATTAATGTTGTTTTTATTTCACTGAATTACCTTTTAATGCAATATTTATTTCCTATCTTATCAATTCATATTCTATTCAAAATCATCTCGTCTTTTACCTTTGTATACACCCATTTTATTTACTTTGTATGCATTATTTTAACGTTGAGTGTAAGAGGAGTTGTGGTTTTGGACCAAATGGGTTCTTTTTAGATAACATAAAATGACCCAAACACATAAACGAAAATACCAATCTACTGAATGAAATATTAGATATGCATATTGTACACATAAATTATGGCAAACATATTATAAACACAGTCAATTTGTACTAAAATGGAAGTAATTATAATAACTAGGGGGTATATAATAAGCTGATTAAATATTATTAATTAATATTTCATTCCTTTGTGGTTTTCCATCCTTCTTATATACAAAATGACCTTATTAAATAATTACATAATACACGTTATTAGATCCCTAAGTTGAAAACATCCGGATATAAAAAAAATACTTTTTCAGTGAGTTGTGAATTATGAAAGTTCTGCCTGTACGCTTATTTAACTTACGACAATATTCAATAATTGTAAATGCAAGAAAACCACTACTTAATTACGAAAATATAAAAGCCAACCTAAAAATAATAAGACAGGCAAATAAAATCCCCCCAAAAAGACAAAATAAGAACCTAAAATTGAAAAAAGTTACAAAAAGTATAAAAAAAACGTAAATAAATAAATGGTTTAAAAATTAACGTTTCTGGTACAAGTTACCTACGTATATGGAGTACCAGAGAAAAGATCTTATACTCAAAAATCGGGACCCTGTTGATTATATCTCTATCGTTAACAACACAATGTCATTCGAAAGGTTAATTAGAAACATGCAGATGCTGTTTCAAGCAAGTTTTAGCCATCAAGTCACAGGTTATATGGTTCATTTATGGCTTTGTGGAGTTTGAAAGCAATGGTATGTTACCAAATAGACACACACTTAAGATAACAAATAGCGATAAATACCTTGCCTTGAGTTAAGATATCCACAAGTGCAATGTTCATAAATCGGTGTGCAGTTTACGTGACTTTACATTGAAAACTTGAAATACGAGATTAGATTAGGAAAATGAAAGCTATTATTATTTCTAAAGGAACGAAAAGGCTTTTTATTAGCACTTCCATATCTCTCATTTTTTCAGTAATGTTACATTTTCAAAGCAAATAAAATAAGAACAGTCACACTAATATTTCAACATTTAATGGCTACATTCGACAATTTGACAAGAGTAAAAATTTTCTTAGGTACATGCACCTTATTATAGCATCTCAAAAGGGGCATAAAAGTTTATAAAACCTTCTAAAAATTAGACATTTTTCTTCATCTTCTTTCCAAGATGGCCTGTTACGATATAACATTAAACTGTTCAACCCAACGCTTCGTTGAACGTCTTACAGACCTCTTTCCTTCGGTTGTGTACCGCCACGAGTGGCCGAGGTCGTTAAGGCGCGGACTCGTGAGTTGGAGGTCTGGGTTTCGAATCCCACCAGGACCGTCCTCCCTGACTGGGTTTTTTTCCAGGTTTTCCTCAGTCCTCATAAATGGCAAATGTCGGCGAGGTACCCTAAACTTAGGCCTGGAACGATTCCTTCCTTAAAAAAATTAACCCTTTCCTTATATTTTATTTCTTTTCATGTATCATCAGTGCCAATTGCCTGTGACGTGGTTATTGCGATTATACAGTGAGCTTAAATGAGTTATGTGAAATCAGAGCGCGGCTGCGTAAGGGGAGAGGCTAGTCGTTAAGGTCTATAATGCATGTGCAGGTAGCAGATCGTAGTTAATTGAGGGAAGCTTTATCGCAGTGCATTCGTATGTTACTGTTTCAATGGGCGATTTCAATGTGCGTAAATTGTATTGTTCGTTTGTTAAGCCACTGCATAAATATAATCTTGAAGAACGGGTTTTCGTGCACAACACATGTGTGAACATGGATTCTTGCAGAGAAGTGGTAAGGCCACCCCATGATTATTATTGCTTAAAGGGCGCAAAACAGCTAAGATCGTTTGCCCCAAGGCCACTCGAAAGAAAATACTCTGGCAATGGTGTTCCAGGTAGAGAAAATGTTCGCCAATTGTTAAAAAATTACAAAAGACTGAATCTCTCGATATATTCCTAATCACTCGGGTTCTTGTGGAAGAAAAGTTAGGTGAAATACAGAGATTTCCTCCATAGATATCGGCAACCTATTGCCGTTGAGGGGCATGGTTTTCAACATCACTTATAACGCAGACTGGTGATTGCTATTAGTTTTAAATACAGTATCATATTATGCTTTCAATGAAAATATAATACTGAAATAAAAATAATGTACTTGATGCGCGGCGGTTGCATTTCCCCAGCCACGCTCAGGCGGCCCGTGTCAAATAACCTTACTGTATTTGACGATATATGATTTATCATTTCTCCCTGTAATTTTAGACATGATTCATTACAGTATTCAGTCGTAATTCTTATATTGCATCCTCATTACGTTTATGATCCCATTTTGTATATCTCGCAGTTTATCTCATAAATAGCATTTCATTAACTGTTGTTTTTTCTTTATTAGTGCTCCTTTCTCCTAACTATAACAAAGTGCAAATCTTGCTAATGTATTGTTTACTTCTAGTATGTCGTTGTAATAACTATTAGGGAGGTTTTATAATATTGTTATTGCTTCCATTGCTTTGGCAAGTTTAAAAATTTTCTCTGAAAAATGCTTTCATAGAAAAAGGATCTGTATCCAAGATTTGTAGATGAATTTGCTTCTGTTTGTAATCCAAACAAATTTTGGTGTACAGAGCATTTTCCACTAAAGATCATGTTTTTTGCCTTAATTTTTATGTCATATTTAATTTAATTTTGTAAAAATGTTATACCAAACATTTTCATCCTTCAATATTGTTCCTTGTGTTAAATACGAAGTTAGAAATCAAACAAAACAGATCCTTGTACAATAATCAATTTACTTCAGCTTGTTAATTATGGATATAAAATAGAAAAGTAAATTTTACAACCTGACTTTGTAGCCTGACAATTTCACTAAATTATTGTTCATTCTTCTTATATTTACATATCAAACATTTGCTACATGTAACAAATGGGAGGATAAGCGAAGTCGCTACTCTATCCACACATATCTCGATAGTGCCCTAGTAGCACGTAGGAATAGCATGAGGTCACATACTCGTTCGAAAGGCTGACTCTTCTTGATATGTTGCATGTTTAACAGCAATGATCACGTCGCGAGGACGATGTTGAACTATAACACGTGTCAAAGCATGCTCAGTGAAGCATGCCTCCCGCTTAAGCTGATCCAGAGAAGCTCATCCGTAATTTCCAGAAACTCCATAGTCATCATGGCATCACTGCAATAATTACCATATGATTTACCGTACTCTGTTGTCTGTAGGTAGAACAGAAGTTCCAAGCGCGCTCAAGGACACTTCACACTCGCGAACATCCTTAAAACAGCGGAACAAAGCTTGCTGGCAACGAAAATGTAAATAGGGACAAACTGTTCGGTATCTGTATTTTTTTTTTTTTTTTTTTTTTTTTTTTATCGTTTTTCAGTTCAAATTAAATGCCACATGAGATATGTATCGCCTCTCTTTCTCACAAAAAATGAAGACAAGCACTTAGTTACAGAATGAGGTTAAAGGAAGTATAAAATTTGTTTGAATGCAACTGATAATAATCAGCAAAACAAAATTTATCGTATAATAAAATGAAGGTGCTACGCAGAAACATGTAGGACTGCTAAAAGTATAAGCATTTTCAATGCTAACGATAGTTTGCTTCAGTGTGTTTAAAATAATCTCACCATATATCTTAAATCATTAGACTTCTTTAATTTTCTGAAGAGTAAATATTCTATATATACTGCGTTCTTACTAGCAGCTTGCAATAATTAAAGAATAATAATAAAATATTGTTCAATAATTGCATCGTCGGTCCTGGTGGTGTAGTGATAACCATACTTGCCTCCTAAACCCAAGATCGCGGGTTCGATCCCGGCCAGGCCGATGGATTTTTTTCGGGCGTAAAAATCCTAAGTACGGCTTCCTTCGGAAGGGAAATAAAGCCTTGGGTCCCTGTCGTAGATTTACGGCAGTTAAAGAACCTCAAGCCTGAATAAAAGAGGCCTCTGAGCAAAATTTGTCGGCCGTGTCACGCCCTGACCTGATGACCTGAGATGTTGAAGAGCAAATAAAAATTCAGTAATTGCATCGAATAAGTTCTACACATCTTGAACCTATCTGTGCAACAAATGCAAGATATGAGAAGCCAAAAATATATATCTTAATTTCTGTTACATCATTTCTAAGCTTCTTAACCTACAATAATTATATTTTCTCGTCATCCTGTGGTGAATTTCATTTGGTTTTGTTCCCTCGCTGTTCAAAAACATTTACGGTGCAGTTCTGGATACAATTTCTATTGATGTCACCCGCCATTGTTGCGATATGTTCTTTCATACATTTTTGTAGTATGAAACAGCATATAAATTCCCTTTGGAACTAAACTTTGATAAAACATTCTTCGCTCACGTGTTATGCTTCCTTGCGGAGCTAGTGCAAACGACGTTGAGCTATCAACAATCGCAAACAATTCATGAGGTCATTTATTATCAACGTACATTTATAATGTTCACGCTTGCTGAACCTTTTACTTATTTTACTTATTAACAAATTTACTTATTAACAGAAATAGACCTGGATATGTGTAAAAATAAAAAAAAAAAGCACACATGATAATTGAATGACCTGCTGCTTTTTTTGAGGCATGCTTCTTGTCTTAAGATATGCTGAAAACGCCCATCGTCAGCAGGAATACATTGCAACGTGTGACAACATAGTTGCTTATTATTTCAGCTGTTTTATTAAACACTCCACATAGTTCCATTGCTACATAGGGAGCTAGAGCCCTTCCCTTTTGAGTCCTCCACTCTTTCAAGCTAAATGATTTTATATCTTTCTTCCTTTTTAATTTGATTTTTAAATTTAGTATATATATATATATATATAATATTAATGAAACATAAAAATAAAGAAACACTATTAACAATGTAACAAATTAACACTAATAATAAAAGTAGATAAAGATAGAGAAAGAGTCACACTTGAAATTGCTATATTTCGAACTACTGCGAGTTCTTCAATGGCAAGAAGCTAGACCAATATATATATATATATATATATATATATATATATATATATAACATTTTCCTTTATTGACATGCATATTTTTAAGACTGTTAACTATATATATATATATATATAAATTAACGGTAATAATAAAAGTAGATCACGATAAACACTGAGAAAAAGTCACACTTGAAATTGCTACATTTCGAACTACTGCGGGTTCTAGCTTCTTGCCATTGAAGAACTCGCATAGTTCGAAATATAACAATTTCAAGTGTGATTTTTTCTCAGTGTTTATCGTGATCTACTTTTATTATTACCGTTAATTTGTTACATTGTTAATAGGGTTACTTTATTTTTATTTTTCATTTATATTATATACATATAATAGCATTGCTCTAATGAAATATTAAACATTTGAAAATGAAGTGGTTTAAAACATAAAAGGCTAATCCTGGGTTCAATGTTTCTAGTATTCAACTACTTCTTTTATAACTTTAATGAAGCAAGTAGCATTTATATTGTTAAAATGTCTATTCCTACATTTTTATCTTCTAGTTATTCCAAATACAAAACTGAAGCCCTTGAGACAAGTCTGGCAATACCACTTACTAAAAGTTCATAAAGTTAGTGAAAAATGGGGAAGACTACACATCAGTGACAGATATCACACAGAACCCTGTAAATTATCTGGAGACTGAGCAAGTGGTTTGTGGAAACAGGTTCAATACAATTCTTTCTTCGATCAAAGTGACCTATAAGTTCAGATTTTGACTCAAACTCTAGTTGTTAGTCTGGGGAGGGATTCGTTTGAATTTGAGATAGATTGGAGCAATGGGAAAGTTTAAGCTTTGGCTAAAGATGATCCGGATAGCGCTTTGACTTTTGCTAATGGTTTCATATCCAAATAAAGCAGGTCCTGAGTTTTGGAAGTTCATTATTTGGTGAAATTAGGGAACTTTTAAAATAAATAGACCGAGCACTCATCACAACAATGCTTACTGACAATAATCTGGTAATGCATGCATCAATAGCTGGACATTCATGTTTGGGCTGGAATTTGAAGCAAGGACTTCGTTTGTTCGTTTCTTTACAGAATGACTATGAAATGTTGGAAGAAAGAAATAATTCAGATTAACTCCAAAAATATGTTATCTAAACCCAGCCTCGCCAGTTGACAAACGGATACACTAGCGTCCAAAGCAGTGGACTTGAAGACATTGACCTAATTTGGCAACAAGATGGTACTCCTCCACTTTACGCTACCGAGGAAAGAAACTTATAATTTTAACAACTGGAAAGGTAGACGAGGAATTATGAAATGACTTCCGTATTCCTGTGACCTAATCCCACGTATTTTTTTTCTTGTGGGTAATTGTTACAGAAAAATTCTACTATAAGAAATCAAAAAGCCAAAACCACCCTATGAATTAATCACTGAAGTCTTTGAAGAAAATCACAAGAACAAACTGAAACTGTTTCTACGGGTTCATCTCTAATATAATTAGTATTTATGTATGTTTTCCCTTTCTAAATTACTATGATATTTAATAATTTTAATAAAGTATATTTTCCACTTTGTTTTTTCGAGCATCATATGTTGCATAGCTTGGCGTCTTTGTAAAATGGATAAACTCTGTGCTTTGTCCGCAAAAACGTTGAGAATACATCGAACCATAAACATTGTAAGGGTGCGATATTTTGTGCGCTAAGGGAAAGCGAGTCAAGGACATTACCTATTGAAATATGATCCTTTTAAACGAGATGTTTTATTAGGAAAAGCGATTATTCCTTTGAATGTGTGTGTAGAGTCTGTTACATGCCGTACGAGACAGTTGACCTCATTTCAGCTGAAAACAGTTACAGTTCGAAGTAACGTATCGTAAGACAGGTTTTTTAAACTCCTATGACTAGCGAATCAGATGAGGACAGGCATATTTGAAAGCAGCCAGTGTAGGGGTAGAGTTTACATTTCTAAGGAGCGACGCGATACTATCAGGCGTTTCGTGAAGCTTGCTTGCCTCATCGATTCTTTTTTGAGTTAGGTATATAATGACCAGATTGGGCGCCCTTTTTCATTACTTATTACTTATTCGGTATTCGTTCCTGGTTCCTCGTTAGCATTCGGCATTCTTCTCGCGACACCCTGCACTTAGCTAGCCGGAGTTCGCGAAGCGTGTACCTGCATAGGAAGCGTTTGCTTCGGTTCAATAAGCACATTATGTTTCGTCGGGACAATTCAAGCATCGTACAATAAATCTCTATCAACGGCAAAGCACCGAGATTTATAAAAAAGTGACGGTGAATAAATCGTTCTTAGAAGTAACATCGAACCGCGTGTTCATTTATAAAAACTAAACCTCTAAATAGACCCATTGATTTAGGATCAACAAAGTTAGCGCAATTACCCTAGAATTTGCTGTTTCTTTGGGACGAGTATAACACATAAACCACAACTACGAGCAAACATCACCAGCCGAGGCAACAATCAGAACTAACCGTGGTCATAACAACCCAAAAATTTAGCTCACCAACGTGGGATTAAAACAGCTTCTTCCCAACGACACAATCGCTCGCAAAATGTAAAAAATATTTGTAAAACTGTACCACAGCGTTCTGAATTGTGCTAATATGACAGAAATTTCTGTAAGTGTGAATTTAAATCAATCTTAATCCTGTAATTATCTGACTTTAGGGACATTCAGTACACCCTAGGGAGAAAAGTGGCGGGTACTTTGACAGCGGTCAGTTTTACTGTCATTTCCCTCTTTTATGTAGAGGACGATAATCTATCTAAAAAATTGCACGTATTTTTTTCCATTTTTCAAGTTTTATATAAACTTCTTGTTTATGTAATACTAATTCTAATATTCCTAATTTTTCACAATTGTACAATATAAGCTGGTCTCCCTGCGGCTTATTTTAAAGAAGGCAAATTTCCGTGAGTTACGTTTGATGTTTTCAGAAGAAAGAAAATAATGCACCAAAGAATATCCATGGATTTTTATACGTTCACATTAGTGTCATCAATGTACTCTCTATTCATTTAAAATGGGCAGGTTGACCACCTGATCTCGTGTAAAAGGCGCTATAGAGTTCCAAAGCAATGACGTGTTCAGTTATATTGCCATATTGTGCCTGTAAAGTAAACAGACCAACGAGTGCCTTGCTCTTGAGGAAGTTATTATAGTAATACCGTACACAGTCGAAGTTCTAGTGATTCTTAATATCTTTTAGTGACCCACTGGCCAGGGCATGCATACCACAAGAACAGTAATGATCCCCAAAGTAAACAAGCACAAGCAAAGGAATGATTTCATGTTATCGTTTTGTATGCTTCAAAACAACCTACAACGGGTTCAATGCCTTTAACATCCGTTCATATTCCTCTACTAACCTTATTTACGTTTTTCAACATTCCACCTGTCACGAGGCATAATGGAAGTAGCTCTAAAGGCTTAAGTTCCTCTTAGGTGCGATGCGATTGGAACTTCCTGAGCACTTAATAAATGGAATGTAACATTCTTGATTCTTCTAGGAGAACAGACGGAAATGATCTTTACACGGTATGTTTGGAATTCGTTTTATTACATGGTGTTTGGCTATAATTTACCACACTAACTTAACCACAAATCTTCCTCTAACCTATCCTTCGGAAATAGCAAAGTTCTTGGATGTATAAATTTCCAAGAAGGTAAAGGTCGCCGATTTCCTGATTCATACTTTGCGTTCTATTATGACTAGAAGTGTAATAGTGATTATCTCATATTTTGATTTAGTAGTGCAATATTTGTTAATGAGTATTAGTTTTTAAAAGTTAATATTTTGACTATATGCACTCTTATTGTTCTGACGGTAAACAAAAACCGTATACTGGCAGAGTTGGCAAGGTAAATCAAACCACACACACGGATGATTTTTTCCCCCGTAATCGTTTAACGCCTCGTCATAATAAATGGAATAATAAAATAATCGGCTAATAACGCCTAAAGTTTGATTGGATTATTAGGGACGGAGTAGAATATTTCAGTGCTTCAGCTTTGCTCAACAGCTCACTATTTGTGCCTGCCAGTGAAGGCATCTCCGGGGGGAAGAGGTGAGGTAAAGAAAACATGGTGCGGCCAGGATTCACGGGCGGTGAGGATCTTCGGAGCAAGAACCTTTACAAAGCGCAAGCCACCGTCACACTACACCAACCCACCTTGCCTGACCTTTCGAACCTATAACAGAACCAACGAAATGAAATGGTAGAGTGGAAAAGGCAAGGAAAGATCCATCCCAGTGTTCGCTTAAGCGACCAGCGAAAAATTGAAAAAGATCCAAAGTCAGGAGGACCGACTCTAAAGGATTTGAACCCCAACCTCCCGAATGCAAGTCCCCAGCGTTACGGCCTGAACCATCCGGCTCGTCGGTCACACCTAAAGTTACCTAATATCAAGTTTCGCATAATGGAGAACTCCGAAAAAAATCTTAGTCAAGTAACATATCTCGACCGGAGGCCGAAAAGCCTGCAAGGATTTTCTTGTAAAAATAGATTATATATAAAAAAAAAAAAAGTAAAGAGAAAGATAAGAAATTAGGACAGCAGAGAAGATAAAGAAAAAGAGAGAAAAGCATTGTTTGTACTTTGTCATTGTTTTCTTCTTCTCCTTTTGTCTTCTTTTTCATTTTTAATGAAAACTTCCATATTTTATCTTTCTTCTAAATCATCCCCACTATCGCGAATACATTCTTTTTAATTGCTTTCCCATTTCAACCTCTTTCATTATGTACATTTACATTGAATTCAGTGAGATTTCACCGAGTTTGTTTCATGCCATTAATAGAGTCTCCAACTCATGGAACAGCGGATATCTAATAAAGAATATATTTTTCGGCGGCAGTTTTTCTTCTTTCTTCCTTTGTTCCTCACTCCACCCAACCGGAATCTTGAGTGCTTTTGAAGTCAGGCACTTCACATGCTTTTTCAGAGATCTGGAATTCTTATATAGTCTTAAGAAAAGAACGAAAAATATCTGACTTATTACATGGTTTATTTAAAGATAAGATGCCAACTTGAGCGCCGAATGGGAGGAGGGGGAGGAAGCAGATCATCTGCTGAAGTTGATGGGCATTGATGGTCAAAGTTAATTTATCTAGTTCAAAATTACTTATGAACTTCATATATTGGACGTTCCGCTTTGAGGGAGGGGCAATCTAAGGTCACAATATTAAAGAAAAGACCAATATTCTACCTTAAATTCAACCGCTATTAACGACCAGTTTTCAACCCAAGAATAAGCAGAGTGTATAGATACATATAATTGAAGCATAATTATGCTACAAGTAAAGGGTAATTTTATATTTTTATAACTGCGGGCTTATTAAAATGAGAACGCCTAACTTATATTACGTCAATATCTCATTAATATTTCTCTTATTGGATTAAGAGTGCTTTCAAAGGATTTGTCTCTACTGTCCAGTTGATACGCACTTAACGATCCATAATTTATCATATATTTTATTTCTTGCGCTCCAAGTGTCTACTGTACACGTGTATACTCAGTGAATTATAGAAACACAGATAAAATAAAATAAAATGAATCAAAATTTTTCTTTAAATATATCGCGTTATAAAGTTACCAAATATTTACTACTGCTCTGAAAAAATACTAATTCACATCATCCCAGTATCTACATAGCTAATAATTATTATTATCTTTGACTTTAAGTATATCTATTTATAATCTGTAGATTGCTATTTAAAGTAAGAATGTACAACATACGATGTGAGTTACTTATTTCCTACTTTCTGGAGCGCAGTATGCAGGACTTTTACTGACAAAAAGCAAAGTTTTCAAGCTACAAAAACTAACCTCAGTTGTAGAGCTGTTGTCCAAAGCGTGGTGGAATTATTGTAGGTTTTAATGTTATGAACAGGCGAACAATAAACATGCAATGTAGCCTTAGGAAATGCTGACAATTTTTGGTTCTGCATGAGGTTTGCTGACTAGCTGCCATCAATAATGCCACACAGCATGATATAGGTAGGTATTGCAGTTGTTTACTTGCGTCCTTAATACATCTGGAGTAGACATAAGATACCCACATCCAGAATGAAATTTAAAGCTGGCTAAATAATAGCATTTTTGAGGAGCGTAAATCTTGTACTTTGAAACTATTATTTAAGAAAGAGAGCACGTGTTCTGCAGCTTAGTCTTACAGAGTATGTAAAAGTTATAATTAAAGAAAGTAACTAGAACGAAATATAACCTGAAAGATTCTGCATGTAAGCATAAAAAATACTTAAAACACAAAAATAGTAGAATATATTTCTAATTTTAAATACTGGCTATGTGAAATATAACTGAAAATTATCAATAGAAATTGAAGACAACTCTGTGTATTTATGAACTTTTAAAAGAACAATAAGAGAAAAAAAAAAATAATGAAATTGTGGCCTTTCTTCGCTTAATAAGCTTTTTGACCTTCCAAAAGACTTAGAAATGAAATTCTTAAAGATACGTGGCCGCTGTCCATGGTCAATTGACTTCGACTTTAGTTCAAACCTCCTATAAAATCATCCTTTAGACAAAATGAATTTTTAGTAGCTTTCGGCGACTACCAGGTAATTGGATTCGTTGTATCATTAATTAAATGATTCAATTATTTGTCTCAAATATCTTGACATTTGGCATAGGATCTGAAGCTACAAGTATAAAAATAAGAATAATTTCAAATAGAATTGTTATGTGATCAATAAAGTAACAAACTGAATTTCTGTCATCATGTACCAATTGAATATTATTCTACCGACCCCAAAGAAGAGATGAACATCAAAGACTAGAACGGTGGAGAAACTTTGAGAAGGAACGGGCTAGTAAGCTAGCAACAATGAGGTGATGATGCTGATGAACTTGGACTCCAAAACAAATTTAAAGGAAATATATGGAATAATATTTAAAATTGTTTGAAATATTTTTATATTTGTGTTTTTACATAAGACTCAACAACGAACATAAAATTCATATTTGATGTTATCCGAAATAACGTAATTTAAAAACAGAGCATAAAACAACATTCGGCTCATCTCTTGATATGATTCATGCAGACCTTGAGAAACAATTTATGTCTCCAAAGAGAGAGAGAGCTCACAGCGGGATTTTTCCACACGTGCATTTGCATTAGTGTGGGCATAGGTACACGAAGACGCCATTCACAACCTTCGCAGCACATAAGTCACACAGGAAGCAGGAGTGGGAACTAGGAAAGACTGAAGATAAATAACTACAATAGTGAAACACGTTAACACCAGTAGTAGGTTGGAACGTGTGAATCACGTCCTTTCTCAAAACGGTGGCGTTCCCCATCTCTCATTGTGTTGCGTTATCCGGAAAAGCTAAGACGTGTGAAACAAACATTAACAATTGAATGGGGAAGAATATTCGTACAACATTTAACCTTCCTACTTGCGGTTTAGTGACCCAAATCGCAGCCTTAGCCGGAACAAGGCCACTGTGTTATGCATAACTGGAAGTTTCCTTTAGAGAATTAACTTTTTTGAAGTTTCAATTTAGCATATTATCTAATTTTGTAGTTATTCTAAAAATTAAAATAGTAAAAACTAAAATATGAAGAGTGTTAGGTAATTTGTAAATAAGTGTTTTGAAATATCAATTTCTGCTTTTTGAGCAGGCTTTTTACAGTAAAGTTTGCTATTTCAATAATGACTCTACGTATTTATTTTTGCAAAATAAACAAAATAGCTTCACTTTTTTACAATTATCACAATCTGGAAGTATAAGTACACAAAACATCACAAATACTGCGAGAATAATCCCCATATCAGTAGCCAATCATTAAAGTATTCTATATTTAGTGCTATTAAAATCTCGGACTAATTATAGGCAGTAAAATAGCTTCGAATAGTCCTGGTGAATGAGCAAAAGATACTCAGTGGTTTCTGGTCGAGTTCATTTTGTGTTTATGCCTTTATAGGGGATCAGATTAGTGTCTCTCTTACTTTCGTACTGAATATATTGTACGGACTCCCACCTCAAATTTCCTAGAATTGTCTCGCACAGATAGATAAGATTATTCGTCAGGACTATTCAAAACTACAGTATAGCACTAAGCAAAGATTAACTTATCATGATGTGTAGCTTAGTGCAGAACAGCGGATCTCCTTTAATGATCTCTCGCTATCGTGGATCCTTAAGATTTAGCCCAGTTAAAGATGTAAACAAACAAATAAATGCATATTTTTCCCTACATATTTAATCTTTTTGTTTTAGTAGATGGCGTAACCAGAATTTTCTCAAGGGGGAGTTCAGTTTTGTTTTTGAAATAAGTAGGGGATCAAAAATATGAATAAACATTTTAATAATAAATGCTACTTGTTTTGTTAATTTTATAAATGGGTGCTGAATATTGGAAGCACAGAATCAAGGACTAGCCTTTATGTTTTAAATAACATTTTGAAATTATTAATATTTCAATAAACAATAAAGATATTAATTAATACAGAAAACAAATGGTACTGTACTTTATTTGACAGTGTTACCAATCCACGTGTCAATAATGCAAAGGTTACGTAACACCATTTAAAAATTAAATTATAAAAGAAAGAAAAAAAATAAGAAAGATTGGAAGACTCAAAAGGAGAGGGGAGTTTCTAACCCCCGTAGCACCTATGTAGCTACGCCTCTAATTGTAGTGTATTCTTACACAATAGCAATAATATTACATTTAATAATACATACAAAACACAAAAAGCATTGAAAATATAAGGAAATAATCCTAAAAATTGTTGTATAGGATTATAGAAAGCGTGAAAATGAAAATCAGTGTTGCTCCTTTATTATTTTTTTTTTCCTAATAACAATTTGAATTTGTTAATAAAATAACTAACAATATATGTGGCATAACATTACTATAATGCTAACTCCTGAATGAGGTAGATGAACTGCATTTTTCTTACGATATAGCGGGATTAATAGCAGAATTTTGTATTTTGAGTTGCGATTTTACGATTTCCAAACAGTTTCAATACTCGTGTTTTAGATAAATTATTTCAAAGAACGATTTTTCACACAAGTAAATTGTTACGAAAGTTATCAATATTTTCATAGCCTTCTTTGATGGTCCGGAGAGCCCCAGCCTATGCATTTCGCTGCCGAAAGACGCGTGCCGTTGCCAGGGATACTATAACGATACATATGAAAGTTCTACCCTATCCATCTTTTCTGCTTACCTATTTGTGCCTCCTGAATAAACAATTGCCTTCAATTTGATTTTATTTCTCGCAATAAATACACATTGTAAAATTGTGTAATCTTTTGGGGTTTATTTATAATCCATTGTTTGTATCAATATATTGGAAAATTAATGCTTTATGAACACACTGGGAGGGCCTCGTGGAAATAACATTAACATAAAATGTTAAAAAAAAAAAAAAAAAAAAACGAGATTCAAACTCGCTTTTACTTGTCACCAGTATCATACAGACAGTGTAAAGACATACTTCACAGTTTCCATTCGTTATTATGTAATATAATTTCGAATAGACGCTACATTAATCAGTGGTGCACTGGTCCTTTAGAACTTAATGCAATAACTTTGAGAATTGAACAGATAGAACATAGATTTCCTGTCTCAAGTTGCTTATCTAAGACCCCTCCACAATCTCTGAAATTACTGCGGTGTAGTTCATTAACACTATTTTGAACCTTGGTTAAAATATTGAGCTCCTAGAAAAATGTGTAATGAAAATAACTCTATGAATGTAAAATAATACCCAAAGATCTATGTAAATACAAAGTAAATATTATTTTATAAATTCAACTTTACATGCAATAATGGTAAATTGATCAGCATTTTCATACGCTCCTGAAAATAGGAAAATTTTCTGCATCTACCACAAGAATCTTTTTCCCCTAGTTTCATAAACTAAGAACTCAGGAATTATAACTTCTCACCTCTATGCTACAGCCTAAATGATATTGTTTGCTCTCAGCAGTAGAAAAACCCGTGAGTTACGTCACTACGCTGGAACCTGCCCGAGTCATACGTCATAATGACGTCATATTAAGCGATGACGATGTTTAAGGTCGTGCAAGCAAGCTGCACACAAGTCGTTTAAATGTTTATGATGTTTAATAAGGAAGTAGCATTAGGCGAAGTGCGAGCATACCGGTAGCTTAGCATATCAGTAATAGCATCGCTCTGCGAACTTAATAACCATTTCCTTATCTCACGCCATCGTTGTCGTCTTGGCTACCACTAGATATATGGGTCATTGTTTGCTCCAATATATTTCTGATTTATTACCCTGTCGCTGTTCTATCGCGTTTCGAACTTTGACCATCTGTCGCTTTTCTGTTAATATTTGGTTAGCTACTTTCTTCATTCTTCATCTCGCAAAAGAGAGGCCAAAATTACTACCAAAATGTCAAATTTTCAATCTAAATATATGTAAAATTAAACAAAAGTAAATAATTTGTGTTAAATAGTATTCTAACATAAATCCATACTAAGCACTGGAAAATAAAATGAAAGAGTTTCACATTAAATAATAGTAAACTATAATGAGCTAGACTTTTACACATAAAAAATTTAAAAGTAGTAACAAAACTTACTGAGAATGAAGTTGTTTAATGAGGTTATTATTTTTGAAGGCGAGAAAAAGCGTCAAACAGTTAACTGAAAATACCGAATGGGCAATAACTCATTTTGAAAGGGGAAAAAAGAGATTTTTTTATATATTATTATAAATGATAAATAACAAATAGCAAACGATTGAGAGTAGTCTTACGTCACCTCATTTACTGTAAGAGACTATAAAATATAACAACATAAACACTTTTCCTTAGAACAATATTGGGCAACCATGAAGAGTATATTTTGTATTGCCAATTTATTTTCACCATTTTGTCAGCAAATGCTTAACATAATTATGGTAGCCCTTACGCGTTCGTAATTTTCTCTTAAAAACCGGCGGAATCAATAAAAAGATATCCAGGCTGTAATAATGCCAGTAACTGTTATTGTAGCGATTTTAATAACATAAAGTAGCAAAAGTAAAGAAGACTGAAATTTGATAAATTATAAAATGCACACATTTTCTGTGATTTCTTAAGAATCCTCCAGAATATATTTTATTTGCTTTTTTTTTTTTTTTTTTTTTTTTTACAAAAGGAAAATATTTACGAAACATTTTATTCACGAAATATTTTATTTCCTTTTTTTACAAAAGGGAAATATTCACGAAACAGTAGCCCTACAAAAATTAACCTCGAAGATTTCAGTATCGAATCCCATGATGCTGATGTCATACCTAGATCGAGGTACAAGACCAGCTTCCGATGTAGTCCGTTATACACAAGATACATGTACAACATGGCGAGATAGTGGACAAAAGAGGATTGCAAAGTGACCTGCATAGCATTCCAAGAAATGACGCTCAGCGGTACGCAGTAATACGTTCCAAGTGCTTTTCACGCGCTAATTGATTGGCTTGCCGCAATGATCAACAGACCAGTCAGTGTCTTACACATACGGAAGGTAAACCCCTACTTTCTAATGACTAAGCTGCTCAAAGCAAAGTTCACGTGTCTATAGCGCTGCTCATTGGAACTAAAGATTCACAAGGATGAACATGTATGATATATAGTAAATGTAAATTCTAAAATAATTGCCACATTTTGTCGCACTCTATATATAGGGGGGCTAGTCATAAAGACTGAGAATTATTTTTTCACTTAAGAAGTACACTATGTAGGGTCATCGGTTGGTATGGTCCGAAGTAGTTCCCATTGAGTTGCATGCAGTTGGCCCAAGTATCAGTCAGTCCTGGAAGACGTTTCATGACATCTTCAGAAACCGCCTCCATTTTCTTCACGACAGCCGTTGATGAACCAAAACGCGGGCTCGCTTTTGAGACAAGATAACAGAAAAAAATCGCAAGGAGTCACGACCGGACTGTATGCAGGGTGGGATACACGTACTATGTTTTTTCTGGTCAAATATTGAGCAACAACTTTGCAAAAGTGAGAGTGTGCATTGTCATGGTGAAGGCGCCAACCAGATGGATGTATCTCATGGCTTTTTCCTGAGCATGTTCGACGAGGGCGCTCAAAATAGTCTTGTAATACTCCCTATTAACCGATGTCATGATTATAAACCATTCCACGACAATCAAAGAACGAAATCACCATAACCTTTCCTACCGAGCGGAAAACCTTGGCATTCTTTGGTGTTGCAGAACGAGGTGACTTCCATACTGAATTCGCCTTTTTTTCTTTCGGAATCGTAATGGTGCAGCCAAATCTCGTCACCTGTAATGATGGAATCCAGGAATACCTCGCCATGCTATGCTACAAGGCCAAAACTCCCGATACACGTCCACTCTTACCATCTTCTGTTCACCGCCTGTGATGCCTCAGTAATAAAAAAACGGGCGCTAAACACTATTAAAAACTAGTTCTGTTCAGGCGTCTCATGTGTGAGCAATCGTGGAAAATGGTGAACGCATTACCACGGGAAATCTGTAACATTCAGCCTTCTATTCACTACTATTCGATCTTCCCCCGAACAATGGGCAGTTATGTTAATCATGGTCTCGTTCACTGCAGTGGTTGGAGCACCTGGACCGCCCTGCTTTGTTGTTAAAATATGGCCCTCTTAAACTCTTTGGTGTGGTTGATTTGTCAGAACATCATCGCCATATGATTGCTGTAACATCGCTTCCATGCCATATTTCTGCTGACAAGCAAAATTTCAGAGCAGCGTACTGCTCGTTACGAAGCGACTTCATTTTACGCTGCCAAATGGTAAAACACACCTCTTTGCTGGAGAAATGGACTAAAACGCATGCGCTTACGCTTTTCAAAAAATTTTCACTTCTCATGAAATGTTTGTCTTACCACCGTATCTGTACTGTGTGATGAGAGGAAGGAAAAAAAATCGGTTTTCATAACTAGCCCTCTTATTCTGCTTGCTGCATTCCTAGTTCCCATGTATATGACAAAGTGTATTAAAAACAACACAACTTGACAGACATTATATAGCTATCTTTGCATCATGAAAGATAGTGATCTCTAAATGCTTAACCACTTCACACAGAAACAAAAACATTAGCATGCAATATTTTAAAAAAGTAACCCAATTATATGCCATTAAAGCTTAAATGTGAAACTGTTCATTTAATTAGCACCGTCTCTCCATTTCAGGATATTTTTTTTAAAAAAGGATGTTAACACAACAGAGATTGCTCTTAATGTTTATTCATTCTTCTTCTAATGACGTTTTAGGTTTAATTTCTTGCTGAGTAATAAATATAACCTCATCTTATTGACTCCCTTTTATTTACCTTACTATCAATGCTAGGAATGTATAATCATGTATAAATAAGAAAGCAACACATTAGAAGGAAATAGCAATTACGTTTTGTATTGTATTATTAATGATTGTTAAATTTTGAGAATATTATTTTTATCATCATAAAATTTCCGTTCCATATGCACATGATTAATGGATAAACTGAATTGTTATTAAAATTATAATGGGAAATAGGGGTGCAAATAACAAACTGAATGACAAAAGACAATAAATGCTTTCTTTTGTATGTAGTAAGCACAAACCACTTAAAAGACCTGAATCAGTCCCTTTAATGTTGTATAAGAAAACAATTAAAAAAACGATTAATTTCATTAAACGTAATTAAAAACACTCACATTTCACTAACAAGTTCATGCCCTATTCATTAGGATCTATGTCCTATATTGCGTTCCCCGTTACTTCTGTCCCAACGTAAATAAATATGAATGTATCACTCCGCGGTGCATGGCTCCGATGTTAAGTAGCAAAATTAGTGCTACAAACAACTAGTGCAACGTTTTTAATTGTTAGCTCTGGTTACTATTTAACTAAACTAAATTTAACACGATAGCTTTGTCGCCATTTTTCATCGAATTTCCTTGACGGTGTTTTATAAAATTAGTTAGCAGAACCGGCAGATGCCTCCACCATGGCCCCTCTTTGCATTGGAACTGGTTGCAATGTACAGAGAGCAAAATGTTCGTAAATTACTAACTATTAAAATGCGTAATAAGGTACTCATAACTACTGGTATCTCTCAAGAGTATACAGTATTGACTAATGCGGTTTTCTCGATGAAAGCTAGCCTTTATTAAAATTTAAATTGTAATTTCCCTTAGGGACTACTACGCCTAACATCAGGGAACCAGTGATAAAATAGCTGCACCGCATGATTATATTTACGGTAGGGTAGAAGTAACAACGAACAGGTAATAAACAACAGGAATGTTATTCAAAGATACTTCCAATTCACAAAATAGACAATTTCTTAGTTAAAGATTGACTTTTGAAATGTTAAAAGCACACATTTGTTGTACAGTGACAATTCATTGTTGTAAGTACTGTTTACTCTCCGGCGGAGTCCCTGACATTCGGACATAGCATCCCGTTTGCCACACTTTTCCTGCCGGGCACACGCGAGCAAACACACAACACACGGCATGCAGCATTTCCTTCATTCTAAGTCAATTAAATGCTTTGCATGTGAAAATTATAAACAGTCTTTATTGCTGATGAAAATCGTTAATAAATGCTTCATTATAATACCACCTGCATAAAATTACCATAGTAACAATTATGATATTAAATTGTTTTATTGTTAAAATGCTGCTACAAAATTAATGTTAATTACGATAACACGAAGGAAGCAATTACCGAGAACAATTCATCTTTATTTCAGAATACAGAATTACAGAATTAAAAGTTAAACTTAGTTCCAAATGAATTAGTATAATTTTATACCTCAATACTATTTTGTTCTGAACTGTATGCCAACACTAAAGTTCCCGAAATATCGGTAATGATATTTTTACTGATAATCGAATAACCGAATCTCTCGTATTCCTTCTGATAAGTACCATTAGATTTTCTCGGTATTAGTGACAATTCAGCCTTTTTAGCTTAGATTAAAATTTGTTAGGTTATTCCGTTTTCGCTAACAAAAGGCAAACGAACTAAAATATCTTCATCAATAAAATGACTTCATAAGCAAAACACAAGAAAACATTGACTTAGTCGGTCCTGGTGGTGTAGTGGTTACCATACTTGCCTCCTATGCCCAAGATCGCGGGTTCGAACCCGCCCAGGACCGATGGGTTTTTTTCGGGCGTAAAAATTCGCTAACAAAAATAACAGGCAAACGAACTAAAAAATCTTCATCAATAAAATGACTTCATAAGCAAAACACAAGAAGACATTGACTTAGTCGGTCCTGGTGGTGTAGTGGTTACCATACTTGCCTCCTATGCCCAAGATCGCGGGTTCGAACCCGCCCAGGACCGATGGATTTTTTTCGGGCGTAAAAATCCTAAGTATGGCTTCCTTCGGAAGGGAAGTAAAGTCGTGGTCCCGTGTCGTACATTTTCCGCACGAAAAAGAACCTCAAACCTGAAAGAGAGGCCTCTGAGCAAAATTTGTCGGCCGTTTCACGCCCTGAGTTGAATGGGACGCTGATGACCTGAGATGTTAAAGAGCGTCCATAAATAAATCAATCAAACATTGACTTCAAAGTAAATCGACATTAACATTAATTTTATTTTATTAATATTCTTTTATAATTCTGGTATACAAAATAAACTCATTGCACGAGTAAAATTTACCGAACTACCTTTGCTCGTTTCTTAAAAAGTTATTCATGTAATAAAAGACGAAGTATAATAATATGAACTATATCATAATATACAATTATGATTTTGAGACTTGAGTGATGTGTTGTTTTGTTATTTTCAAATATTTTTTTTTTTCAAATATTTGTGCGTGAAAGGACAAAGGTGATCAGATTAACGCCTTGATGCTTCCACAAGTCTGCATAATCTACCCTTTTTGCAATGTCACAGTTTCCAAGAACTGGCATAAGAAACCGGACACCAAGGAACCGTATCAATCAGTATTGCTTTGGAAAAAATGCCAACCATTATAATTACAATAATTATAATTGTGTTCATTAAAATATGTAATCAACTCAACGAAAATTTAATATTTAAAGGAACTATAATTTTAATTATTACTATTATTCAATGATGACGAGATGTTGTTCGAGAAAGAACATATCAAGGATGCGTGCGCGCGCGTGTGTGTATCCTTTATATAGAGGTTAAGATTTATGTTATTATGTGAAGCCGTTTTTCTGTAAGCCCATCCATTTTTTGTTTTAATTGTTAAACTTATCGCATATTTATGAAAATTAGCAATTTCGTAAGACAATAAACAATATATTTTACAAGTCATTATATTCGGCAATATATGAAATATTGTTCAGATTTGTGTTTCAAGGAGTTCGAGAACTGTTTCCATAAAACAGAAAAATTTAATAAAATACGGTAACTTTGGGGAATTTTCGCATAAAAATTATTAGACCTAGGTATGTCATAATTAACAAAAACGTTATTGGAGCAGTATAAAAATATACTACATGTTTAAAAAATATGAGTTCTACTCATCTACTTTACCTTTCGATTTAACATGGAACGACGCGTATGAAATAAATTGTGCATAGCCACTGCGCTTTGAGCAAGATTGTTTTATCGATTACCTTATTGAAATAAATGTTATCGTTAGCACCTTTTGCTCACTATGAGTTTTCAGAAATGTACAGTACATATGATTAGTGTTGGTTAAAAATTTACCATCTATTTATTTAATCTTCAGCGACAAAAGAATAATGAATGCTACCATCCATTTAAATCGACTACTGTTCTTTTGTTTGGAATTTTTTTATCTTCTTCTTTCGCCGGCATTCGCAAGGAACAGAGCGTAGAGAGGAAACAACGTTGGAAGTGCGTTGTTGCAGTTTTAGCACAGATGCTTGCTTGTCTGTTCTGCTAAACTAAGCAGAAAAAAGGCATCTGAAACAGAATCCTGCCGTACAGTTCAAATGTCAAAATGCTCAGCGCATCTAGACGGAAGTGCAAAAAGTACAGCATTGACATTCACTATACGTATGTGCAGTTATGAATGTAATAAAATGAAAACATTAATTTTAATGCATATAATACACAGGCATCAGTATAGCACTTCTCTGAGAATAACTGGTTAACCTTACATATGACAGCACAAAACCTCAACTATTTGAACTTAAAATTCCTCAACTTTACACAAGAGAGATTGGAAATTACATATTAGCGCCTTCTTTACTGCTTTCCAAAAATGTGGATCCCCAATTAAGTGATTAAATAACCTGGAGCCTTTATAAGTAACTGTAAAAAGTGACTCATACTTGAAAGTAGGTTATTTCAGCATGCTATTGGTTAATTTGGTAACCTAAATGAAATGGTTAAAATGTTAATTATATTTCCTAATTACTACATGAACATATTTAGGTCAGCGAGAATGATTTTGAGTGTTAGGTTACTGCATGTTTTCACCATTATAGACTTCTGGCAGCAATTAACTCTTATCCTCGGATCAAATCATTCATTTAGGTACAGACAATAGAAATAGTCGGTCCAATACTTATATTCACTCATCAGATCAAAGACTGTTTGACGAAGCCAAACTTTCTATCTATATAAGCAGTAAACAAACAGACAATGTCTCAGGTAACTGTATTGTTTTTGCGGCATTTTTGTCCATGGCTCGTATCGATTTCCATTTTGCAAATATTTCTACCCGATTTCGATTATTGTTTCGTTAACTGCACAGCGTGAACGTTGAAATAGGCTAGTATTTGTGAATAATTTTTATCAGAAAAGAGCGTATTCACCTTGCTTAATTCATATTAAATTCACTAAAAATATACCTCTTATTTTAACAGTCAATAGTTGTTAAAAGTTGTTCTTACATTGATGGTGATTATCGAATTATTTCGATTCCTTATTAAGGCAATTCGTTATTGAACTTTTAAAACATTTTATTTCTAAAGTTTTTCTTATATATTATGGATATTATCGTAAGTGTGTGAGTATTGCATTAGACTGTTGTACAATGTATGGTATTTCAAAACAAGCCTAAATACAAACCTATAGCAACTGATATGGACATTTAAAAAGTTTATAAATTATATAAATAGTATTCAGTAATTGTATTATTACGTTACAATAAAAATTTAGCAAATATAATAAAAGTGTGGTGCATTTAATTCATTTTCAAATACTATACACAGAAGTTTACTATATTAGATATGTTGTCTTATGATTAACAGTATGGACACATGAATTCTATGTGAATTCATTGACAAAAAAGAAGCTATGTTGCACACATATTCTGTACGACCAAATATGAATATTTCCCTATCATCGGATGATAATATGTTTAGATTAATTAGTAGAGAGTTGTATATCCTAATACATTCATAATAAACTCCTTTTAATAACATAACTTTAAATGGTTTACATATACAGGCAAAATGTAATATAAATGTTATGATGTTAGGCAGATGCATATTTATATGAACTGATCTTGGTTTTTTTATATGAAAGTTCAGAAAATAAACATCTACATTCACAAGAAAATGTTAAAAAATCCAGTTTGTTAAAATTTACAGTATTTTATATTATTCACACCATACGTTCGCTATAAGAAAAAATGCATTAAGTTATTGCAACTTTATATTATGTTGAAGCTTTCACCCTGAATTGTACCTTATGCCACCATAAATTACTAATTTTGTACTGTTTTCCCCAACTTTATTATACTAATTTGTATGCCTTACATTATCCTTCTTCATTTGTAGTCACTTTGTTTTTGTGTTAAAATAAAGATACAAGGACATGCTAAGTTTATAGGATTTTCTTTACATGCTTAGGGAGTTTTCATTAAAAACTGCATTACATATAGTTCTTATGTGCTGACAAATATTTAAAAAGATGTTTCTAAGGAACTGAAGCCCCCCTTTCAATATAGATATAGGTTCTGACACTACGGCCTAAACTTTTGTTGTACTACTTGTTGATATAAAGTGTAATTTTAATAAAAATAAAAAATAAAAACTATAATATGAACATTAAAAATGTTAACACAATTTTAATATGTTCTTGTCTTAAAACTACGAAAGCAAATTATATGATCAGTAACCAGATTGGATTTGATTGGGTCTATGAGATTGGCTCATCTATTTACTATAAATTCAACTTGACTCAGTACTGAATATTGTATTGGCGAATTCCGAAGAAATGTGGCTAATGCGGTTGTAAATTTTCTTTTGCTTAGTACAGTTGTTTGTAAATAGTAATATGCTTTTGTTTTATTGATACATATGAACTTCTTCTTAAATACACAAGATAAGTCGAAACTTTTTGTTATGTCTCTCTGTTTTAGCGAATATCAAGGGCTCAGTTAATAAACACGGTTACATTTAAAATGTTTAAAAATACCCACACCGTATATCTTTATCTATCAGTGGTCACATGTTTCATATAATTAATAGTATACCATTAATTTTTGTGGTTTAACCTGAACAACAACAACAACAACAACAACAACAATAATAATAATAATAATAATAATAATAATAATAATGACAATAAATACTATTAAATTTTGTTTTATCTTTTGTAATACTTATAGATTGCAAGAATTCTAATTTTGTTTCCTTACTTTTGAAAATTAGAGTAATTTCAATATAGGCATTTTCAAGTGATTTGAAGAGAAAAACACACAAATCTAGTTAAGTAAAGTAATAGTTCAGTTTTTCTTTTATTAGTTAGCTTTAGAGTTTGTCATGCTAATACCGCACACCAATGCCTTATTTCAATTATTAAAACGGCCATTATTTGGATGTTATATTCTGTTTTAAATTCATTCTACTTGCTGAGAAATTCACTTAGTTTACGCAGTTCTTGCTTGACGGATAGTTTTTACATTCATAAGAGCTTCAGATGTTTCAGTTCGGAAAGGTGTGAGACGCATTTAAAAAATGTGTTATTTTTATAACAACAACGATGATGATGATGATGATGATGATGATGATGATGATGATGATGATGATGATTATGGTTTATATTGTCTGGCAGAGTTAAAGCCGTAAATCTTTATCTTACACTCGGCCAGATTATAAAGGCAAATACAGAATTTTTTTTAATTGATTCATTTACGGACACTCTTTTAACATCGCAGGTCATCAGCGTCCCACTCTATTCTGGGCGTGAAACGGCCGACAAATTTTGCTCAGAGGCCTCTTCTTTCAGGCTTGAGGTTCTTATGTACGACACGGGACCCACAACAACACCGAGGAACGTTAGATAAGACATACAGAGAAAGAAAAAAATATTAACACCCGTATTGTGTAAAATGACCCCAGTATATATATAGTAATAAGGAAAAAATAAGACAGAAATGCATCAAGTATTACGTGAAATGACATAGATAAGAACAGAGCTAATATTCTTTAGCATTTTGAAAATAGATGTGAAATAATAATTCACATGGACAAAATTAACATGAACAACATCTGCCTATCAAATAATTGTCTAAATAGCATAGATTTAAATGCATGCTTCGACTAGCCCTGATATCTTGTGACAATGAATTCTAAGATCAAGTAGTGGGTACTGAGAGACTGAGTATAGAAAGTTTTGATGATATAGTATTGATTGAATTGAGTTTTATTGTGATCGTGTGTCACTATTGTGCTGAGAAATCAGAAGCGTAAAGCGAGACAGGGCAATTAAGTTACGTGTGAAGATATTGATGTTGATTTGTTTTATTTACGGACGCTCCTTAACATCTCAGGTCATCAGGTGCCATTCAATTCAGAAAGACAGACAATTTTCGCTCAGAGACCTCTTTTTTCAGACTTGCGGTTCTTTTTCGTGCCGTAAATGTACGACACGGGACCCGCGGCTTTACTTTCCTTCCGAAGGAAGCCATACTTAGGATTTTTACACCCGAAAAATCCATCAGTCCTGGCCGGGTTTGAACCCGCAATCTTGGGTTTAGGAGGCAAGTATGATTACCACTATGGACCGACTTTACCAATGATTAGATACGACAGAGATTTTTTTTTTTGAATGATTTATTTATGGACGCTCTTTAACAGCTCAGGTCATGAGCGTCCCATTCAACTCAGGGCGTGAAACGGCCGACAAATTTTGCTCAGAGGCCTCTCTTTCAGGCTTGAGGTTCTTTTTCGTGCCGTAAATGTACGACACGGGACCCACGGCTTTACTTCCCTTCCGAAGGAAGCCATACTTACGATTTTTAATACGACAGAGAGAGAGAGAGAGAGAGAGAGAGAGAGAGTGAGAGTGAGAGTGAAGTAATCACCTGTCCTTAAAACGAAGTCAGGAAAGTAGATGGAAATGTTCAGAGATATATATGACGGCGGATATTTAAAATAAGCGAAGACATGTGTTATGAACACGCTGAAGTTTCTGTGAAAGCTTCTCGCTTAGAACGCTGTATAAAACATAAAGTAAGGCATTACCAGTGTCTGAATTAGGATTTCTTCAAGCTTCGCAGGAAAAAAGTTCTCAAATTTTTAAAAGAAATATTCAAAATGTATATGCGGAATATAAATATACGTATATTTATCCGTAAGTAAAACAGCTATAACCATGAATTAACCAAGTTTAATTAATAAATACTACTGCTACTGCTACCACTAATATAATGGGATAAATGCCTATTCCATTAAATATTTAAGAGATAACATTTCAGTGTATACTATGAATAGACTTAGTAACACACATATGTAAAAATGTTTATAGCATATTTACGTGGATACATATGACAAAAGAATAAATAAGGCTGAGATTATAAAAATGTCAGAGCAACTCATACGCTGCAGACATTTGTTTAAATGGACAACGGGATGTTAGAGGAAGGAGATATTAGTTTACTTAAAGTAGAAACGGTGCAACACCCAATCCTTGTTTACAGAACGTAAGACATTCTGTCATTGCAGACATGTCGCCTGAAAGTGTCGCTGAAACATGCTAATTGTATGTCTTAGACTCATTTTATAAAAATTAGAAAATGGAGATAATTTTAGGAACATTCTTTTCCCAACACAACCTAAGAAGTTTGTTTACCGATTAGATATTCTTTTCACGATCCATGATACTCCTTATATGCTATTTTTTATGTTATCTCTGTGTATGACTTTGTGTCTCATTGCTCTTCCAAAATATAATTTTACTGGCATACTTTTTTCTAATAGTATTAATTGCATTCCAAGGGTCATGCATTTCGGACGTAAAACATCTCAAGTTTTGTATTACACACTGAGCGTAATTTTGTAAAATTATAATTAATTGCATGCATATATATACACAATTGTTTATTTACGGACACTCTTTAACATCACAGGTCATCAGCGTCCCATTCTATTCGGGGCGTGAAACGGCCGACAAATTTTGCTCAGAGGCCTCTTCATTCAGGCTTGAGGTTCTTTTTCGTGCCGTAAATGTACGACACGGAACCCACGGCTTTACTTCCCTTCCGAAGGAAACCATACTTAGGATTTTTACACCCGAAAAAAATTCATCTATCCTGAC
Organism: Metallyticus violacea; assembly: GCA_030762175.1. Classification (NCBI taxonomy): domain Eukaryota; kingdom Metazoa; phylum Arthropoda; class Insecta; order Mantodea; family Metallyticidae; genus Metallyticus; species Metallyticus violacea. Next base: position 61,286,305 of record CM060840.1, read on the forward strand.
CGGGTTTGAACCCGCGACCTTGGGTTTAGAAGGCAAGTATGGTTACTACTAAACCACCAAGACCGACATGTATTATATATGTCATTTTGTAGTGTATGAAATATTTGTTATATTTTAATGATGCATTATAAAGTATTAATTCATAGGAAAATGCCATTTATCTCAATTAAAATATTTATTTTATGTAGTACCTCGACAAAGAATGTGAAATGTACTTTACAAAACATAGTGATATGTTATCCAAGAAAAAACATTTTTCGTGAATAAATTCTTCTACAGAATAATAGGCCTTGGTGCATAGGTATTTTTAACAGTATGTTAGTATTTTGTTCACTGTCGTATAACAACAACAAAATAAACAACAGTAATAATTATATATACATTTTTTTAAAAAAGTTCCTGAAAACGATCGCTGTTTAATCGTCAGTATATAATTTTGAGTTTTGCAGCACCTTTGAGAATTTTGGTGCAATTCAGGGAAGAAAAATAAATTATTCTAGCGCGTACACTCCCAAAGATCGTTGTGCATTCTACTTAGTTAAAATAGTTTATATTTATGCTCAAATGGTATGCAGCTTGTACATAAAAATTGTAGGAAAAAAAAAAAAGAGACAATCAGAAAAAGCCAGGAAATCTTTTAAATTACTGGTCTGCTGAATTTTGTTTTCAATTGCATTAATAAGTCCTGGTTTAAAAGAGGAAAATTATATTATTTTTAAAACTGGTCCATTACCTGGGCATTTTGTCACGGTCCACTGGCGACGCTGGGCGCAGTAGCCAGCGAAAGCTCTGATTTAAAAAAAGTTAATTTAAACAACCACCACAGCAAAATAACCCGGTAATGATCAGTTTTAATAATAACAACGCCGGCCGTATAAGCCTAAATAACTTTATAAGAAAACGGTGTTCTGCAGACGACAAAGACGAACAAAAATGAGAATCCAAGGAAATGCAGATGCTGCTTTCTTTTTCTCCCATTATTTTTATTTTTTAAAACCATTTTATGTAATTTAAAGATAGAAACATTAAGGGACTGTTCTGTTCTGTTCTTAAACACAATATGTTTCGTTTATAGAACAGAACGCTACTAGAGTAAGCCTAGGATCACCCAGAATATAATATCATGTACTTGTCTTTTAAGATTGAATCTACTCAGCTTGCTGCTACACTCTGATTTCCATCCTGTGTTTACCCACTCCTTCGTGGAACTGCAATAATGATTCTTTTTGTGTATTGTCTCTACTTAATCGGTGCACTCATCGTGGATAATAGTGTGTCTTGGTGCAAAAATAAAAATGCTGGACTTTTAGTTATGTTAATATTGTTTATTTCTTTTTATGTTTGAAACACAATGACGATTGTTTTGTAGAGGCTTTGGGTCCTTGTTTTCCATATCGACCATTCATTTTATTTAAATCAATTGTAAGGTTTCTACATGTGTGGTCTGTTTACTAGCCCTACAACTTACATCCATATTACCTGCATTGTTCCAAGACGCTGATGGTGGATTAGCCAGTGAAAAACTTATTCTAAAATATTACGGTGTATAATTCCTTGTGTACTGGAAAGGAAAAAGGTGTGGAATGGATACAACATTTATACTGTTTAAATTAATCTCTCGAGCTTAAAACAAAACCGTTACAACCGCCTCCGCGGTCTAATGGTAGCTTTTGAGACTACTGATCCGGAGATCCAGGATTCGAATCCCGGTCAGGTCAAGCTGTCTGAGTAAATTTTCTTTCGCAGTTTTTCCTTACCTTGAGAAGGTGAATATCAGATAGCTTTAAGGCGCCAAGGACTACGATCTCATCTGTGCCATCATAATTCATTTTATTCAAGACTACAGACTTACACTAAAGTATTCAATCCACAGACGTCGCAAGAAATCAAAACGACAATAAGTAAAATATAAAAAAATAAAACCTATGTGAATATTAAGATTATGCAACAAAACAACTGCCGACGTTTCCGCGATCTAACCAAACAAATGTCATCATAATAGAAAATATAAGGTTATAACACTTTTATTTATTTATTTTTTAACGAATTGAAAACGGAATTGTGGAGTTACAGACTAATTCTTTCCAAGTATGCATTTAGATTAAATCTCTTAAGACTTTGCTGAAAGGTGATAATTTCTAAAATTAAGTGGCTCTGGAATGAAGAGGTCAAGTGCTATTACTTGTCGCCGCAATTATAAATGCTTGCGTCATTCATGAAAATACGACTAAATAACGAGATTGTTAGTTGTTCAACAACTTACCGGAATATAAAGAGTCAATGAATAAAATGGTTTTATTTAGAACGTATTACATTAGGAATTACCCCAAGCAAGCGATATAAATCTCATTTGAGATATTGAACATGAGTATCTCTTAGGTTGACTTAGCCAATTGATGGCTAGTGGCTAAGGATATTGCTTATGAATCCAGTGGCTCTAAGTTCAGTCCCAATCAAGGTGAAAGAATCTCTTGGCCGGGAAATTTCACAGACCAAAACTACTGGAAGACTATTACTTTCATTTTGTCCAGGTAAATAATGTAAGCATGTGTCAATTTTACATAAAATACTGTAATAAATTCCTAAAACAGGAGTATAAGAATTATCTCCTCTAAGTTAATAGAAACTGTCTAAAAAGATTGGTGCCAAAAGTGTTCCAGACATCTAAATGCTTGTGTTATGTAGTAGGCCAGATGAGATAGATATCCTTCCTTAAAATGACTATAATACAATAGTATTTAACGTCGTTTATACTACTGAGGCATCACAGGCGGTGGTCACTGATGTACATAAGTTGAAATGATAAATTGGGATTTTTTATATGAAAGGGAACATTCCAGACCTAAGATTATGGTACCTCCCCAGCATTTGCCATTTATGATACGAGGAAACCTGAGAAAAACCAACGGATGATAACTATAAGCCTTGCGTAGATTCCCATTAATGTTCCATAAAATGACGATAATTATTGAATTCATCAACGCTTTGTTTATCGGGAAATATGAAGATATGACAAATGTGTTAGGTTAGTTACAACCTCAATAGTTTTAAACATGAAATATGTGTGAGCAGAGGTACCTAGTAATGTTTCCTCGACTTAAATTCAAACATTTATTGTCATGTTGGAGTATTTAAATATATTTTAAAATTTCGTAAAGAAATATATATATATATATATATATATATATATAATTTTTGAGGAATGATAGAAGAAATAATGCATATAAAATACTTTTATTTGTGATTCAACTTCTGTATATAAAAATAACTAAAAGTCTGATTTGATAACCGACAATAACCAATCACTTTAGAGGTAATGGAATTAGAATGCTATAATTGACATCTATAATTAATTTTAAACAAAACGAACAATTGCTGAATCAAATGCTTTACTTCAATATGGGAGGTTAATATGTATCATGCTGCATTCAAAAGCAATGTACATGCTAAAAATAATATTAAAAAGTAGTAGTTGACTCTGTTGTTAAATATTATTAAAATTGCTAAGTGAAATATCAACATGAGAATACTTTTGTTACTCTAGTTGCAGTGATATCAAATATACAGAACTTTCATTTCAAAACTGTTTAAAATAAATTTATTTAAAAAAAACGCGTCAGTTTTGATATTCAGGAGGAAGTTTAACACTAAGATTGATTACAATGCAAGTTTCATCTTGCCACTCTCAGCAATCTGGAACTGTTGTTATTTATTGTTATTTGACTTTGGACGGATTAAAAACAAGTCAGTCAGTTTTACGATAAAACTTAATTTAATTTGAATAATATTACAGCAATATAGCGTATTTCGTAATCTATCTGATAAATCTATCAACATCCGTGGTTTTGAAACAATTTGTTAATTACCAAAAACAGAACTGTTATATTGAATACTCAACAGTTTTGTAGTATTACTGTGACCAATTTCAAACAATAATAAGTAACAACAATCTAGATTCCAAGGTAACGACAGAAAACAAGTCTATCCTTTTTAATATTTAAGTATCTATTATGAAGTAGGCGTGCCATTTGAAATTTCAAAGTGATGATGACTGGAGCGATACCTAAAACGTTCATCATTCGTTTTAAATTTCTTCCTCAATATCTAAATTGACATGTTTTCTGTTTAAATTAAGTTTATTTAAGTAGATAGTTATTCAGACTGGCAAATTTTGAAACGAAAGCTCTCTTGTGCTACGACTATACAAAGGAGGTTCGCGTTTGCTAGAAGTTCCTCCCATTTTGCCATATTTTCCAATGAAGATCACTTGTGGCATATGAAATACAAAATAACTGGAAAATACCAGTATTTAAAAAAATAATACATTTTAGCTGTGAAATATTAATATCCATATGCGACGACAATGTTTGAATTGCTTTTAATCGTTATTTTTAATTATTGTCACGTGTTATACATTTTAATAGAATGCAATAGAAAGAAATTAAAAAAAATTATCTCTACTAAGTCGGTCCTGGTAGTTCAGTTATAGCCACACTTGCCTTGTAGACAAGATCCGGAGTCAATCCCGATCAGAGTGGATGGATTTTTTTTTCGGACCTAAAATTCTAAGTATGGCTTCCTTCGGAAGGGCAAGCTGTGGGTCCCAGGTCGTAGATTTACGGCACGTAAAAGAACATCAAGCCTGAAAGAAGGGGCCTCTGAGCAAATTTTAACGGCCATTTCACGCACTGAATTGAATGGGAAGCTCATGGACCTGAGATGTTAAAGAGCGTCCGTAAATAAACCAAATAAATAAATAAATAAATCTTCATGCTGTAAAAACTTAAACTCTAATAAAAATAATTTTCGTATCCACATATTGAAAAGTAGGGGAAAGTTTATAGTTTTCCCTATATAGCCATAGAAGTTATTTTACTGATGTTATTACTACTGCTACTATATTATTATTATTATTATTATTATTATTATTATTATTATTATTATTATTATTATTATTCCCGACGTCTGTGAGCTAGTACAATAGAGCTGAAAAGTTGCGAAAATTTATGATTGCTTGACATAATTAAAATAAAATAATAATCTGCTGCTGTTCGAAAGTTGATTATTTTTCGAATCAATTTATGTATAAACATATACAATAGAAATCTAAATTGTATAAACGCAGTTTTTGTTACTGAAAAATGTTAACATTAGAGCGAATACAAGAGTTTTTCAAACACGAACTGCAATGGATATAATCAATAATTAATAATCCTGCGTGAAAGAATAGCTTAGGGTCCTTTTGCTAAGAGGCGTTGTTTTAACTGTTTGGGGAATTCTTCAAACATTGGAATAGGTAAGCAGCATACATAAAATAAGTACCTATAATCGGTATCAAATCCTATAATATTCAAATATCTAAAAATACTAATCCTCTAATAACATTTTAAAAGTTTAAGCTAAGAATTCTAGCTTTTCAAACTGTATGTCGAAGGTTGGTTGTATTGAAAGTAGACAAATTTCCGAATATCACTTTTTTGAGCCTTTATGATTGAAAAGTTATAGCTACTTTAATTTCTTATTCGCGTTACAAAAAGTTCTATTGAGACACAAAATTAAAAATTATCCAATATTTTGTGAATAAGTTCATATAAACAGACTTCTTGAAATAGTGCAAGATTTTAATGCATGTGCTTAGATTTCTATATCTTTTAAAATTAAATTATATTTTTACATCTAAATTTCTACTGGTGTTGGGTTTAAAAATAAAAGGAGGGAACTAGCGATGATACCATGGACTACCTATGAACTGATGTGCTACAAAATATCTTCTCTAAGAAATCTCCAAAAGCATTATTTTATGGGGGAAAATAGTTAAAATTTAAAGAGTGAGAGAATGATTTCTATACATAACTCACACGAAGTATTTAATATGGTGGGAAATTTGAAAGTTTAATTCAGAAGTCAACTATATACACTTTTGTAATACAAAAATACTTGTATATTGCATAAATTATAAAAAAATGTGAGATTTTGCGTAACATTTCTCAAAAATTGACTCATGGGTAGATTAATGATGATAGTGGGGAAGTTTTGATGACTACAGAACACTTTCCAATTTTTTGATATCATTTCAATGACTAACGTATTAGTCACTTACTAGCATGAGTTTATTTCAGAGGAATAAATTTACCAATGCCATAAATATCACTACGAATTGAACCTAAAATCATTTTCTCGACATTTCGTCTTATTTCCTGTGATAGAGAAGTCTAGAGAATTTTAAAGTTAAAATTATTCTCCCTTTAAAACATTCAAACGTTCTTTCCTTGTTTTAATGCCATTTTCGTTCTTTTTAAGAGAGGATAAGGAGGTTTGCATGCTCAAGTTTTTGTTAATATTTGGAAACAATAATAAACTGCCTTTATTATATCATTAAAAAAAAGAAGGAAATAGTTCCTTATCCAGTGCCTTTAATTAAACCTGCACAGTTCACCTGCTATTTCGAAAAAATAAACACACGTTTTAGAAAAGTCTTCCTTAATTTTACCTTATGGTGACCAAATCTCGGACACCGTGCCCCTAAACTGGCAGTAGATGGAAAGATGACAAAACTATTGTAGCCTGAGGTGTTAAAGTTGGGATGCTAGCGTGATATTTTTAGTAAGGTTACTAGAAACTTAGTAACACTACTAGCAACTTCATGTGCTGTCGTTAGTCTCCAATAAATGCTACCAACGAAAATATTATAAATTCAGATATAAAAGAATTAATGTATACTATAAATAAAATAAATAATTTCAAAATGTGCAAAAAATTAATTAAAATCTGCACATCTCATGCCCATAAAAGTATATGCAATTCTGGTTCCGTTCTTCGGTGGCGAACTCAAGCCAATACGTTTATTTTTTTTAGTTTTCATATAAAATTTAAAACTTACCTTTTGAATGAGCAAAGGAGCTCCAAAATCTTTCCCCCCCTGCAGCCGGAACCCCCAAGGGGAAGCGTCGAATCGAGATAATTTTACGCTAATTAACTGCGCCATTATTTAAAAATCAATCAGTCACAAATTACTTTTTACAAAACTTGCGAATTGTTTTTTCTAGTATCGAATTCGTAGTTAACTTGTTGAGGGACGAAACACAACTCCCGCGGTCTAAAATTGAAGGCTGTACATGAATAGCACGTCGTCTGCTATTTTGAATGCGGAGCTACATTGAGCATGCGCACGCTTCCGAGATGTAACGACACTAACGCTACGGTTTACGTCGGAGATACTCTAAAATCAGAATAACCACCACGCTGCAGTAGAAACTTGATGCACATGCAACACTGGGAAGTAGGGCATTCTAGTACCTTCGTTAAATTAATGACGTATCAGCACAACGAATTGATATGATGAACCAAACATGAGCTAATAGTTCAAAGTACTTCTTTAAGACCCGAGTTTTCGCGCATCTTTTGCGTGTCAGATTGCTTATTGCAAAATCCACACTTATCTGGGTGCGGGAGGGGTGTGTCGCGTAGGGAGAATTTTCATCGGAAAATTCGGATGCTGAGTCATAAATCGATGATCACTATTACTCAGATTCTTCATACTCAAATGGTATTAGCCACATGTACATTATACATAAAATGTAATTAATAATAAATTCTTTCTGATATAGATCCAATAATCACTGCAACCAGAGCACTGTAGTCCACAATTTAACACCCTATGAGGTAATTTAATTTACTTGACATATAAATAAGAGATTGCCCTATTTTAAAGCTTTAATATATGTTAAACCATGCATTCCAATTAACTATCTGCTAGCCACTCATGCAAAGGCTGGTCAGATGGCGGGGGTAGTTCATTTCTCAATATTTTAATTAAATATTACCTTTTCTAATCATCATATGGTAATCAATAATTATGGGCAAAACAAAAAAGGTTTGAGAATATCATATTTGTAGTTTTGTTTTGTAGAGATGGACTTAGCAAAGGTTGTATTTATGAACATTTATAAATAGTGCATTTTATTTACGGTGATATTCATAAATTTTATCAATCAACCAACAAAAAACAATGTCATAAAATAGTTTTTCCATATTTTTTAGAATATTATGGTAACTATTTTATTTGTATAAAATTGATTATAAGATAAATTTAAAAAAATACGAACATATCTAAGTATAAAACATGAAGCTATTTATGTGCGTCGCATAAGATGTGAAAGTCTTAGAACATTTAGAGGAAGGAGAGACTTTATAAATGTGCCACCAAGCTAGAGGCTTAGAACTTAGATTTATATGTTAGTTTATTTATTTACTTACATTTTTGAGTGCTTAGCATAATATTAGGTGCATATAATGATTACATTATGGTTTCATTGACAAGTTTTTAGTATGTCTAATTTCAATGTATAAAATTGTTACAAAAGAGATCCTGTATACACTGCATTTTATTAATTAAATTTTTTAATTTATGAACATTTTTCCAATATGACTGTAATCTTCCATCTTCCTAGTTACACCTTAAGAAAAATTGTATTTTAATGAGCAGTCTCCTGATAATTGTAAGCATAATTTTAATAAATATTTCACATTAAGATTATTAGATTACTATAGAAATACATGTGCTCTCTTGCAGATACAAATACAATTAATTAAGTGCACTTTTTTTTTTTTAAGCTTATTTATGGATGCTCCTTAACACCTCAGGTCCCATTCAATTCAGGGTGTGAAACAGCAAATTAATTTTGCTCAGAAGCCTCTTATATGGCTTGAGGTTCTTTTACATACTGTAAATCTATGACTTGGGACCCTCGGAAGAAATAAATGAACATGATATATCCATGTTTCACATTAAATATTATATTTTGAAATATTAAAAAAAAACTATTCAATGGATGTTCTTTTAAAAGTTTAAAACATGTCAATAATGGTGTGTAATGTTTGTCATATGATATATACATACATATTATTGAAAGTATTTTGAAAATAAAAATATTGAAAATAATGCAGTAAAAGGAAAAACATTTTAAATTACTTTTTTTCAGCAACTATTGTCAACACACAACTGAATTTTGTTGTGAGTGTTTATAAGATCTTCATCAAGGAATAAAAATACTATTATTAAAAATAGGCTTAAATGTAAAGTAGAGCGGGAGGGGGGAGAGAAGAATATTGAAAATTGATGTAGCAAATTCAAACTTTTTCTTTTAAATTTTCAATTTTTTTCCCTACTAAATTTCAAACCTACCATCATAATAAATAGTGTATTCTTAAAGAGACTAATATAAAATTCAATAATTTGCTGATATAGTTTCTGAGAGAAGGTTACATCAAATGTTCCTATTTTTTTTTGTCTCATTTTCAAAGCTTTTCTTTGTAAAATATCTTTTTAATAATATTTATGCAGCATATGACAAATTTCTAGTAATGAAATACATACTGTCAAATTTAAAATATGATGGATCAAAAAATGTAATAATTAATGTGAAACATGGATATATCTTCCCTTATATATGCAAATGTAGATTGGCATTTTACATCATATTCTTATTAAGGATAAAGGGACAATTGTTGCCCTATTTTAATCTGTGGTGTCTCTTTCTATATAATAATTAAAAAAATAAGCATTATTTGGAACTAGTTAGTTAATGGGAAAAAATACAGAATTCTTATGATTATTCCTATACTTAATTGTAAAGCATTTGATGTATCACATCATTATATCTTATTCCATTCTGCAGGAAACAAGTGTGTGTGTGTGTGTGTGTGTGTGTGTGTGTGTGTGTATGCGCGCGTGTGGGTGGGTTGTTGTTGTTTTTTTTTTTAATGTGGCATGGTGCTGTGACTCCATAAATATCCCCCCCTTTTTATTTACTTAGAATTAGTATCAATTAAGGTATTTTCTTCTCTATACATACATAAGCTCATGGTGCATTGGTACCTTAATTAAATCTCTAAAGTGTATGTGGCATTTATCTTTTGAATTTGAGGAGGATCCCAGACAAAAGTACTAAAATCTGTCACTTATCATTAATGAAACTATTTCAGGTGGAGTTCCATAAATTCATATCATAAGGTTGCTAAAGGGAAACTGTCTTTACAAGGACTAAAAATTTCTTATAGTTAATCTATTCAATTCAAGTTTATGTTAGAAGCAAGGTTTAATTTTGCTTCTACGTACAGTATTACAAAACTTATATAGATATTTTTAATAATTACATGATTTTGATGTGAACTGGTTTTCTTCTGTTTATTTTTATTTTTGTTTCAGTATATATATTTTTAATATTGTCTGCTAAATGTAATGGCATGCCTTTTCTTTCTAAACCATTCCATAGTATCAAAGTTGATACTTTGTCAAAAACTTTTAAAAAATCTCTAAATAAAAGATGTATCCCTAAATTTTGTTCCTGTCTTCTTCTTCTTCTTCTTCTTCTTCTTCTTCTTCTTCTTCTTCTTCTTCTTCTTCTTCTTCTTCTTCTTCTTCTCCTCCTTCTTCTCCTCCTCCTCCTCCTCCTACTCGTTCTTGTTCTTGTTCTTCCTCCTCCTCCTCTTCTTCTTCTTCTTCTTCTTCTTCTTCTTCTTCTCCTCCTCGTTCTTGTTCCTCCTCCTCCTCTTCCTCTTCTTCTTCTTCTTCTTCTTCTTCTTCTTCTTCTTGTTCAAAGACTATTGCATCTGTTATTTTATTTAACTTAAGCATATCATTTTGCATAGACTTCATAAGTAGAGCAGGGTAAACTAATACCTCTATAATTCTGTGATATAACTCTTATTCCCTTACAAAATATTGAAACCACTTTTGTTATCTTCCATCCTTTGAGAATTTCCTCTTTCCCAACACATACTAAATAAGAATAATAATCATTCATTCAATTTTAGGGCATATTTTAGTAATTCTAAATTCATATTATCTACCCCACAAGTTTTTCATTTTTGCTTTTGTACTACTTTCAATTAATTTTTCTATTTCTAATTTGTCACCTCCTCTCTGTATAAATGATTTATTATGTCTTCTTGTTCATTAATAAGAACAGCACATGATTAAAATACATGTGCTGAAAATCTAAACCCATAGAGAATATAAATGACATTAATAGGGTTTACTTCAGTAGTGTTTAATGCCCATTTTAACTATTGGAATCACAGGCAGTGATCACTGATGATTCATTAAATGAAATGATAAAGTGAGAAAGGATTTTTTTTTAAAGGAAGGAAGCATTCCAGGCCTAAGTTTATAGGGTACCTCCCCAGTATTTGCCATTTATAAGGATTGAGAAAAACCTGGAAGAAACCTCAATCAGGGAGGACTGTCCTAGCGGAATTGAACCCCAGGCCTCCCACTCACCTTACTGACCTCATCCACCTGTGATGGTATTTAACAAGGCTAAATCAATATGTAAGGGTAAGTCAATATTTGCATTTTTCCTTACTAGAAATACTCATAACATTAGAATATATAGGCTATTATATACAATATCATAATTTAATAAGCTTAGGAAAGTGAAGAGCAAAGCTGAAATAACCTAAATAGATGAAGAAAAAAGAAAACAAGCAGAAATGAGGAGAATGAGTAAATGTAGCTTAACTAAAGGTGAAGTAAGCAAGCATTAAAATAGCTTCAGTATCTGAAATATCAGACATTTCAATAACAGCAATGGATTTGTCAATGAGTGTGATATTAGGTTTTTTTTTTTGTCGCATTTAATGTCCTGCCTACTGCCACAGTCTTTCAGTGGAATTGGTAAAATGATAGTGTAAAATAATCTAGAGTCCTTAACATCTAATGTTAAGTGATATTCATCTTTTCAGAGTATGGTAAAACTCCAGACATTATCCAAAGCTATATCTACTGCCTGTGGTGCCTCAGTAGTAAAAATGGACATTAAACACTATTTAAAAAAAAAGTTACATCTAGAGCCTTAAGAACATCCAAGGATAGGACAAAATAACTTCTCAAAAGTTGTGTTGGTAGGTCATAGACCTAGGATTTTAGGACAAATGCTTATTTTGTTTTGTAAGATTTAATATGGAAAGTATTTAATATATCAATTCTTCATAATAAAAACGAAAGAAAAAAAACATGAAATTGTCTGCATATAGCAGATAATATAAATTGCTTAAATAGGTCAATTATGCATCTTTCTCATATTTAGTTCTTAAAATGCCATTTTTTATATTTTAAAGTAACTTCTCAAAAGTTGTGTTGGTAGGTCATAGACCTAGGATTTTAGGACAAATGCTTATTTTGTTTTGTAAGATTTAATATGGAAAGTATTTAATATATCAATTCTTCATAATAAAAACGAAAGAAAAAAACATGAAATTGTCTGCATATAGCAGATAATATAAATTGCTTAAATAGGTCAATTATGCATCTTTCTCATATTTAGTTCCTAAAATGCCATTTTTTATATTTTAAAGCAATTTAACTTTTATAATGTTTGCCCTTAAACCCTAAAAAGCACATTCTAATGTCTGCACTATCTAATTACCTGTTACCTTCAGTTCATTTATTACAAACTTAACAGTTATTTTACAACTTTTTAAACATTATATACTGGTATAATCAATTATGTTTTAATACAAGATGATAAAATTGGCAGGATTCAGAAAAATCATAGTCACAGGCAGAGGGATTATTTCAATACAACTGCAACTTTTCTTAGATGGTGTCACATATGGAAGCTACATCTTCTGGGCTCAAGCCATGGTGCACTGGAACTTTTCATTTTCAAATGTTACATCAATTGCTGACATCTTCAGTTTTTTGGCTTTAATTATTTATTCCCTTTTGCATTTGGTACATATTATAATACTACATGTATATAAAAGCTATTTCTTGTGAGTAGATAAAAACATGCACAAAAATATTTTTTTGCGCATACAATGGACAAATGTCTGGATCTACATACACATAACTTGACTCCAAATCTTCGGGCTGATATTTCCAATACTCCAATTGTCATTTCAGCAGCAACTATGACTTGATTAGGATTGGTCACTCTATTTATAGTGGAAAAGGTGCTCCTGGTTAGTTTGCTTTGTCATTATGCTGATTAGTTCACCAGAAGAATGGTCTCAGATAAGTTTTCAGAAATAGTGATGCCTTGAAATGCTGATTGGAACTTGTATAGTGAAGCTAATCATATAATAAATATCATTGTATAATTGAATTGAACTACACACTCTTATTGACTCCACTTACTTATTTAAATAAGAGTTGACAATTAGTTGAGGATGCAGAAAAAGGCTCGTGAAATATGTACTGAATTTAAACAAGTAACTGAAGCCAATAAGAATGTGTAGTTCAACTCAATCATACAATGATATTAATAGTAATATATATTTGGTTTGTTCTATTATTGTTCTTTAAGCAAATGTTTTGTAATGCAGAATATCAGGTTTTACTTAAGTGAAGATCTTCTTCCCTTCAGTTGACATTTTTGAATGTTTGAAGTCATTGAAAGAGCTTCTAAAGCATTCTTTAAGTGTAAAAAATTAGACATTGCATTCTAAGGCTGATTTTTTATTTCTAGCTCTTAGCTCCATGAACTAATGGAAAGATAAAACATTCTCAAACAACTCTCTACAGTACATTTATGAAATAAAAAAAATGTATGGGGGCAGTGTACAGAAAAAAAAATGTATTGGATCAATATACAGGAAAATAAGAAAACTATGATATTAAAAAATCCAAAGTGATGAGCAGGGCTAGGATTTGTATTTAAATACACATGCCTTTATCACAAAGGGAGTAATATATTTTAATTTATCAATTATGTTATTTGTAAAATTTTACACACCTATTTCTGTGTTTAGCATATATATAGTTATATGAAAAATAAATATCATGTCATATTTAGCAGTTTTAAGCAACATTCATACATATTGTAACTATATACCTATATAACTGTTTAGTTGGTTTGTTTTTGGCATTTAATTGATGGCTCCATGCCTTATAACACTTGTGATGCTTTTCATAATTTATTGGAGTTTGAACTCAAGACAATAATGTTCCCTGTGTCCATTTCCAGAAATGCCTGTTATCCAGATGTTGCTATTTCAAATTCTAGAAACTTCTTGCACTCACTTTCAGTGACTTGAACAAGGTTCCAAAAACATTGTTACAATATTTTTCTCCTTCATTGACATAATAATCCCTTGCTTAAATGCAAAGTATCAACTGACCAGCCAGTCATTATTCAACTTTTATCCTGTGAACTTGCCATCTTCAAAATGCCAAAAGAAATTAGATGTACAATTATTGTGAAACAACAATGACAACAACAATAATAACAACTTTTTATATACCATAGACTCTACACTTTCAGTCATTGTCAGAAAACACAATCATAAATTGCATTGCTAAACCATACAATTTAATACAAATGGCAAATTTATATTTATTTAATACCAATTGGGTATTTTCATGTATACTATAAACAATTATATTCAACTATATTTTATATCATATTTACAATTAATTTATCCTATATGTACATTTATCTACCAAGAAGTTTTTCACTTCTGTTTGAATCTTTTTCCCTCTTTGACTTAATTGATAGTGGCAGTTTATTGTACAAATTTTACTAATAGCACTTGGGTCTCTTTCAGTAGCTTTTGTGTGTACATTTAGATGATAATTGTTTTGACTCTGAGTGCTAGAGTTGTATCGGTCATAGTTTAGGATCTTGTTTTGTTCATTGTTAACAAAAAATATAATTAACTACCTAATATACATATAATATTATAGTTAACATTTTAGATTCCTTAAAGATACTTCTACATGATATTCTCCTGTCAAATTTATATACATATCAAACATTTGAGCTTTACCCCGAATTCCATATTTTTGCACATTTTCCAATAATCTTGTATGAGGCACTGAGTCAAACCCATTGGACAGCATACCTGCCTCCTACACCCAAGATCGCGGGTTCGAACCCGGCCAGGACCGATGGATTTTTTTCGGGGCATAAAAATCCTATGTATGGCTTCCTTCGGAAGGGAAGTAAAGCCATGGGTCCCGTGTCATACATTCACGGCACGAAAAAGAACCTCAAGCCTGAAAGAGAGGCCTCTGCGCAAAATTTGTCGACTGTTTCACGCCCTGAGTTAAATGGGACGCTGATGACCTGAGATGTTAAAGAGCGTCCATAAATAAATCAATCAAAAAAAAAAAACCATTGGACAGCTCACTGCCACGGGTGGCCATGGTTGTTAAGGTACAGACTTGTCAGCCAAAGGTTTCAGGTGCGGTTTCCACAAGGACTATCCTTCATGACTGGGGTTTTTTCAGGTTTTCCTCAGTCCTCAAATGGCAAATGCTGGGGAGGTACCCTAAACTTAGGCCTGGAATATTTCCTTCCTTTAAAAAAAAAAAATTCCTTTCCCAATATATAATTTCATGTATCATTAGTGTCCACCACCTGTGGTGTCTCAGTAGTAAAAATAGGTATTAAAACACTATTCTTGGACAGATTTGGGAATAATTTCAAAATTTTCTCATCATCATCTAGAGTTTTAAGTAATGAGTGATAAAGTTATGCTATTGCTGTTGTTGTGGATAAGCCTTTACTGAAGCCATGCTTAGTATATTGTGCTTGTTACAGAAATCTAATAATCTTATACTTGGTACTTTTTCCATAGATTTTGGCAAAGATGGAAGTTAGTGTAATTGGTCGGTAATTTCCTATTTCTTTCTTGTTACCTTTTTTACACAAATTGGTCTGAATATACTAATTTTCAGTATATCTGGGTAGATTTTTTCACTTATAGAAGAACTGATCATATGCACTAATATTCCAGTTATCCTTTCTTTACGGTACTTTACCCTTCTTTACAGTGCACCCTACTGAAGTTTTATTCTTAAATTCATTTATAATTTTATTTATTTCATTATTTGATGTTCCCTTTAAGAAAATTGAACCTTGACCTCTTCAATCCAATATATCATTATTTTTTCCATATTTAGTTTTTCATTTATCATATTTATAAAGTAATTATTAAATATTTGGCAAACTTTCTGTGGACTATCAGTTAAAGCTATATTATCATGTTGATTATTATTGGTATTATAATCCTTTATTATCTCCCAAACTGATTTAGTTATATTCACTGGTTCAGCTACTGTATATGTAAAAACTTGTATCTACAAATTAATAAGTGACTGAGAGTATTGCTTTTTAGTTGTCTGTATTTGGTTCTGTAAATATCCATTTTATAGTTGTAAAATAGATAGTAGTCTTTCATTTCTTCCCTGAAATTTTTTTATTTAATTTGATATCCTTAAATAATTATCTGCCAATTTACTTAGTGTTTTTCTCTTTATTGGGCTATGTTTATTTAAGTATTCTATTAAAACACTGCAAAATGTTTCCCATTTACTATTTATGTCCTTAATGTTATAAACCCTTTCCAAATCTTCTTACTTTAAAGTTTAATTTAGTTTTCTTAAGCTTGTATTATTATTTGCATTAATGTGTCCAGTTAACATCGATTCTTTATAACCTACACTAATGTGTTCAACATGTTCATACTAACTCCACTTACTTAAATAATTCAAATAACACTAGGACACGTTTAAGTAAGTGGAGTTAGTGTAAACATGTTAAACACGTTAGTGTAGGTAATATTACCACTCCATTTTCTACAGCTTCATAAATAGAATTTATTTAATTAGATTCTGTTTATACAGCAATTACCTTATAGTTCATAATGTCCAATAATCTGAGTACAGTGAGCAGAGATGCAAAATTCATTAACAGATACTGAGAGTCTGTTCATTTCTAGGTTAGTTATAATATAATCTATTGCAGAGAATGAGATACCTGTATTCTAGTTTGTTGTTTTATAGTGTCTTGCAGGTTAAAACTATTTAGGCATTTATAATTCATAGTATCAGTACATGCATTGATATTTCAATTGCCCAAGATAATGATTTTTTGTCTTATATTTTGCAGCTTTATTTAATAATTTATCTGCAGCTTATATGAGCTCAACCACCTTTGAGTTTGTTGATCTATATATAACAATGATTAGCCTATTTTCCTTTCCAATTTTTAATTTTACTGTTGTAATTTCAAATACCATTTCCACACTTAACTCTTTAACCCAGTTTTGAGAAGTGAAATTTAGGCTGTTTTGCAAATACACCACCTCCTTTATGATTTCATCTGCAGCAACTGGCAGCAAGTTCATTATTTTCTAACTTATAATAAATATCTAATTTTTGTTTCAGTTAGCCTATGCTCTGTTACTACCATAACATAGGCTTACTTTCATTTAAAACTATCTCAACTTCTGAACATTTTGATGCAATGTGTTACATGCACTACCTTATTACCAAGAGAAATTTTTTTTTTAATTATTATTTTTGTTAGAATTTTTACCAAATTTTTTTAGAATTTAGAGCCTTTTTCCTACAGCATGAGCAAGTGGCTGCTTCCCTGAAATAAATTTAGGAACATTTTATCATCTTTTTTTTGAATGCCTCTTATCATAATGTAACAAATTATTTATGAAATTCACTCAAATTTCACTATTTTGTTCCATTTACTTGGACATGTTTCGAAGGCTGTTGCCTATATCATCAGCATGGTTCAAACTTATTATATTTGCAACATCAGTTGCTATTAGACTTTTACTTTTTTGTTAAGATGTGTCTGTGAAGAGTGAAATTTAAACAGGCTGAAAGTAATGAACCCAAACCATGCAATATGGTAGTCATTGCCAAGGAAAAAATATAAAATTAATAAAGAGACAAGTACATGTGAAGGCTGAGCTACAAAATTTAAGCATAGACTTCCATTAACAGAAAATTCAGAATAAGCAAAACCCATACTTGCCATATTATTGAGATTGTAAATCAATTACCTATTTCATAAATCGTTGCAAATGTAAGTTAAGATAACCAATAACAGTGGAGAATTGGCTGCCACAATTTTAAAATACAAAAGAATTGAGTAAGACATACCAAAACAAATAGGTATGTTTCCATTAAACTCCAAATAGGAAAGGTTGAAATAGATCAAATTCAGAAAGTTTAAAATGAATGTGAAAAAAATATATAAAAATATTAGAACATGGTAGACAATATGATTGCTATAGACACTAAATTTGCAAAATTAAAGCACAAAAAACACTGAGCATATTGGCTCAGAAATTAATGATTGAGACTTGTATTCGTTGGTCCCAAATCCAAATCCAGTTCTAAACTAACTTGAATGAGATTTTCCTCAGTCACTTTCAGGAAAGGCAAATCTGGATTAGTGCTGTTTCTCTGGCAAGACTTCATCTTCCATTTCCTCATTCATCTTCATTTCAATTCTATGGGTTTGTCTGCATCTATCTGCATTTGTAAGGTCTTCAAGGTGGCCCTTACATTGGAATGACCACTCATTCAGGAAGTCCCTCAAGATGTATGTGTACCCTATTTGCATCCATAGATAATTATCTCCTCAGCAGTTGACTGGCCCAGGTATTGACAACTTGTAAGTCCTAATATTAGAGGAGGGTAAACTTTCAAAGGAGAAGCAGAAAATGGAGCATGCTGTGAAACTATTCAAGGACAGGAAAATATGAGCTGTGCAAATAGTATTATTAATCGACTGAACCTCAAGAGATAATAATATTAATAATAATTATTATAATTGTTGTTATTTATTATAGTTATTATTGTTATTATTATTATTATTATTATTATTATTATTATTATTTCACAATGTGTACAAATTGTGGAGGAATAAACTATGATAGCCAAACAAATTATACTGTATGCCTCAGAGAGATTTAGAGGTGTTGAGGACTGAAGAAGATTTAATAAGGGAAGATAAAAGAGTGTAAATGCATATACATTATAATAGCAAAGTTTCAAATGTTTGTAAACTAACCTGCATACAAAATGAAGAAAGTTAGGAAAAAATGCAAAAAATATATAAGGATAAGTTAAGATAAGCAAGCTTTGATTTTTAGACAGAGAAAACTTAAAGTAATTGAAATTGTAATTATCATAGCATGTAATATGAGCAAATAAAGCTAAGATAGGTATTCATAGACATATAAAGATCAGCTTTAATTAATACCTATTAGCTTAAATTGATTCATTAAACTATTCAAATTACTGGAACTGTAATTTTGGTGGGAGAAAAAAAGATTCAGCATATGTATAAGAGTTTCATTTGATGAAATCTTCTTTTATGAAACATAATTTTGACCTCAATCATAATGATTTGAAACACTAATCGTTGGAATATTTTCAGAGAAAACTATCAGGTTTGTCATTAAAGAAAACCAAGATAACCACATTTGCAAGATCTAACATGATGGCTCTGGAGGCATCTTTTGAAGTCTGTTTAAGAGTAGCTAAGGTGGGAAAACCTTACATGATCCAAGAGTCATTAATATTACCAGTAGCTATAAATATGGTTAAAACAATGTTGGGGAACAAGGCAACAAAACAACTTCTCCAATAAATATCAAATTATAAATAATACTTACAGCAAATAACTAAATAAATCACTGGTATTGTTATAAATGTAGAAAAATGCTTATTTTAACCCTTTTACTACAAAATCATATTTCTCTTGTAAAATTTGCTTACTGGTACATCTAATATCCTGCATTGAATATAATGGTACGCCACTGGAAAAGGTTGAGAACCCCTGCCTTATAATATATTCACAATAACATAGAATTCAATATTAATAATAGCGAAAATTATTCACCATTTATAAAATCTTGAATATTATAGTAATCTTTGTCAATTTAATATTGATGTAAAATGTTTTAAAGCAGTTATAATTATCATAAAATTTAACTCCATAGGACATTATAAAATTTAAGTCAGTTATAAATAGGCATCTTCTCAAATTAGCACAATCTGTGTCCTGATATAGCTAGTTTATCTTTGTCTCTTGTACAATACATACGTATATAAGCATGGTTTTCATTGGAAATTAAAACTTTTATAAGCATATAAGTTTCCAAAATATATAAACTAGGGAACGTCAAAAGATTATACTATCTAAAAGCATGTTACACATATCATTATATTTTAAATTAGCCAGATACCTACCTACCTATTTTTAATGTGAACATTTTATTTATTAAAAATATATTAACTGACATATAAGATTACATGCATTTAAAATTGAATTCAACAACATTATCAATGGTATCTATTATATGCCTATTTAGACTTAAATTTACTAATTGCAAACAGTAGTAATATCTCACAACTGGCAAGACTGAAGTACCTAAGTATTCTTCTCTTCCCCAAATAATCTAATAATTATTTAAATATACATATTTCTAAATGTTGTACTTACGAAGCTGTTGACAATGGAGTGGTAATATATCCTAAACTTAGGTATGAATTTTTTTTTATACTTTTCGAGTAACAGTGGTTCGGTGAGCAACTGAAGATGGGAGAGATTCTCCCAAAATGCATCTTACTTTTATGTAAGTAAGTGGAGTTTAGTGTAAAAAAAATGAATACCTAAGTTTTGGATACATATTTCCGTTCCAGAGAACATTATTGCAATTACACCAGACAAAGACAGTCAAGTGAGCAATATGCAATGGAAGCACTTGCTGGAGGAAGCGGTGAGGTGAGTGTGTGGTCAGGAACCATAGGCAGTGACTGCACATACATAGATGGGGTCCCTAACATGTTTCCAGATAGAACACTCTGATGTCGGTGCAGCCCCACTCCAAGGAGTTTAAGCTCCTCAAAAAGTTTGCTTTCATACGAGACAGTGCAGATACATTTCCACAATGCTAGCCACCAACATATCACTCTAACACTTTCAACACTGTGACAGAGCCAACAGAATGAAATTATATGAAATGGGAAAGCAGAAAATTCATGGAAGGTGAATGCTGGGAAGATCCATCCCAGGATCTGAATAATGCTCTGTCCCCTGCAATTTAGGGATACTGGCTAACTAAATATAAACACTTTGACTAGAATTAACAGTATTTTGAAACTTTGGACTAACTTGAATGAAGGTATAAGATTGTATGTGTGTGTGTATATATATATATATATATATATATAGCCATGTATATAATAACTATATAGACTTCATATAAACTTTCAGTTCATTTTTGACATTTACATGTTCTATATCATATACACATTTGTGTACCCTATGACTTACAGAATCAATAAAGTATCCTTTCTTTCTTCCATTCATCCATCCATCCATCCATCCACATATCTATGTGACAATTAGTCTTATTATTGTGTGGTATAGGCTTAATTTAGCTTTTTTTATATCAATTTGTTTAATAGTAAGCTTTATTGCCAAGAAAAATTTTTTCATTAACTTCCTCTTCCATCAACAACCTCCATTTATTATAGTTCATATATATTTTAATTTAGAAACTAGTTCTATCTTCATATCCTCCATTTTTAAGGGAACCAGTTTTTGTTTTTCTTACTATGTTTTACATATTTAGTTTCCTTCTCACTAATTACAAGACTAATTTTAATGATTTATTTTTTAATGTTGCAAATGTTTCTTTTGAAGCTCGCTTGCTTTTGCAGTTATCAGCATAAGCTAAACATTGCTTCATTCTTGTTGAGATGTTCCCTCACAACACAAATCTAATTGTTTCAGTATCTGATGAATCACCATGCTGAAAGTGTAGCAGATAAAGGATGAACTTGTTTAACACCATTTTAAAACCATTACTACATTTTTTATTTTAACTTTTAATTTTGTATCCTTTAATGATGACTCTATTAATTTGATTAGTTTTTAAGTTGAAAGAACTTCATGTTGTACTGCGAAACCAGTAAATCTTTCCCCCGTGGCACTGAGTTTTTCCTATGAGTGAGCACTCATGCATTTGTCATGTCGTGCAGGGGGGGTAGCAAGCCTGCTTGCTTACTTGTCTACTTTGCTGATTGTTGCAGTCATAGCATAGCTGTTCACAAGTAAATGTTATTTTATATTGTTTGTTTGTTTTATAATTTGACAGTGTACATAAAATGTATTATGCCTTGTGTGTTTACAATGGCACAGTATAGGATTCATATGTTAATTCATGATGAAAGAATCATAGGACAATTTTTTTTTGAGCATACAGTTGATTCTGTTACTTATGTGAATACCACACACTAATTCATAGAATTAACTGATAAGGAGTGTATTTATGCATTTTTTCAACAGGACTCTGTCACTGCTCACACTGTGAATAACTCCATGAGAGCAATTCACAAGGTGTTCACACAGAGTTATTAGTAGGGATTTGGAACTCCCTCATTCCCTTGATTTAAGAGCCTGGAATTATTATTTCTAGGTAAATTAAAAAATGCTGTGTACAGGACGAACCTTCACACTATAAAAGAACTCAAAGATAATATTTGTCGGGAAATTGTGCAAATTTCTCAAAATGAGCTATAGCAAGTGATGAATAATTTCCTAAAGAGATGGCAAAAATGTGTGAAGAATGAAGGTGGGCAGTTTCAACATCTCATTTAATCATTTGGTAAGTAATGAGCCTCATTAAACAATCACGTATTCTTTTCCGTATTACTGAGTCAAAAATGTATTTGTAACCAACAAGTATATGAAATAATTATACATTATATTCATGACACTTGAAAGATCTCTTTCATTAAACAAATTTTGTCAGAGTTCATCTATTTGGACAAAATCACTTTAAAACGCATTAAATTTATTTTAAATTATTTTGCAAGTATGTTATATATTATATTTGCATATATTTTATATGCAATATTCATTAAAGTCTACAATTTACACAATTTAACCTGTCTCCTGTTTTCAACATCGGGCAGGCTATTCCTTCTTTCCATTGCTCCATTACTTTCTCTTTATTCCCTATTTTTAATATTAGCTTATACATCTTATGCTTTAACATTTTTCCACCATATTTTATTAATTATGCATGAATGTTACCAAACGCTAACACCTTATTACCTTGTAAAGTACTTATAAAAGATTTCATAAAATCTTGAAATAGGTAGTTATTTCTTATTGACATTTAGACATCCTTATAACAAATTTGAATAGCCTGAAATTTCAGTGGCTTTAAAGATATCCATATCAATTCTTTTCAGTTTTCTAGGACTTGCATTGGTTGGATTTAAATGCATTTATTTTATTTTTAATTTTTTGTTTTTACATAATGACAGCATAATTACTTGATGTTTCTATTCTTTACTTCTTTAAACCATTGTCTTGTCTAATTTTTTTTTATAGTTATCTTCAATTTCACTAAGCATGTCATTTAACCATTTTGCTTCTTCTCTATACAGACTTTGTTTGCCTCAATCTGTTTTAATTTATAAAACTTTGATTGGATCTTAGTTTCTGTTTTAAACTTTTATTCTAGATTCATTCCTCTCCTAAATTGCCTTTGTACATTGATCATTCCACCATTCATTCCATGGTATATTCTTTTATTTTTGGGCTATTTCATCTACTTTTCTTGTAATTATTTTTTGTAGTTTTTCCCATTCAATGTTTACATCTTACAATGGGATATATTATTACCTATAGCAATGTTACAGATGTCCTCACTTCATTTCCAATTAATTTTTAAGTATAATTATCACTATTAATTGCTTTTAGGTGCTCAGTAAGGAAATATAGGACTCAATGGCAATGTTGCTTAATGAGATGTAATATTGATATATGCTTATTTGTATATCATTGACCCCTATATTTACCTCTTTATCTTAGAACCCCATATGTGGAGATTCTTCTTCTTCTTCTTCTTCTTCTTCTTCTTCTTCTTCTTCTTCTTCTTCTTCTTCTTCTTCTCGTTCTTCTTCTATTTTTTTTTTTTTTTTTTTTTTTTTTTTTTTTTTTTTAACAATTTGCCTTTAACAGTGATGTTTTTAGACTGTTGACCAAGGTGAGGTTCACTTTCTGTGAAAATTTTAAATTCATGATGCAAACATCCACAATAGCAAGTAAAGCGGAAAATACCCAATAGTGTCTCTCAAAGTTTAATAACCCTGATTTTGGTTTATTCCTATAAATAACAGAAAATCAGATTTTGAAAGTTGCATCTAGAGTTCCACATCTTTAACAGTGCATAAAATAACACATGAAATACCTCCCACTCTCTATAATTTCAACAAGATGTGCACTTCTTTCTGCAGCATGGACACATTTAATATTGACATATGTATTACATATAATTGCTTCAGCTCATGATATATTAAAATATATTTAAAAATGTTTCGTTTTCATGTTCCTCATACCAATTCATTTTAATCCAGTGCCATTTTACTTGTGAGTTTATGAGGGCTGTTCAAAGTCCATGCAAAAATAAAGAAGACAAACTTTTTTGGAAAATAATCGTTTTGTTTTAAACACGTTCTCCTTTAAAATCTATACACTTATTCCAGCGAGTTTCTATTTTGTTTATTTCATTAAAAAATGCAATTTCTTAAGCTCTGCAATATAGCCTTCGGCGACAATCTCTTCATTTGATGCGAATTTATTTCCTACTAGCTCATGTTGGCGAACAGGAAGTAGTGAGAGGAAGTCATATTGTAAGAGTGGGGGAATGAGAAGAATTTCATACCTAAAGTGCAATAATTTTGAGGTCGTAATTGTAGATTTGTGCGCTTGTGCATTATCTTGATGGAAAATGGCCTTTTAATTCATCACATTAGGGAGATTATTCCGATAGCATCATTGAACTGCTCTAGTAACATATCGTAAGATTCACTATAACGCTTTGCTCTTTTCCAACAAATAAATTAAAATTTCGCCAGAGCAATTTCAAAATATTCCTATTTTTCCTGTATTCTTCGGGGCGTTTTCTCCGGTTGCAATCAACCGTTACGATTGCTCCTTCGTTTCCGTCATAGAGTAATGTATCACATACCATCTCCAAATTTCACATGGATTGCATTTAAAGAGCTCCAAATTCTATGCGGATATGACAACTCGCTCTCTTTTCTGGACAATCCTTAGCGAACACGGCACCCATTTCAGATAACTTTTTCATTTTCAAATTATTGTGCAAAATATTATGCACCCACTCTCCAGAAATGTCCACAACTTCAGCAATCTCCCGCACCTTCACTCTCCGATCTGATTTGTTCTGTCATTTCGGAAGTCGTTATTTGTTCAGAATCTCTTAGAGCAATATAAAACTTGTGGCCAGAAAATCTGATCTAATTCTACTTCTTAATGGCTATTACAGTAACTTTTTCTCTCATAAAAGAAATAAAATTAGTTACAACAAGCTGACTAGCTTTGCAAAACATTTATTACAAGATTCCCACAGCTGTTTGTTTCAAAACTTATGTGTGTATGTTATTTGTGTGTACGCGCGCGTGCGTGATGTTCAGATTTAATAATTATATTTTCCTTCTTGTTTTCCAGTGTTTTAGACCTGATATTTTGAGTCGTATATTTTTCACATACCTACTGTCAAATGGCCATTGTTAATTTTTTTCATCTTTGATGTAGAGAATCTGGAGATGTTAAAATTCCATTTTATACAGGTATTTAATCAGGTGTGGCCTGTCTTGAATCTAAACATAGCAACACTTGACTTTCTAGCAAAATCCTGATTAATGTTGATTTATTTCCGAAATCCTTCCAATTAAAATTTTCAAAAGAAGTAAGACGGCTTTCATAATTTAAAAGAAACAAATTTTAATTACCTCTCTTAATGTGATGAATTCGATCCCAGCTACCGCATATGGGATGTGTGGCGGATGAAATGGGGCTTGGGCAGGTTTTTTCCGGGTACTCCAGTTTTCTTTGCCACTAATTCCATCGTTGCACCATCATCTCACCATTTTCTTCATCATCATTCAACTGATGTAGTCCACCAATTATAGGTACTCATGTTACAAAAGGATACGCTCCTGCCATCTGTATGCGACATTGATCAAGCAAGTGAGTTAGACTGAGCTCATTTAGGAGACTATGGTGATTTTTATAGCCATTAGTTTCTCACCAAACGGTTATCGGAACGCCGCCTACAGAATCCACTAGATCTTCAAAGTTCGCCAATTCAAGCCCTCTAGGTTAAGAAGTTATTGCAAAGAAGAGATTGTATTAACTTAACAAAACTGGATTCACACAATTTGTTTTTCACAAACAGAAAATGACGACCAGCAATCATCTTATACAGTTACAACATTGCTTAAAATGTCCACCATCGGCGTCGATACACTTCTGAGTACGTGAACTACTGATTGAGCCAACGTTTGCGAAAGTGTCCTCAGCGATTGCAGCACATCAGCACACGCCGTTTCAAATTGTTCCCGAAGTGCTGCCAGTGTAGCTGGTTCTCTGCTCTATACAACATCCTTAAGAATTCTCCATAGGCAGAAGTCCAACGGAGTTAGATCCGGAGAAAGTGCGACATGCCAGGGCATTTAGACATTATCATATATATATATATATATGCCTGCGTATAATTGTATTATTTTACGGGATCCGGCATGAACCATTCAAGTTCTTCACGTTATTTTCCACGCGTAATTCCTTCGATCCAATTTTCTCGAGATCCCAGAGTTACCTTAAATGAAGGGAGAGAATAGTATTGAATGTTCATTAGGTTAGACCTCATGCTCAATACTGAAATATCCAGAAAATTAGAATGGAGAGTGTCCAGTTGTAGCACATTGTTTCACCAATTCCCTGTTTGCATAAAACGATATGCAGTAAGCCTAGTTTCTGCTTGTAAATAAATATCCATGGTATGGAGATCCAACAAAGTCTCCAGTGCAGTGGTTGGAGTAATTCTGGAGGCCTCTGTGACAATGGCGCCATAGAATATCTGGCACTTGCAACATAGTCAATAGATAATGTGTGGCTTTAGGCCGCAAGTAGTTCCGACAATGCGTTTGATGTTACAAGAGTACACCCGAGTTTACGGAGATTATTGTCAATATGATCGTTCCAGGTATTTTGTTATCCAGTACAAGGCCTAGATATTTAAAGGGCTCGAAGTGTTCCAAGATTGAGCTGCCTAGTTTAATTTTCTAGGCCTTTAAGATCTCTTTTGTTAGTAAACAGGACAAAAACTGTTTCGGTAGAATTAATAGAAAGACCCTCTGTGTGCATCAGCTGTGAACATTTCTCAGATCACAATACGTCATGTCTGAGACCACATTGGGAAATTTCTCCAAAATAATCACTGCTATATTATCTGCATAGCTTTATATATAATATTCCTCCTGGTCATATCTTCGAGTAGGCCACCACGAGAATTCAAAGAAAGCAGACCCTCGTGGCAATGATCCCTATAGTTTCTCCAAAAAGGCTAGCAGTAATATTTCTGCTCCTGAGCATGGAGTTTATTTAATTACGCCTACATAAGGTGTCATTGACTCCATGTTTCTGAACAGTCAGAATATAGACTTATAAGATGAATTATCGAAAGTACCCTCTTTGTCTAGAAAGGTCCCCTAGGGCTATTTTTTTCCTAACTATAGAGTCCTTCAGCTCGTTAACAAGCCCGCTTAGTGCTGTAATGTAAGAATTGGATGACCGATAGGCGTGTTTATTTCGATGGAGGGGAGTGTCTGACAAAACCCTCATTGGAATATATCTTTAGACCAGTCTTTCCTATGCCTTTAAAAGGAATGAGCAAGACTAAGCAGTTGATAAGCATAAGCTTCGGTGTAATTATTACCACTGCACTTAGGAATAAACACTACTCCGCTAGTTCTCTAAGCCTGAGGAATATAGCTAAAGGCTAAACTTTCTTGGATTTTATCCGTGATTACATAGGTAGTTATTATTGTTGGATAATAATGTATACAAAAATGTGACTGAAGTAGCTGGCAACAATAGACCTTAAGCTAGGAAAACATGCATAAATGCATGGTTAAACTTGCATAGGCACTATCGTAAAGTCTATTGAGCTCAGTCCCGTATCAATAACTGGTGAAAAATCATGAATATTTTCAAAGAAAACTACATGTTGTACATTTTCACATGCTAAAAGCTAGGCGAAAGAGCGAAAAATAGTCACAAGGACTTGGTAGCGGTTCATGACTACCAATTGTGTTCATTTGATACCATTGCAAATTGAATTCGATCATTTGAGGAAGGGCGAGAGACTTTGAAAGACAATCCTCGCTCTGGCCGGGCATGGGAAGCTATGAATGAGAGAACAATTCAAAGAGCGAGGAACTTGGTGGAGGAAGATCGACATATTACTGTTGAAATATATTGAAGTGGGTATCTATGTTGCAGCATTGAGAGTATACTTCATGAACAATTAAAACTGGGGGGGGGGAAGCCTGTGCAAAATGGGTTCCGCATTCCTTAACCAACGAAGAGAGAAATGTGATAGGAAACTGTTGAGCATGTTTTTCACCAAATGTTCCTAAACGTTTGACCTATATATGCACTAATGATGGTTTTATTACTATATCACCCCAAATTCAAGAACAGTTCTCCGAATCGAATGTTCACTGTTTTCTTCAACTATGAAAGACGATTAGTGATTGACTATATGACAGAAGGAATTACATAAATGAAAAATATTATGACACTTTTATTTTGGAATCTTCATTTGAGGCAGCGGCGTACAATGAAAGGAACTTCAAGACTGTTGCTTTTGCATGACAATGCGTCTCCTCAGAGAACAACTGCAAATTTGAGGAAAATGAAAGTCGCCAAAGTCCATTTGCTTGAGTATGCACCCTACAGCCCTGATCTTATACCGTCCGACTTCTGGAAAGTATTTTAAACGAATGCAGGGCCTTGCTCAAGCTATAAATTCAGCTCTGTTGACAATATCTCAGAGTAATGTAATGCTTTTGACAAGTGATTGTACCGTCCACAACTGGGTGCGTGGAGATATGGAGCGTACTTTGAAGAATAAGTTTTTTTTTTCAGTCCTTAGCTTGGACTTTAAGGCGAAATTGCAATTTTTTTTAATCATCCTTCTATAGAAACTAACTCTTTTAACTACATTAATTTATATACATGTATAGTTATAATACGAAAGTCATGGTTCATTCAATACTCCCAAATCGGTAATCTGAGTAGTAATATACTCAGGACAAAAGGTAATGCCAATAACTTCTGTCTTATACGATTAACTAAGCCATCCTTGTTGGCAACATTAAATATGTATAGATTGCTTTAGAGCATAAAGTTTAAAAGGAACTCACTGTATATATATATATCTTTATGTTCTAGATTTCATGATGAGAGTTGGCGTCACACCCAAAGATGTTCCCATCCCTGAGTGCAGTGTGCGACTCCTTGTGGGTGGGTTACTGCCATTCTAGGGGAGATAGACAGAGCTCAATAATAGGTGTTTCTTCTCTCTCCTTGCATCGCAGTCGATTTTTGCCGTGGTGAAGTCACTGGAATAAAATTTTAGAAGTGTAACCATTGAATTCCATTGCGAACAAGAATACAGCCTCTAGGTCGAATGACGTCGTTGCTATGTATAAATTTACCGTTATATTCTCTAATCCTGTGATTCGGCTCCAGATTAATCCAGGATTCTTGAATCAGGGTTAGATCCTTTCTTCTTCATTGAAGGTTTTATAGAAGATAGCCGACGCCGCCCTTTTTATGTTGAAAATAGATCTGGACGACATTATGGCTATCCTTGGTTTGAATCACAATTGTAATTTTCCCGAAGCCTAAAAGTGTCTCTTGCCCAGATCTTTAATGGTCTTCATAATCTCTCGAAAGATATAGTGCCCAGTTCCATGTTTGAGGCTTGCTCTAGAAGAGCTTCTTCGTAGAAGGAAGTGGTTGCTATCTGATGGCTCACTAGTGTGGTCCTCAGAAGATTGGTGATTTTTAAAAGTGAATTCCGTTGTCGAACCCTATAGAAGCCAAGATTTTATAAGCTGCGGCCAGCAAGAGCCCCGCGCGCCTGGGTAAGGCTTAGACTCTGTGGGTTGCTTGACCCCTTTTGAGACACATTAGCCCTGTTGCCATATTCTCCCTCAGCATGAGCCATACTACACTTTAAGGTTCAACTTATTCAACAGAAACCGCTTCTTTGTCTGGTATCTCTCCTGTGGCCTCGATATGAGTTACTCTTTCGATGATTATTATCCCCAGTACAGCCCACAGGAGCAGCGATACACGTAAGTCCTAACTTTAAGGTCATGCGGCTTCTAGAGGGGAAAACTTTGATACTACAGTGATAATAATCATAATACAAATACACGTGGAGTCAATGATAATTCGCAGCAATAACAAATGAAATGCATCAAGTTTCTAGAAAGGCAACAAAGTATTGTTTTATGTTAATTTTAAACAGACACCTGTCACAAGTAATAATTTAGGTAATCAAAAAAGAAGTAGAAATAATGTTGCATTTCACACTGTTTTTAAAAACAGCGATTGAGTAGTTTTTATACTGGACAGAAAGATATTTGTGCAGCTTCCAACCTGTTAGAACACACACTTTGGTGGGGGAGGGGGTGTTGTTACATTTCTTCTAGTGAATGTTTGTCCTTATTGTGTGGATGTATTACGTCACTTTGAGCAAATTTAATTATATGTATTTTAAACAAATAGCAATGACTATACAGTATACAGAGATGTAAGTGGCAATATTTTAAACTGTTTACATAAGCGCTTCCAAGATTCTCTTGGTTTTGCTCCAAATACCGCTTTGAGTTGTAAAGAAAATCAGCCCCATCTGGAATTAAAATTTTAATGGTACATAATCAGGAATGTGGACGTATTTGCAGATTCTACTTTTTATATTTAATGCATAGTAATGTACTCAGTTTTGAGTACAGAGTTTCAACATTATTCCATTTAATATTTGAATCAATATTGAAGTCAAGAAAAAAAATCTTTTGTTCATAAATTATAATATTACCTTAAAATTATAAATAGGCTTGTTTGTTGATTTGTTCAGATTGTGAAATAGAATAGAATAGAATATTGCGGAGCTGTTGAGCAAAAGTTTGGTTTTTCTAAACCAAGCGTTGATGTCATAAAACATTTTATTGAAGAGCGTTGAAATTCAGTAATGATTTTATGTTTAATTAATATATTAGTACCATCAGCGTACTAAGTGATGTTATCATTTTCAATTTCCACAGGCAAGTCATTGACATGAAGAGATAAGATAGGCTGAAGAAGAAAACCCTCAGGTGCACCACGTACACACTAAGAATGTTAAGGGATATCTGTACCCATAGTTTGTTATTTCAACATACTGAGACCTGTACTAGAGATGAAGCTGATCGAGTTGTTGGCTGGATCTTTTATGTCATAAGTTTTTCTTTCTTTGTCTCCCCAATGAGTGTATCAAAGACTTTTGTCAGATTACTGGAATGTCCAGACAGTTAAGTTTAGGGTTGATCTTTTTGTATCAGGTGCGTATGTTTTAAAAACTAATTTAAACTTTTTGTGAATGTGAAGCAAACTAAGCCAACTAATAAGATAGCACAGTTTAGCAATGTAGATATATTGAAATGCTTTGTAATGGAGTTGAGACGGCACGAATCTGTCGAGAAAAGCTCCTAAACAGTAAACACCCTTATCCTAGGAGGGATATGAACCTTTGTCAGCTGCCTACGGAAATAATTGTGAATAATTTCATTAAACAATGTTACTTCTCGATCTTATTTTTACATTATGTTAAATATGTTTATCATACAGAACTTGATAATGACCTCTCGTTCGTTGCTATGGCAGCTGCAAAAGCTAAGTAATTAACGGTAAGTAGTTAAATTTCTGCGTTGCCATACAGTGCAATATGAAGCAATAATTATTTCGGCAATGAATAGCACTTAGAAAAATTTCATTTAAACAAACATTCTTAAAATGAAACTATCTCCCAAGCTAGAAGAAAGGTCTTAGATTCCCTTTTGTTCTGTGCCCTTTCGTCTGCTATCATCTTGCTGTTACTTACAGCTTGGAGATTGGGCCTTAAAATGGCGGCAAAGACCTGGTTCTATTTTCGGTAGTTCATATCTTCTGTGTGCAACAGAAGAGGGGGAGCCTTCGGTCACAGTGCGCCACACTGATGCAAAGCACAGCCTGGTGCTAGGTGCCTGAAAATCTTTATCAGCTCCAATAACATGAGAGTGTAAAAGTGTAACCTATGCAACTACAACAGGTGGCTGTAATCTAACATATGGAGCCATAATTTACTCTTATTTAGGCGGTAAGAAAGAGAAATTATACTGTGTGATAAATTTCGACACTAATCGCAGTCCCAAAACACAAGCAAGTAAGTGAATGTTAATTTAAATAGCGGTTAATTAGAATTGTACAAATACCGATACTGTCAAAGCGCAGTATTTTGTGTGCACTTTGTTTATATTTACCGAAGATACTTATGTTTTATTGACTACATGATGTGAAACAGATGGGTTATTATGCGCAGGAATAAATTACTATTGTTGTTAAACAATAATAATAAAGTTACATCAAATACCGAAACAATTTTATGAAAACCAACTAAAAATTTAAGTAGTTGTAAACTTTTAAAGATATTGATGTACTATGAAGTACCTTTTATAACTATAAATAAAAAACAGAAAGCTGGCGAAAATCTTATATATCTCAGGCTACTATTCTTTCTCTGGCTCTTTTTCTTTGATTTTCCATAGTCCCGTATAAGTTATGAATTCAGGTTGAGCCCTTTTCTCATTTTAATAATTTTATTTTACTTTTTATAAAATAATGTTTATGGCAAAAGATTCCATTCTCACATAGTTTGCTATGATTAAATAATCCATCTTTTTTTCTTGAATATATGGCACACTTTTACTATCAACATTTTTGTAAGGAAATTGTACTTCAAAGATAATAAAGTCATCAGTTATATGAAATTGGTACAAAGCAAGGAAAGAATGTATTACATTTAAAACAACTTCATTTTTTTCACAAATCTTTCATGCATAGAACAATCCTCATTCAGTCATACATGTTTGCTCATTTACATACTTGCACTGGAGTAAATCTTTTCACAAATCTTTCTGTGACTCAGCAATCTGTCATATATTTCCGTGCATGCAAAAGTGAAATTGCATTGTAGCATTAAAGCATTTGCAATGGTAGATTCCAAAATATTAATCTTTTCACATTACCAGAGTATTCATTTTGAAAAAATTATGTTCTTTGGGTAATTTAAGCCTGGAAGGCAAAAAAATTAATTCTGTAATTCTTAGGGAGGACTATTGTTGCAAGGTTTTTCTCCTTCAGTACTTTTGAAAATTGCCACCCATGTATTTTCTAGTGCTACATTGTTAGCATTCTATTTACATAATTTTACTACTACATTGGTTTTAGCCATATAAAACTCATCAAACGAGAATGTACTGTCAAGGATTACATTACCTATATCTTGTATTGTTGAAATACAGGTTTCCACATCTCACCATTGGGGTTCTGATTTCAAAGTAGACCAATGAAAGTCTATGTCAAGTGGAAATTTCTAACTCGATAAAACTAGATAGTCATATCTACGAGGGCAGGTCCATAAGTTTCCGGCCTAACCATTTTCTAGGTATAATAAACACAAAAATTATATTTCACTTTTCAATATAGTTACCCATTATTGCAATATACCTCTCACATCTTTGAATTAACATTTAATTCCCCCCATCCAAAAAATAGTCAGAAGTCTTGGTCTGCAAAATGGGCATAAACAGCATGCATCACTTCTTAGTCACACTTAAATTCCCTTCCTTGAAGGTCCTTATTGAGTTTTGAGAAGAGGAAATAGACACTGGGAGCTAGATCTGGGCTGTAGATGGATGGTCAATCTCCTTGAAGCCACATTTCTTCACAACTTCCTTTGCAACAAGGGGTGTGCAAAGGCACATTGTCGTGAAGAAGGCACACACCACCACTCAGCTTTCCTCATCTTTTCTCTTTGATGGAAGCACGTAGCATGTGCAGTAGGTCACCACAGTACTCCCCATTTACTGTGGTGTTCCTCTACTTGAAATCAATGAATAGTATTCCATCACAGTCCCAAAAGATTGTGGCCATGATCTTCTTGGTTGACTGAGTGGCCTTGGCCTTTACAGAGCGGTGCTTCATGAGGTTTATGCCACTCCATTGATTCTCTTTTGGAAGGGATCATAGTAGAGAACCATAGTTTCATCTCTTGTAACAATGGTTTGCAGAACTTCAATGTCATTGCCACGGCAGAGCTCCAAAAATACCTGACAACAGATGACTGGTTGCTACTTTTGAACTAAGGAAAGAAATTCAGGCACCCATCTTGCACTAAGCTTATTCATGTTTAAATGTGCATGAATAATACAAAGGACAGTTGTTTTAGAAAGGCCCTACTTTACTGCTATTTCTGTAACTTTGAGCCACCGGTCTTCCATGATTTCTCCATCCACAAGGGCGATGTTTTAAGGAGTGAGCATCTCCAGGGACCAACCTGCATGCTCTTCATCTTCAATGCTTTCTCGACCCATTCGAAAAAGCTTGGCCCATTCTTTTACGGTAGAATATGAGGGGGATGTTTGCCCATGTACCCCATCCAATTGCAGTTTAAAGTAATTTGGAGTAAGTCCTTCTTTTATGAAGAACTTAATAAGCTCAGTACTCCATTTTGGACTTGTCACAATCTTCTACATATAACCTTCTTTTGCAACTATATCTGAACAAATGAACACAGCAGAGTGGAAGTTACAGCTGCAATTATTTACTTAACAGGTAAGGTATGAAACCAGGTAAGGATTTTGTAAAGGTGATAATCCTTATCGACGAGGCCAGAAATTTATGGACCTATCCTCGTTCATTATAAAATATATTTACAAATGAATAAAACCTGTTTTGAGCCAGTTGGTTGCACTTGTACAATTTCAGTAACAGAGATTTAACGTGGAGGCTCAAGAAATGGTTATCTCTCCTAATTTTTGTTTTTAGTAGTTCATAAGAGTCTAAACCTTCTGCAACATAAATATTCTGCCTTTCAATTTCTAGAATGGTTGTTTGAAAGATATTTAGCTGACTACGAACAAACCATAACCATATTTCTGATTCCTCATTATTGAAAAATGAATGCAAAGCAGCAATACACCCTGATTCTGACCGGAAAAAGGATTTGAAAGAGAATGTAATATTACAATCCTTTCGAATCCAGGCAATAATGCTAATCACTTTGTGTTACTGTAACCAGCAAATTCTGATAAAAGCCCAAATTCACAGAATTCCTTTAATCCTTCCACCCTAACAGTGTATATATGGAAATACTTATAAATTTTACACACAGCATTTTCTACGTCAATTGGTAATTTGCCACAGCTGTTTCTACACTGTTGTAAATTATGTGTGCCATGCAACCAATCCCTATAAAAGACTTTTTCATATCTACTTCTAATTGAAAAAAAATGTTCTTCATATTCTATCTTAACCCCTCCAAATATAGTATTCATATTATCAGCTGAAAGACACACAAATTTTTATTCCAAATGATGGGCCTGCAGAATATGCTGTACACTTTTGATAAAGCATCTGATATCTCACTTTCTACAGGTCAGAAATCTATGTTCATAGGTCTCTGTGACTGCTTCATGAACTCACTGAATGCTCCAGGAACTAAACTAAACAAACAACTTTAGATGTACTCCACTTTCAGGGTTGATCTGACAATGAGAGGAAGTAATTTAGTAGATTTATGATTGCTGGTATCAATAGAAATGCTCATAAAATTCATGTCTTAAGGTCTTCATTAGAAGCTCTATGCACCATGAAGCCAATGCATTCTTAACAAAACATTTGTCATTGTCCTTGCACAATTAAACTTGATATCATATAGTTGTTTTTTTTATTATTTTTGAGTGCAGTTTATGGGATTATAGCGTGATTGACACATTATGGTAGGCAAATGTTCCATCTATGGAAGTCACTTTGAATTCCGCATTGCCTGAGAAGAAGGAATTTTCAGAAGTTATTAACTAAATAAAAAAATATTTGTAGCGGAACATTGCTTCTGATACTATGCAACAACAACCTTTCACACCAGTCGTCCACGGCCGAAGATGGAGATAACATATCTTTGAAACCGGTTCCGTATATTTTTGCATGCACAGCATGAAGAGTGTTGAGACGACATATTCAATTCACATGAGCTTCACTGTGTTAGTTCCATATGAAAACTTTTTTAAAGATTTACAATTTTTAAAAAATTTTAATTATTGGCCCATATATATATTCTTTGTCACATTTTTTATTTATAGGCTTCTTTTTTAAGACATTGAGGAAAATAACCCTTCTCTATGGAGTGGTTTATTAGATAGATCTAGGTTTGGGAGTGACATGCTTATACCATTTTAAAATTGTGGGGCTTATTTCATCCCACTCATGGTACATTATATTTTCTAAGGTTGATTTTATACTATTTCACTTTCTGTTGTTGGGCTTAAGAATATTGAGTTCCTTATTTTGGAATGTGTCATAGTTGACAGTATTCCTACTTATGGAAGATGGTGCACCAACATTAAGAAATTACTTAGATATTAACTAACCAATACAAGATCACTAATTATTTCTCTGTCTAATTTAATTCTAATATTTTTAATATTTTTTTTTTATTTTGTTTATTTGCATTATTAAATTCCCTTGTTTGCTTGCCTGCCTGCTTGCCAGAGACATGTACCTCCAAATAATTAGCAAGATACATTTCCCACATTGGATTTGTTGCAGCTGATTCAAATATATAACTGAATCATAAGAAAGGTGTAAAATGAAAAGAAATATTACAGAAAAACTTCAAAGATTGTAAGTCTCTCAGCACTATCAGTTTTCCATTTATGCTCTGGAGGTACACTGAGAGAGTTAAATAGTTTCTAGAATTGAAAACAATCTTTACTGTATACTGTTTTGTAATCCAGAACATCATTTTGTTCTCTTGGAAATTTTCAAACCAGGATCTAAATGGCCATACTCATAAATACTGTGCTATACTAAATGGAAAAATAAGAGATATGTAATTGCATTGTGAACTTCATTTTTGTTAGACTTTATCTACTATTTTTGAAGATTACTTGCTTGTATTCCATTAAATGTTAGTGCAAAATTACCACTGTATGCCAGCTAAGACATATTTCATGCATTATTATGCTCCTAATTGTAGGAGTTTTAAACTTCAAACTTAATTATCTTTTTAAATAACAAAATGCACCTAGTAAAAGTACACTGTTCAAAACAAATTTAGTCACTTGATGAAATCTTTATAGCTTATTGCATTGTTAAATATTTAATTGAAAACTGAAATAATATTAAAATAACTAAGAAATTGGTCCTTTGCAAGGGTTTTCTTTTGTTTTCTTGTTCAAGGATTTTCTGGTAACACTTCCTTGCTCTTGAAAATGATTCTATAGTTTTCATATTGTACCATGAACAAATCCAAGTATTCTTGCAACATGTAATTGAAAATGATCCTCTTGAATCGGTGTAATTGCAAAGTGATTTTATTTGATGATAGCAACAATTGAATCTGTATGCCAACTATGCAATCTATCACTACTTGTCAATTATATTGTACAAATGACAAGCAAATGAGTTATGGTGATGTGAACTTTTATGGGAAGAAGAATATTTCAAATAATCTGTGGAGATATTAGAGCATTTGTACATGCATTTGTCTCTCTGAATCATAATATTGTATTAACAGTAACTATTTTTATGTTTTGAATAGTTACTTTAGCTATTCATTAATTACTAAGCCCTCAGGACAAAAAATGCTTATTAACGAATTCTAAATTACCTGCATATAGTAATTATTTACAGGTGAATTTAAAGATTATTTGAGATATTACTTAAGACATATGTTTTTTCTTTATTCTTAGTTGTAATTAATTAACACTACAGGGCTGTCACATAAAAACGATACCACATATACAGTGTTTTCAATCCCGTCGACCATGGGTGCTGTAACACCCCCTGCTGCTGAAAATCAAACACCGTGTGTGCAGGATAATTTTTAGTTGAAAGCCCTATAATATTGTGTTAGCTAAAGAGCTAGAAATTATTTATTTCTACTATTGCAGTATATAATTGATTAAGGTATGGGAGAACCTTAATTTTGGTAGTATATAAAGATTAAGATAATATTCATATGAAGGTGCCTTTGGTTGCTTCTGAGCTTGGTCCCCTGGATATTCCAGTAGGCAGCTGCTGATGAATTGCAAAATGGGATCTGAGGGAATCAAATTGGAAAATTTTGTATTTAATTGTTTAAAATAAATAATTTATAATAGTATTTGGTGATTTATGAATTAAAAGTAATATGAAATTTAATTGTAATGTTGTTTGTTGAAATAAAATTCATCATTTATTATTGCAGTAGTTTGCTGGTCAATGGATATAAAAGAGATACTACAACATATAAATTATGGAACAGCCTGGTACTTCTGAAAGTCCAACTGAGAAAACAGCTATTAAATCGCAGTTCAATCAAGATCTGTCTGAAATACCTGAAAATTTAAGGTAATAGCAATTTTTGTGCAAATTCCTTGCATTCAAGTGTCCTGCAGTAATAAGACAAACAGGTGTTAGTTAAAATTGCATTTGCCTATTATTGTGAATATTAGTCTAATTATTGTATTGCAAATCCCTGGTCTTCTCTTCACAGATTATTTGGTAGTAGGCTCCATTACTATAAATGGACTTAAATGGTCATTACCAGAGGTAAATAAATAGTGTATAGAATAGGGCTTAATGGTAAACAGAGAGAAAATCCAAATTCTGGTATTTAAGAAATGTGATAAATTGAGTTAATATGAGAAATGGAAAAAGGGGAATGTAGTATATAAAGTTTTGCATGATTGTACATACCTGAGAATAAGAATAGATGAGGGAGAAAAATGGGAAAAGCAAATGAAATCAGTATTGGTAAAAGGAAAATCAGCAAAGATAGCTGTGAGAGGGTGCCGATATAAAATGCCTGAGATGGAAATGAAATGACTGGAAAGGTTGTACAACTCAGTGGTTAAGGCCTGAATGCTTTATGGTATTGAAATTTGGGGACTTGAGAATGGCTGGGAGGTTGTAGACCATGCTCATAGAATGTTTCTGTAAGGAAGTCCTAGGGCTTCCAAGAGCAATGGTAAATGAAGTGACTCATTTTGAAATGGGAAGAGTAACAAGAAAAGGAATAGTTGGGGAAAGAGCATTAAAATACATGATGATAATTTATTAAAACAGTTTTTAAAATACCAAGAATCAAATTTACAAAACTCAGGTTGGTAAATAATCTGAGATATAATTTAGAAGGTAATGGTTTATTAGAGGATATATGGAGAAAAAGAGAAATAAACCAAAAAGATTTCTGGAAGGATATTAGGAAAAGATTTGAGGATATAGAGATCCAAAAATTGTTCAGTAAATTATCCGAGTTATGTTTCAATGCAAAATAGCTGGGAAAAAGAGAGGTATATAGACAACAGTAATAATGAAGAAAGAAAAGGGATAGCTTGGCTAAGGTTAAGAATATGGAAGTTAAAAAGTCAATGAAATGGATATCCGTAAGTGAGTGTTCATTATGTGGGAGTAAAGGAGATATAGAACACATATTTGAATGTAAGGAAACTGAGACTTGGAGAAAAGAAAATGTAAGGTAATTAGAGGGGAAAAGTAATGTAAACAATAGGAAAAAATTTTTTTAGAGAGAGTAAAAAAATAAATGGAAATGGACTGTAAAGAGAAGAAAGGATCAATAGTTTAGGAAAGTCTATTTAAGAATTTGGTAGTGTGCTTTGTAATATACTTGTTATTTATAATGCATTGTTTAGAGATGTAATGGTCTGGAGTAAATATTACTGGATAAATTAATAAGCATATGTTGTAGTTAAATGTAAATTGGAACTTGCACGGTGAAGCTAATCATATTAATTGATATCATTGTATGATTCAATGTATGGAACCCGTTCTTGAAACCGGTTCCATACTTTTGTGAAAAGTAAGTGAAGTTTTAAGAGTTCAGTTCAACTGAATCATACAGTGATATCAATTAATATGTTGTAGTGTTAATAAAATTAGCATTAGTAATGTAAGAGCTGGGAACTCAGAACTCAGTCCCCTAGAATTTTGGTAGGTTGCTGCTGATGAACTGGAGACTGGGGACTGAAGTAAACAAGATGGAAGATTTGCATTTTGTGTAGTTATATTAGAAATTAGACAAATAGGATAATATAAAATTAATTATTGTATCCAAAATTTTAAATGTAAGGGGGCACACCTAAAATGGCCTAGGCCAGATGGGTGGAGACTCCTTAGTAATAATAGTTTGTATTTATAATGTACTTTTTCTTGGCATTGTAATATACATATGCACATACATACACACTGCAGGTCAAAAGTTTCCAGACTCTGTAAACAACAAATGTTATTCCGAGAAAATCTAAAGAAAGGATAGGATAAGAAATACAAATATACAAAATCTGTACAGGTTTTACTTCTTGATTACTATTTAATAATGTAATAATAAAAAAGTCATAGATCAAATATATATTCCAAATTTTGACTGATTAGTTTAAACTTGTTTCTCATTGAAAAAATGTTTTTTACTGAAATCACTGTACTCACAACTCTTGGCATCTTATGTATAAATTTTTCAATAGTAAGCTTAGGAATCTTGCTTCAGAGGCCTTTAGTATGTGCTAAAGTGCCTTCTCAGATATAGGACATATCTTCCGTACTTAGCAATCCAGTTCGTTCCATAATAACTCATTTGGGATGAGATCAGGAGCTGGCCACTCCATAATTTTCAGCTCTCCTTCCCTCTGCTGGTTCTCCAGATAATTCTTGCACAATTTTAAAGCATGTTTTGGGTCATCTTGTTGAAAGGTAAGCTCCGACCAATCAGAAGGGATTGCATACGTGCTTAAAATGCTATTATATCCATTTTTGTCAAGTGTCCCTTTAGCATGCTTCACATCATACTCAAATGAATGAAAAACATCATCATACCATTACAGATCCCCTCTGCTTCTCTGTTGTAGTCACATAGTCCAGATACATCTGTTCAGGTAATGATAGTTTTACACAAGTTCATTGTTTGTTGCCAAAAATCTCAAATTTACATACATCAGTCCAAAGCACCTGTTTCCAATCTTCAGTTGTCCAATTTTTATATTCCAAAGCCCAATGAAATCTCTTCTGTTTATTTACCTCCCTAAGAGGTAAATAAAGAGAGTGTTTCTTAACAGTTACCCTTCCAAATAGATTATCCACGCTTAGTGTCCTTTTTGCTGTGCTAAGGGATATTTCCCTATTGTGGTTTAAATTCAATGCTTTCTTAATTTCAGGCACTGTTAACTTCCTATTTAATTTGCTTTTGAACACTATTTTATTGTCTTCACCTTTGTTTGTTACTGTAGGCCTCCACTTCTTTTCCTGTCACTGTTTGCCACTGTTTTCGTTAATCTCTATATTGTGTCAGCAATTGTTGACCTGGAAATCTTCAGTTTTTGCTATTTCTCTAACTGAATACCCTTCATTTCAAAGTGCATTTACTGCTGACATTTACTGCTGAGTGTTTATCAATGCTCATTGTCTGCTTTGGGCCCATATTCAAAATTAAATAAATGACATGGGC
Source organism: Metallyticus violacea (assembly GCA_030762175.1). Lineage (NCBI taxonomy): Eukaryota > Metazoa > Arthropoda > Insecta > Mantodea > Metallyticidae > Metallyticus > Metallyticus violacea. Next base: position 61,327,762 of record CM060840.1, read on the forward strand.
AATTTTGAGAAATTAAATGAAAAAAATATGAAGTCTGATGATCTTCTTTTTTGCCATAAATAATGTAATAAAACATTACAAAATACTGCATTACTACACTGCACATTTTTATGGGTGCAGGTAACACAGGATTAATAAGCAAATGCTGTTAAGTTGTTGCAATGATATTAATACATTCATAATAGGTAACCTAATGCATCGCTATGGGGACCCACATACTGCTTATGTAGATAGATGACTTATGGTGCAAACAAGGAGCAAGTGTTGGAATGAGTGTTTACTGTGCTGACACATTTACATGCCTTGTAATATGATATGCCTGCGGTAGCATTATAAACAAGAGCAGTCATTAGCATTTAACATCAAATTGTGTACATTTTACAAGGTGTTCAGAAACTGCAGTGTGTAAGTTTTATTTTTTCTTCCCCTGTCCTTTTCTCTTGTTGCTTGTTTTATCTATTTCCATGCATTACGTTACCTTTGAGATTCAAAATTTATTTACGATCTTCACTTGGCTTCTACCATTGAAGAGGAACACTAGCTGTTCAAAATATTATGACTTTTGTGTTACCATTTAAGTGTTTTATCAATTTCTGCTTCTCTAGTTCTTGTTATTATAGCTATATTGTTTTAAGAGTTACTTTATTTTTAATTTTAATAGTATATAAACACTTTGTAGGTATACAAAGCAAGAAAATGCTGAAGTTGTATGAACCATCATTCTATTAACATTGTTTGAAATAAGCAGTAATTATGGGTACACATTACTCATATAAAAACTAAACTTTTGTGCTTTTCCTTTCCAGCTCAAAATGGCATCTTTCCATTCCACGTCGCTATGTAGTAGCCATTTTGGCATTTTTTGGCTTCTGCAATCTCTATGCCTTACGAGTGAATTTAAGTGTGGCAATTGTTGCTATGACAAGCAATTACACAGTAATTGAAAATGGAACTGAAGTGTATGTAAGTAAATGATTTTATCTAATACTTTCAATTTAGTTATTATGCTCTTCCTAGGTTCACTCAAGGGTTTATCAGGACAGTTGTAAACCTTTGTCCACATTCTCAGCTGTTATATAACTGCTGAATTGTTGGTTGGAGTTGAATTAGTTGGTGTCTGAAGTAACTCTTCTGGTCTTCCAATGAACTTGTATGTTGAATTTTCTACTTTCGATGTCAAAAGTCATTAAATATTGCTGGTGTATTTTTTTATGAATGCCTTAAAACTTTTGAATATACAAGATATAAACATATCATTTACATACAAAATAGAAACAGATAACATGTTGCCATTCCTAGATATTAAAATAATGAAATGTTAAGAAAATCTTGAATTTGGAATATACAGAAAAAATACACATGCAGATAATCACATCAAAGCTGACAGCTTTAACCCAACAGCGCATAAACATGCAGTTATTAACAGTTTAACACACTGGCTAGTTAACCTACAAATTAGCAAAGAAGAATATTTTAATGTACACAAACAAATACAAGAAACAGCAGTTAAAAATTGTTTTAAAAAAGAACTAGTACACAAAAAGGTGCAGAAATTCAAGAGACAAAAACATATCAAAGAAACCACAACACTTTCAGCAAGAAAAGATAAGCTAATTTTTAAAAAGTTCACGTATCATCCATGGGCAACAAAAAAATTTCGGAATATTCTTAAAGATTTTAATATCAGGTTGGCACTGATTAATAGATTTAATGTTAAAAACTTACTGACAGATAATGTTAATGATAGTATTCCACAAGAGAAAAAAGCAGGTATTTACAAAATAAATTGAGCAGAATGTGAAAAAATCTACATCGGAAAAACAAAGAGAAACATAGGCACACGGTTAAAGGAACATTTCAGGAACATAAAGTACAAACAAATAGAGAAATCAGCAGTAGCATATCATTTTTGGACACAAAATCATGGCATAATAAATAAAGCAAAATTATTAAAATCAGTACAAGGACCTACGAAACTAGTAACCTGGGAAAAAAAATTTACATCGACAAATACAAAGACAGTCTAATGAACTTTGACATTGCCGGAGATGAAAACATAAACTACACACCGCCACCAGAGCAGAATACACATTCCAGCAGCTCAACGAATAATTTGACAGTTGAACTTTAGCCTGGCTGAAGATGGAAACCAAATGTTCTTGAAACCGGTTCCATACATTTATGAAAAGTAAGTGAAGCTTTAAGAGTGTGTAGTTCAACTGAATCATACAATGATATCAATTAATGTATAGATTTATGTTGTAGACTAATAAGTTTCAGAGCATCTATTGAATTTTTTTTCAGTATTATTGCAAATATATCATTGGCATACCTTAACCATGTTTTGAAAATGAATGAGAAGCGTTTGGTGATATGTATCTCAAAGGAGCTCATGAATAAATCTGTTAGAAATGGAGATGGGGGGGTTTCCCATTGCTAGGCCAGAAATTTGTTGGTAACATTTTTGGTTAAAACTGAAGAAATTTTGCAGTGCATATATTACTAAGTCTTCTATTTCTTCTGTTTGTAAATTTAAGCAGGTTAACCATTTCCTTAACAATTGCACAAGATTTTCTATTGGTATGTTCGGGAATAAGGCTTTTACATCAAAAGACACTAATTCTGATATTTTGAAGTTTTTCAGCTAAATCAAATGAATTTTTGATGCTCAAACTTTGAAATCTTTTAAAAGAGTGGAAATTGTCAATTAACTTATTTGCTATTTTGTATGTGAATGACTTGATATTGTTAATTATTGGTCTATGTTATCATCATATTTATGGATTTTAGGAAATGCATAAAGTAATATATATATATATGTAAACATATTTAATACATTCTTATATAATAAATTACCACTCCATTATCTACATCTTCATAAGTACAATTTAATTAAGCACATCGGAAGGCCACCAAAGTCACCTCAGACTTCAGCTAACTCAAATCCAGCAGTTATATAAAAGCTGAGGGTATGTCCTGATAGTCCTTGAGTAAGTAAAAATAGCTTTTCACATACCTTGATTCACAAAGGATTATTAATGTTGTGTAGTGTCACTGCAGTAATTTCTGGAGTTTATTATAATTTTTAAATTTTAACGTTTACAATAATATGAAATAAAAATCCAAGGTGTTTCATTTTCTTTTTTATTCTCTTCTTTTCAGAAACAAGACTTCTCTTGGGATCCAGAGCTGCAGGGTGTGGTGCTGAGTTCATTTTTTTATGGTTACATTATGACACAGGTCTTGGGAGGGTGGTTAGCTACAGAAATTGGTGGCAAGAGAGTATTTGCTTTTGGAGTTGGTGCAACTGCTTTAATTACAGTTATTACTCCTGCACTTGCATCTACTAGTCTTTATTTATTAGTCTTGGGGAGAGTAGTAGAAGGTTTGTTTGAAGTAAGTATTGCCTTTTATTTTGTGTTAGATTTTGAGTTTATTAAATGTGGTTACCTTTAATTTCATAAATAAACAAATTAAGAAATCCATTTAATGTGTCATACTCTTTATTCAGAAAGCTTTTTCTCAATAATTAAAAATTTAATCATACTGTAATATTTTAAAATGAAAAAATGATTTTTTTATCTTGATTTTATCATAACTTTAAAAAAAAACAGGTTACTTGTGGAAAAAATGGGAATGACTAGAAATTCTAAGCATTAAACTTAAGCACTAGGCATAAATATTACTATCTGGATTGCTACACCAGTATTTCAATTTCTAGGGTGTTACATATCCATCAATTCATGCTCTTTGGAGTCGCTGGGCACCACCCTTGGAGAGAAGCAAACTAGTAACCATAGCCTTCTCTGGCAGTTACTTTGGAACTGTTATATCTTTTCCATTATCTGGAATCCTGGCACAGTATGTGGGCTGGCAGTCTGTTTTTTATTTTTTTGGTAAGAGTACTTATGCATTGCTAGCTTATAATGAAATATAAAAATTCTAGAATACATGCAGAATTTTCCAACACTAACAGCTCTGGAAATTGTTATTGTGCAATATATACTATAAAGAGACCTACTTATGTTCAGACATACAAGTGTGTATGTCTAAACATGTCTTGATTATTACTGAGATAAATTTTCATATGAGCCTGAAGTTTGTTAGATTAAATATAGGATTTGTGCTTTTATAACACTTGTGGCATGTTTAATCTATTAAAGTATAGGGAATTTATCGACTCTCTTCATTACAAGTGCTTGTGAATGGAACACATTGCTCAGCGATTGCAGTAAAGAGAATCAATAAATGCTCTATACATTTTGGATGAGTATTATAATTATGGTGGGATTTTGTTGACTACATTTTTCTCAAAGGACAGTGCACAAATCCCTGCAAGCTATCCTTTTTTTTTTTTTTTTTTTAAATTTATTTCTGCTTTTGTTTTAGGAACTGGAATTTATAAATTACTTTCTAAAGAAGAGCACACCAATATCCTTTCGATAAGAGCAATATCAATAAATATCAATAAATCATAACATAAAATGTTTTCAGAAGATCTTGGGACAGAGTTGTGGCTGTGGCAAGAGATGTGAATAATATTGAAGTAAAATGGGCATAAATTCTACCAAATACCTTAGGGAAATGTAGTGGAGATATTAAGGGAAAGATATTATGAATTAAATTTAATATCAATTTCGTGTCGGAACTAATACAGAAAGCAATTAATTTATTCTTAATTAGCTAGAGAGTAGATATAATACTCTTATGCTCCGTTTACCATTAAATTATACAGACAGAGCGTGTTTCACAGGCTGTATAATTTAATGGTAAATGAAGCATAAGAGTATTAAATCTGCTCACTGGCTAATTAAGAATAGATATCATTGATGTGAATTTTGCAAATTTTTGGGTTTATGTGGCAATTTTGAATCCAACTTTTGAAGCTGTATTAGAAGATGTTGTTAGCTTTATCATAATGTTTGGGCTTTTATGTTTAGAATTCTGTCTCAATGTAAATTCTGAAGGTAAGAATGTTAACAGAAATTGTGCATAAATCTGCATACTTTGCATTTCCTATGCAACAAATCAGGGTTTAATTCCCAGTTAGGATAGTTAGTTAGGTTTTTTCAAGAATTTTCCCTCCATTCCTTAAGTGAAGCCTATGAAACATAGGCCACAAAGTCTGCTGAACTCATTCAGTCAAGTTATCATCTATCATCCTTCATCTGGCACAATACATCTTCAGGTCACTGTGCCATGATCACACACACACACATACATTTGTAGTTTTCTGGAGAGGAGCTGCAATCTTTCATCTTATGTTCTCCTGAACACAAAGGGCAAATTTCTTTTTCTGATCGGCATTCACGATGTCTATGGTTAAAGCGACTGCATCGGTAACATCTAACAGCCGCTATGTAATCCTCTGTATTGCATATTAACCACCCTACTTTGAGTTTTGTGCATAGAATCTTTTTCCTTGCTTGTGAGGTTACTTCCACCACTAGGTTTCTGTTTCTGATTTTCTTCCTATTTTGAAATATGGATTTAGGTTTCACATCTCCTTCTTGTAATTCCATTTCAGAGTTTTGTGTTGTGATTACTTCTGCCGCATTTTCCATGTTAATATCATCTGGTACATTGTAGATAATTAAGTTTGGATTCCTCAGTTTCAAATTTTTACCTCCAGCATATCCCCACAACTGTTACTTATAGTTGTTCCTAGTATTTCCGTTTCTTCTTTACTTCCAGTTTCAATAAGGATTTTGCCCCTTCTTTCTTATGGGGCATCTGTGTGGATAGACGCTGTACAGTGGACTTACAATGCAAGAAAACTGAGAAGAGTACAAAGAATTATAAACATCAAAATTGCCAAGGCATTTAGGACAACATCAAACGAAGCTCTCTGTATTATTACAGGTATAATTCCAGTAATGATAGCACTTAAAGAAATCGCCAAATTATACAACTTCACAAGAGGAATCGAGAAAAGACCAATCATAAATGGAGGACAAGCGGTAGACAGTGAAACACCATACAGGGAATGGCCTCACCCTGCTGATATACCTAAAATAGTGGAGAAACAAAATGACAAAGAGTATATACTGAAGATATACACTGATGGCAGCAAAAGTGAGGTAGGTGTGGGGGCAGGAATAATAATGTATATTAATAATATACCAGTTCATCAACTACGGTATAAGCTGCACCAAAAATGCTCAAATAATCGAGCCGAACAGTTCGCCATTTTGAGAGCCCTGGAACAGTTGGAAAATATAGAGAACGCAACCTTCAACAAATGAACAGCAGCAATCCACACGGATAGTCGAATTACATTAGATTTAATTAACAACCACACAAAATATGGTAACCTCTGTGAAAGAATAAGGAAGAAGTTAAAATCACTCCAACAAGAACACTGGGAAATACATTTTACTTGGGTTAAAGCACACATCAGCAATGAAGGAAATGAAATAGCAGACCGACTCGCTAAAGAAGCAGCGAAAAACAAGGACCTACCCGTGGATTATTAACTCATCCCAAAATGTGAAGTGAGGAATGAATTAAGAGAAGAAAGTCAGCAACTATGGGAAACAGTGGCAAATGACAATGAACGGAGCGATTACAAAATCCTATTTTCCAACTGTAGCTAAAAGGCTAAAAACCAACATCCTTCTAAGCCCCAATCTTACAGTGATCCTCTCAGGACACGGGAAATTTGGAGCCTATTTTCATCACTTCAAAATAGCAGAGAATGCATCATGTGTATGTCAGGAGGGTATTCAAACGGTGAAACACATTTTGTGGGACTGCAAAATTTTGAAGAAAGAGCGAGAAATATTTCGGAAAGATGTAGCAAAAGTAACTAGGCGATGGCCAATAGACAATAGTGAACTTGTTCTAAAATATAATAAACAGTTTAAAACTTTTGTAAACAGTATAAATTTTGACAGTTTTCAAATTAACACAAATTGACTAATAGGATAGGAAATGTGGTGATTGAGAATGATAATGTAAAAGCATTCAAATATAACCAATGTAGGCAATCTTCAAATATGATTAGGTTAGAATAAGAATGAAACAGTGTTAAAAAATAATATTAAGGATAACATGTAACAATGAAATGATAGCAATGCATGTAGTATTACTATTATTATAGTAATGGAGCATGCAGTAAATAAAGAAGAAATTTAAAAAAATAAACACACACACACACACACACACACAGAGACAGACAGAGAGAGAGAGAGAGAAATGAATGCTGAATTAAATACCCAAACATCATAAAATGTAGGCAGTTGAATTAGAATTTACATGCAGCTGCATGAACAGGTCAGCTAGAGGTTCAAAATAATAAAGATAGATTATCGCTGGAGAGGAGATAAACCAAAAGATAAATAACATGTTATACTATATTTCACTGTGAACATTCCCGCAATTCAAAACAAAAGATAAATGTTTGGAAACCCATAGAATTGTCAAAATTTGGTTCAAGATAACATTGTTATATTAGTTCTCATAGAATTAAGTGTTAGTAAGGTTTGATAAAATTCTGATTCAATTATTTAAAGTTCATTTCATTGCAGAAGAAAAGTTTCAATGTAATATATCAAAATTTAGCTGCTTACTAAAGATGCTGTCATTGAAATATGGGTTAAAACAGATCTTCACTAGATAGAACAGCATTTTTCAATATTAATTCAATTGGGAATCGAACACGATGAAACATGCATTAGTAATCTCTTTTCAGTCAAAATATTTAGAATACTCTTTATGGATTTACTTACATGAGATTTATTCAGAACGTGTTTTGTGCCACATTCTCAGCTGTTAAATGATTTTTGGATCATTCATAGAATTTGGATAGATAGGTATCTCGGTTGATTGTGATAAATTTAAGGATCTGTCTGCTTCTGGAATGTTGGAATTCATAAGGTTTTGCTTATGTTTTTTTGTATAAATTCTTTCCCATATGTTCAATTCTTTTGGTTGTTGAACAGTTTTAGATAGCTTGATGCATTTCATGGTTTTCATTCCAAAAATGTTCCAGAAGGAGACAGCTCTTTATTAAAGTTTATAAAAAGACCACCAGAGTCAACTCAGATATCTACCTACCAACTTCTACGAGTGATCCAACAGTCGTTTAACAACTCAGGATGTAAGCAATTGTTGCATGAAACATGTCCTGAGTAAATCTCATGTAAGTGAAACATAAAAGGTGTTCAAAATATTTTGACTCAGAAGAGATTATTAGAATAACATTATTTCACCGATCAAAGAAATAAATTTGAAAATCAGATTAACAAATCATGTTGGATGTTCACAGTTTTCCTCCAAACAAGTATTCTAGAAACCTTTATTTAAATGTACAGGGCTTCCAGAATATGTTCTTACTGTTTACATGGGGTTTTGAATCTTGGCAGCTGGACATAACCACAGCCAGCTGCACCTTACTCTGTCTTTGTTCTTAAAACTTTTTATAAAATCATATCTTATAGCAAATTCTGGAAATGTCATCCTCCCTCAGCTAAATGGGCATTGTGCTTATAAATAATTTCATTTGACAAAAAATTTTCTGACCACTGTAATATTTCTTATGTCATTTCTTATGTTTTCCTTGAGTTCTTCCAGTGTGTGAGAATATAGTAGTGGTAGTTGATTGATCCAGTTGATCACTTTAGTACATAATAGTACAATTGATGTTGGACACATCTAAAAAGTATAATGAATTATATACAAGAATATCAAAAGTTTAAAAAATTATATTATTAGGTGTAAACAATATCAGGTTAAGTATATAGATGAAATACATGGTCATTCTGACACTATTAGGACATAGGGTAATTATGAAATAGTTATTTATCATTATTTACAAGGAAATCTTGAATGAAGTAGAAGCATTGGTTTTTTAGATGTTCCTTTAGGGATAGTTTGAAACTTTTATCTTGATGTATTTCCTTTAAGTAATTTGGAAGGTTATTGTATCCACTTTATGCCAGAATGCAACATGCTTCCTATATATATATATATATAAGTTTGAGTTTTGTGTTGTATTGTATTGTAACTATTCAGGCTTCAAAGTCCATGCCGTGGGAAAAAGAAAATTCTTTTTAATCACATTAATGCGCCTTCACACATGCCTGGGATTGTTGCTGTAAAACTGCATGAGCTTCACTTCCACATTTGTCATATTCACCGGATTTGGCTCCCAGCAATTACTTTTTGTTTTTAAACCTGAAGAAATGGATGGGTGGGTGAAATTGACATCATCTGATGAGATTGAAGCTGACACAGTTTATTTTTCATAGTTGAACAAATCTTATTTTACTGAGGGTATTATAAAGTTGGAAGGTTATTGGACTGAATGTATTACAAAAAAAAAAACTCAAATCTTGTGTTTTGGTTAGGTCGAGAACTTTTAGAATGCCCCATGTACTGCTTTTGTAACTGTTCATCATCTAAAACTTGGATTAAAACCAAGGCAGCACTGCCCTTTGATTTTTACATTTTTCACTATGCTCATCTTTCCCAACTTCACCTTTTAACTGAATATAAATTTTAAGAGATTTATCTCCAATAATGACTTAATATAATTGCCTATCCACATGTTTAAATAGCTTTGTTAAGTATTCTAAAGAAAACAGTGAAGTTCTGTTGAAATTAACCTTAGAAAAGATAGCAAGCCAAAGTTTAAGAATTATAGGTCAAGCTTTGTTAGTCAAATAGAAATTGAGTTAGAAATATATTACATTTGTTAAAAAATGTAGGAAAAAAGCTAGTAAAAAGAAAGTTATATGCCTAATAGGGCTCGATTTCTAATTCCCTTCACATTGGACTCTTTATAATTCCAAACATGTAATGCTTGTTTTGAAAGGACTTTTCACTCTGCCATTGTGTTTCACATTATATTCTTGTGGCTGTCAAAAAGCCTTGGTCTCTGGATTTTGACACAATTCCATGTCTCATTACCAGTGATCATAGTCTTCAAGAACTCATGATTTCCATTGATGTGCTCCAGCATATCTTAACACACTTTAAGGTGGAGTTATTTTTGCTCCTGTGAATATATTGGGTATAAATGATGTTACTGCTCTGCATATATCCAATTCTTCTGTCATAGCAAAATATGCAGATATTGTGCTAAACCCAGCTTTGTCAGCACTTTCTCAGAGAGTAAGTGGCAAGACTTCCATATTCATATGAATATTCCATATTTACTTTCTGAATGACATCTATTATACATTAATGTTTCACTTGTTTAGCTCCCATTGCATCATTGCCAAAATCCTGAAACCTTTTAATTAACTATACAGAACTTTCACATAAAAACTATTCCTAATTTACAGTGTTTTGAATCCCATCAGCTGTGAGCGGTGCTCCACACTCTTTTCCCTACAAGTATTCCCTCCTGTCCTTCAATGTCACTTCAAAGCAGTGCAGTAGTTAAACTTTGCAAAGAGGGGACAGTTGACTCTATAGCCATGCATTTTCATGTGTAAAAGTTACCACAAATACGAGTCATCTCATCAGATTTGTGCAGAACTTTATTTGCAGTTCCCTGGTCAATTGTCTCCTTCCAATAAAGCAATTCATGATATTGCAAATAAATTTGATTCTACTGGATCAGTGCACAACAAAAAAACACATGCAAAAACATCAATTTTAACAGAGGTATAAACTAGATAAAATTGGTGCAAACCTTGAATATTCATCTACAAAATCACTCCCAAATTAGCACAACAATTTGGTTCTGCACATATAGCAACAAAATTATTAAATCTCAAACTCTGCAGTGCAAACATATCCGTTGTTTAAAATGACCCGGTAGCAACAGTGTGGTTTTGTGAGTGGTGTGATGGTGGTTTTTTTCTTTTTTCTTTTTTTTTCCCCCCTTCTCTCTCTCCCTCCAATATGTGAACAAAGATATACAAATGAGTCACTATTAGGTGACACTAAAACTTCACTAACTGGTTAATTCTTCAGAACATATTTCAAGAGCATTCACTCTCATCCTCAGCTGGGTACCGACTAATGCTGGCAGGTGACATAGTGACCTCTGGTGGTTCTATAAGATAACGGAACCACCAGACGTCACTACGTCACCTGCCAGCATTAGTCGGTACCCAGCTTAGGATGAGAGCAAATGCTCTTGAAACATGTTCTGAAGAATTAACCAGTTAGTGAAGTTTTAGTGTCACCTAATCATTTGTATATTTAACAACTTCACTGTTCCCAACTTCTTTTAATTTTACAATGTGAACAAAGAATTTAATGGACCCAACGTTCTGTTCTTTTCAAATGAGACTTGGGGTCATCTGAACAGCCATGTGGACAATCAAAACATACACTACTGGTGTACTGAAAATCCACATTGTGTACAGGAAACCCCTCTTTATGATAGGAAAGTTGGGAGTTTGGTGTGGTGTTAGCGCAAAGCATATTATTGATCCAATTTTTAATGAGACAACAATATAGATACAGAAGGGACATTGGACTCCATTTTTTCAGCAGCTTACAGAAGAAGAGAAATCATTTGGGTAGTTTCAGTAGGATTCTGCAATTCGCAAGTAAAACTGTATTATTAAATGAAATATTTTTTTAATTAGATTGCGGTGTGTATATATAATTATAATTGCAGTTACATTTTACACTGCTTATGTTTGATGAATGCATGTAGAGAGAATTATTTTTAGTAGCCATGTTCGCAGCTGAAAACGTGCAGAGCCAAGATTGTACTTGTCATTGGCAGTCAATGGATAGGTTCCCCTTGCATTTTTACTCGAAACAGTTTTGATCAATATTAGCATGCACATAATGTTAGTTTTGTTTATATTTTGGTACATGTTCAAATTGATGTCTGTCTGCAGCTTGAAATGGAAAATATCCAACTTCAAGCCCTAAGAACTCATTGATAGCACTTGTTTAAGTATATTATTTTAATAAGTTCATGTTCACATGTTTATGTTTATGCAAAGGCTATAATGCTCAATATAAATCCATAAACATGTAATGGTGATAGCTATTTAGCTATATTAATTTGAGAATTAATTTACGTATGTTATTATGTAAGATAAAGATAAATATTTGATTTGAAACTCAAAACATTCATTGATAATATGTTTTTAATTATATTAATTTAATATGTTCATTTTCATATGTTTTTATGTTAGGTAAAGGATACAATGCTCAATATAAAGCCATAAACAATGGCAATTGCTATTTAGTTATGTTAATTTAAGAAGTTCATTTGCATATGGTATTACATAAGATAAAGGCTAAATATTCAATATAAAACTCCAAACATTCATTGATATTGTTTTTTAATCATATTAATTTAATAAGCTCATTTGTGGACATATTTTTATGTTGGGAAAGAGTCTTAATTTTCAACTCAAATAACAAATATTCGTTGGTAATGCATTTTAAATCATATAAATCTAGTAAGCTCATTTGTGTAGATTTCATTATCAGGTAGGGGCTATTGCAATGTATGTTGTAATGTTTGTTTGTTGATCTTTATGATAATACTCAATAATATAAATGTAACAGTTCAAAGGATCACATACATTGCCAAATATGAAAAGATTAAAATTACAGATAAGATAACTAATATTAAGTGAACTAACCAATGACAAGTATAACAACATTAAGTATATGCACCAAGAATGAAACATGAGACAGACAGCTTTATTGAGACCAAATAGAATTAACAAATTTCATTCACTTAATATACATATGTTGAAAATATAATGCATTGTAATTAATAGTATTATCCTATTTTATATTTTAAAATTTGTTGGTTTTGCATGGATTCCGTAGAGAGAAGTTGTGTTTTAAATTCCATTAGCAAAAATTATGGTTCGTACTCTGTAAAATGAAGCTAATACTAATTTAGTATTACATGAAGGTAAGTTGCAATTAATATTTCTAGGAAGAAATTACAAAATTATTTTTTGTGGTGAATGATAGGAGTAATGAGTTTGAATTAATATCCATATAGGAAAATAGTATATTAGTTGTGACAGGACAAATAGCACAGGTTTCGGGAGAGAAATATAAATTCTAACATGTCTGTCTCGTATTCAATCTGCATCTAATTATATTCTCAGAGTATATCTTATTCAGAAAATTGTACTGTTGTATAGTAATAACAAAACATTAATAAACTCCGTAGATTTCTATCCCTGTGATTTTGTTATATTTACTACACTACTTTCACCCCAGAAGTATCAATCTGAATAATCCAGCTTTAATACCAAACCCTGAACTAGCCAAGCATATTGTGGTTTTTAGGAACATGTCAACATCTACGACAACACATAAATTTGGCATGCAATGTCAATGGCGACATCACTCATAATTTTGCTACAACTGCATATTTTTTATATCATTTAATGAAATTTGCATTCAATCACAACGGTTATGACTTTCTTAATTCTTTAAATTTTTGACCTCATGTTTTCTTTAAGTATATTATATGTAATAGCACAGAGGTAGAAATAATTCTTACTCTCATAGCAGCAAATTTTGACTGGCTGTCCATTTGCAGCTATCAGTACAGAAACTGACTGTTATTTTGACAGGTAGCTGGTGTGATTTTGGCCCAGTATGTACATCTCCATTCAGCTGGAGATGTAAGCAAAAAACAACTCTCAAAAATCTTGCAGTAGTAGTGCTTGAATGTAAGGACTTATGTGTCCACAAGTTTGATGCTTAATGCTAAAATAGTCATTGAAGTTTGCACAAGTAAAATTTCCAACATTTTACATTCAATGTCTCCAACGACAAAAGGTAGCTGAAATTCTCCAAATACTTATTAGGTTTGTCACTAGTTACCTAATTTTTAACGAAGGTATGAAAACATACAATCTGTTAGTATGAAATGAATAAGGGCAGGTGAAGAGTAGTGGCATTGAAAACTGCAATAGGATTAGAAATTAGCATTTTTAAACATTTCTTCCCAGCAATATAATAAAAAAGGCTCACTTTAAATAAAGCTCTCAATGTGTGTTATATGTAGGCTTTCTGTTGTATTCAGGTATTGTAGCTCTCCTGTGGTGTGCTATATGGCATTGCACGGTTAGTGAAACACCACAGGGAGATAGAAGAATCACAGATGCTGAATTGGAGTACATTAGATCATCAATTGGTCCATCTGCTAATCACATTAAGGTGGTAAAGTATCAGTTTAATATACTAACAGGTGCAGGTGTGCCAGCAACAGTATATCTAACACTGCAGCTCAGTAGTACATTTTGCTTTTTGCTTTATTTGTTAAATAGTTTGCTTAATAGTAATTAAATAACATTTTTTTTTTGCTCTCAGATATGCTGCAGAAATGTTAATATAACAAAAGTTTTACGTGAATGAAAATCAGAGCTATAATAAAGTAGTATATTAATGTTGGAACAAAATGAATGAATAACTAAATTCCAGACCTATCCAGCAAATTAGCTGTGGCAGAATTTGAATTAACTCCAGAGCATAACTTATGGCAAAACCTTACATAAAATAGCAATTTATTAGACTGTATGTTCTTCTACATTACTTAAATGGAGAAGAGAATTGTATTTGCCACAAAGCTTTTGCCACTGATATTATTATAGTTATGTTCGATTAGCTTGTATTCAAATTGAACCACATACCCCACTATTGCTTAAAGGTTACTGAAGGCTTTTCCATTCTCTCAACTGCCAGCATTCCTCCAGAGGTATGTACAATAAAGAAAAAAAATTATATTTTTCATTTGAATATGTTATGTTCTTATATTTTAAATAGCATTGAACAATAATTAAACCATTTTATTAGCATTCAATTGTAGCATTATTATAGCTCTTTTTTTCAATATTGCTATATTTTGCTACTAAAGTATAGCAGGTGGTGAATGTAAAGCTACAAGGGATGAAATGAAAGGAATTTTATTTTAGAAGAAAGCATTCCAGGCCTTAGTTTAAGATGCCTCCTTAGCACCTACTATTGATGATGATTAAAGAAAAACTGGAAGACACCTTAGTCTTGAATCAGACCCAGTCGATCCTGGTGCTGTAGTGGTAACCATACTTGCCTTCTAAACCCAAGGTTGCAGGTTCAAACCCGGCCAGGACAATGGATTTTTTCGGGCATAAAAATCCTAAGTATGGCTTCCTTCGCAAGGGAAGTAAAGCTGTGGGTGCCATGTCGTACATTTACAGCACGAAAAAGAACCTCAAGCGTGAATGAAAAGGCCTCTGAGCAAAATTTGTTGGCCGTTTCACATCCCGGAATTGAATGGGACGCTGATTACCTGAGATGTTAAAGAGCGTCCTTAAATAAAACGAATAAAAAAAAAGAAGAAGAATCAGACCCTAGACAATCTCTTAATAATCCTTGGACACCCATGCCATTATTATCAAATTTATTTATTTATTTATTTGGTTTATTTATGGATGCTCTTTTATCTCAGGTCACCAGCATCCCATTCAATTCAGAGCATGAAACAGTCAGTAAATTTTGCTAAGAGGCCTCTTTTTTCAGGCTTGAGGTTTTTTTAGTGCAGTTAATCCATGACGTGGGATCCACAGCTTTACTTTTCTTTCAAAGGAAGCCATACTTCAGATTTTTATGAACACAACTTTTCTTCTATGGAATAACTGTGGATTGCTGAATACCTTATATGTATACCTTATATGTACCTTATAAGTATAAAAGCTGTAACTGTGCAAGATTAATCAATACCAATAATCTGGTGTTGATTATTAACTGAGCATGCACCCTGCTTTCTTTAAGGAAAAGTGAAAGGGAATCTGTTTTCTTTGAGTATCAACTTTTCTGGACAGCAGTTAATAGCTATTGCTGCAATAGCTATACTTTCCTTAATAACAAAGCTTTTTTTTATTGTTTATGTATTTTGCATATTAAACATTCTGTAGGAAGGCGTTTTTATATGTATGATGAGTTTTGGAAATCAAATATCCTTCATGTTGAGCAAAACTGCCAAAATGTGCATTGAAATTTATAGGAAAAGCACTTTTATCTGTATTGTGCATGTTGAAAATCAAATATCCTTTAATAAGCAAAACAGTCCAAGAGTGGGTTGAATATTTTGTAGGAAGCACTTTTATCTGTACTGTACATTTTGGAAATGAAATATCCTTCACATGACCAAAATGGGTAAGATGCACAGCCTGTAATTATATTGTAATTTATTAATCATTTTGTGGTATATTCTCAGAGATCTTCCATCTGCAATTTAGAGATTATTAGATAATTGTTTATGGCAGATAAGTTTCACACATCTGTGCATAAATTAAGGATATGGCTATGTAGTATAATGGACCTCAAGAATACCATAATTATTCTGAAAGTTTGAAAATATGTCAGCCCCATTTTTTTATTATTAATTTTTATTTGTTATTATTATTTTAATTCAGGCAGAAGTCAAGAAAAGGATATTTCTCTTTCTGATTTCTTATTTTCATATTTAGAGCAAATAATTTCACATTTAGCCATTGAAGGTGCTAAGTGTAAAACTATGCATTGCAAAATGATATGACCAACTGGCGAAACTTGTCATGTAAAGATAAAAACTGAATTCAATTATATTTTAACTTAAATACATCAAACTATATAACCTTTATCATATGATTGGTTACAAACAAATGTATTCCTTTTAGAGATGGCCAAATACAAAAATAGTCTGTTGCAAAATGATAAGACCACTTGTCATTAATATCCTATAAATGAACCCTTTTTCAAAATAGCCTGAATCACATGATCCTCATACCCTCTCCAAGCTGCTGCAACACAGACAGTTCAAGTATATTGCATGCAGATATAATAATCTTTAATTTCTGCACACTGGCATATTGCTTCCTGTTGCAATAACTGACCTCATTCTCTATAGGGTGTAGGTTTGGAGAATTGGGAGGCCATTCCATGGCACTTAGACTTTTGCAGCAAAAACCGCTTCCTTGTGAATCTGGTATTGTGGATAGTTGTATTGTCCTGCTAAAATATCCAATTCTCTGTTCCAAACCTCTCTGCAACAGTTAAAAGATGTCTTGAAGCAGTTTCTGATAATGTGTGGCTTTTATATGACCTGCAGGGAATGCAAGATATACCCAAAATCACTTCACACCAACAGAGACCTACCTCCTTGCTATCTCTTTGAAGACACTTTCTCTGTTATCCTGAGGACTTCCAGTAATATACCCAACCATCAGGACTGTCCAAATTGAATTTCTTTTCATTGCTGAATATTACAAACCTCCATTCCTCCTTCCAAATAATGTGTTCCTTAGCCCCAGCCAGCCATCTAATTTATATGGTGGACCATCAGAAGGGATTGTTTCTTCCTTTTATTGTATTTAAAAATGTTTGTTTGTTCAACTAACCTGGACATTGTCGATTTATGAACATTGACTGGGATCATGAGCCAGTTGTTCCAGTGATTATCCACCAGCTCTGAGCTGCCTGATCACTTTTCCTCTTTTGTTGAGGTGTATGTTTTTAAGATCTTCCAAGCAACTTTTTCATTCCATAATTATTTCTTGGCTTCAAGAAGTTATTAACACCATGTTGATCTGCCAAACCTTCTTGCTATTATGTAATGCGGTAAAAAACTGAAAAACTGCAATGAGTTTTGACCTTCCTCCATGGAATTACCTTTACAAATTAATTTCATATCCACCAGAGACCACCATATACAACAATAACTTCCACGGGACCAACACAAGCACCAAGAAACAGTGGGTCAACAGCTGAGGATGGGAACCATGGTTCCTGAAATGTGTCCTAACTCAAGTACAGTTTAGTGAAGTGTGTAAGAAATTTACCCACATTATATAAATTAATATATAATACCTTCAATGTAAACGGCTTCAAAATTAAAAAAATACCTTCTTGCTATTTCCTGAGAAATATTTCTTCTTTTTAGGCTTTAACCTGAACTTGATGGACAACCCTGCTTTCGGATCAATACTTGCTTAATTGTGTACTGTCCACAAACAAGACAAACACAAAGCTGCGTTTTTGCAGCTGCAGAAAAGTATTTGCATCTGAAGATTATGAAGTATTCAGCCTGGTCTTTACATTTTGCAACAGAACTATTTTCTTTCTTCTGACCTGTGTAAAGTGCAATGAATGCATATGTTTGTAACTAGCTGTATGATACAGGTTATATAATTTGAGAAAGGTATAATTTTGTAGGCCTTGGATTTCATTCTGCCTGATGTAAAAAGCTAGTAAATAGCTTCAGCACTATTGGTGTATTGTAAAAATTAAGAAATTATACAAAAAAAAATTTAAAGATAAATATTGTTACTAAGAAAAGCTAAAATAACAAAACAACAAATAACAAAATAACAAAGCAAAGGTAGAAGAATGCTGAACAAAAAAATTAAAATAAAGATTGCTATGGCAATCTTTTTAAGTCATATTTAGATATTCAATATTAATGCAAGTTACATTTCTTTTTCAGACCATGGAGCCCCCTTGGTCAAGGATTTTCACTTCCCTTCCATTTTGGGCTATAATGATTGCACACTTTAGTGAAAATTGGGGTTTTTATACCCTTCTGACAGAGTTGCCAACATTTATGAAAGGTTTGTGCATCCATTTTGTGAATAATGCATGAAAAATATTGAATTTATATGTGAAATATAATTACATTGTAACATATCTGATCATATATTGAGGAAAAATTATTTTGCAACAGATGTGTTTGGATTTGATCTAAAGGAGGCAAGTCTGCTTTCTGCTTTTCCATACTTAGTGATGGGCATTGTTGTGCAAGCTGGAGGATTTCTTGCTGATTGGTTGCGATCACAAGGCCATCTTACTACTACTCAGGTAATGAAAGCCATTTTAAAGAATATGTAGAAAACAGTTTTAAATTTTCAAGTTTTTTAATTAACAATGGAATAAAGTGGATCAATTATAATAGTACATTTTAATGCATTAAATTTAAACAGATAATTAACAATTAATAATAACCAACAAGAGCCGATCAGAGTCAGCCTTCAGATAGTCCCACTCTTAAATACCCATTGATAATGTCAAGACACCTCTTTTGGAATTTCTGAAGAGAAGGCCTTGCTTGACATTATCAATGAATATTAAAATAAAAAAATTATTCTCAAAAACAAATACAATTATTTAAATGCTTATTAATTTCACATACTTCTCCTATTTAAATTAAATTTTTTTCCTAATTATTAAGTTGCTGCATTTGTATTGTTCAGATATCCCAAACACCAAGAAGGCCTTTTATTACTGGTGTCTATTATCATAGCTGTGATTAAAATTGCATTCTCTGTTATTAAATAAAAGATCTTGCAACGGAACATTTCCTTTCTTTGCCTAAAAGTAATGTATTAATAAACATGTATATTTTTAAAATAAGTATATACAAAGTGAAATTGTAGAGGAAAGGTCCATTCTTTTAGATGTGTCTTTACAAAAATCTCCATTATTTACTGCTATAAAATTATTGCTGCATGATAGGTCATAATAAAAATTATTTAAAATATATGAAAATGTGGCACATAAATATAAGAATGCACAATTGGGGAGACAAGTATTAACATTTAAATAACAATTAAATCACACCAATTATCCTAATTCCTTTAAAAGACAAGATGCCTAGTTTAATAGGAGCAGAGATCAAAAGACTGCATTTTAGTTTATTTTTAAAGTTAATTATATTTAAAAGTTTATATTATTTGGGAAAACATTTTATATTATTTATTAATCTTGTTTGTTAAAAATATTTTACCCAATCTTGTAAATTCTGATATAAACTTCTGATATAAGCTGTAGAGCCAGTTAATTAAGATTGTTGTATGATAAATTAAACTACGTACTCTTATTGGCTCCACTTATTATTTACAATTAGTACATGTTTCGCAGACCATCAACCACATCCTTAGCTAACTGTCGATTGCTGGATAATTCAAGCTATTCCGTTGGGTATGCATATTCTGCTCTAGTGGAGGTTTGATGAACCTAAAGTTTGTTTTCATCCTGGGAAATGTTGAAGTTCATTAATCTGTCTCTTTATTTATAAATGTAGATTTTCTCCCACATTGTGTGTCCCTGTGCTGACTTTAATAATTTTGCTTTTTCAGCTGTGTCACAGTTATCTGTTCAGAAATGAGATGCAATTGCTAATTCCTGCCCTTGCTCTCTCTCTCTCTTTTGTGTTCTTTTAATTGTGTGTCTATGTTTCTCTTTGTTTTTCCAATATAGATTTTTTGCATTCTGCACATTTTATTTGGTAAATACTTACTAGGGTATGTTTTTGTCTTGTATATTTAGAAGTTTTGTGGAATTATTGAAATTTCTGATTATACAAAATAAAAACATTATATATGCTATATAATTCATTCTTTCCCAACATCCTTTTGGAAATCATTGCAGTCTCTGAAACTAAGCAATGAGGAGATAACTAACAGAAGTCTGCACCAGTCAGAATTTCTTTAGGTTCACTGGTGAATTTCATAAACAAGAAGCAGGTTTAGCTATGGGGAATTCATTATTACCTTTTCTGTTTGATTTATATGTGAGTAGTTTAAAACTGCACATCACCAAATCATTTCCATACATTTTTAAAGTCTGGTACAGATGTGTGGATGATATCCTTGCAGTGGTTAATAAGAAACATTTGGATAATGCTTTGAAATTGCTACCAACAAAATAGAGAAATTAAATTTCTTCTGAAACAGAACAAGCTGACATGATTCTTCTCTTTGACTTAAATATTATAAGAACAGCAATAAATTAAATTTGGAATATACAGAAAGGATATACAGACTGAAAATTACATAAAGGCAAGTGGCTTCAATCCCACAAAATCATTAACATGCAGTTCTCAACAGCTTAACACATAGACTCATTAATATTCTCATGAATGAGTTTGAATACAGCTAATAATTCAAACAGCAAAAGCCAATGGATATGGCCAAGAAATTGTAGACAAGAAATTCAAACAAGAGAAGAGGTTAAAACAAGTTAGAACATGACAGCAAAAAAGAAATAACCATTCATAGGAAATTAACTTATCATCCTTGGACCACCAAAATATT
Source organism: Metallyticus violacea (assembly GCA_030762175.1). Lineage (NCBI taxonomy): Eukaryota > Metazoa > Arthropoda > Insecta > Mantodea > Metallyticidae > Metallyticus > Metallyticus violacea. Next base: position 61,348,767 of record CM060840.1, read on the forward strand.
CCAGAAAATACTCAGAGTGTTTGGGAATACTTTGTCCCCAGTGAACAAATTCAGCCTAAATAATGTACTCAACTCCAGTGATAATGATAGAATATCTGATGAGAAGAAGCCAGGAATATATAAAATCAACTGTTCAGAATGCAAAAAAGTATTGGAATTAGGCTAATGGAACACTGGAGAAACATCAGGCACAATCAAATAGATAAATCAGCAGTTTCACATCACTGTTGGAGAGGTAAATGTGATAAAGAAATCGATATCAAATTATTGAAATTTGTAGATAGACCTTTGAAGCTGGAAATATGGGTAAAACATTTTGAAGATAAGGTTATGAACTTCGAGATCCCAGCAGAAGACAAATTAATCCAAAAACTAATGAAATGTCCATGAGAGTTAGACCAAGTTCATCCAACCAACAACAAATCTGGCAGTCGACTCACAGCTGATGATGCGGGCAAAAGCCTGTGAAAAAGGTTCTGTATAATTCAATAGTAAGAGGAGCATAAGAGTATTAAATCGACTCACAAGCTAATTAACAATATATTAGTTCTGACACAAAATTAATTTTAAATTTAACAGCAAACATGTTTTAACTAAAGAACTAGGTAAAGCATATTTCTGTAATTCTAATCTACGCATGTGTATAACTCAGCTTACAAAGTTATGATTGTTTAAATAAAGACTACTTTAGGAAATCTCAATTCTTCTTTTAAGGTGAGAAAGCTCTGCAACTGTGGTGCGTTTGTCTGCCAGACTTTGTTCCTACTTGCAGCTGCCCATTCTACTACAGCAAGTGCAGTAATTGCATACCTTACAGTTGCTGTCGGATTTGGAGGATTTGCTTGGGCAGGTTTCAGGTATGTCATTTTTTTTTGACTAAGTGTAAACATTTTGAGTAGCAAATCAGCGGACATTGTACATTAGCTAGCAAAATTTAATGCAATAAACAAAATTATCCATTAAGTTCCATCAGTCCCATAGAATTATATCAAATTGTACCAGATTGCTAGTAAATTTACACTATGACTGTAGAAGTAAATATGATGCTACATTGTTCTATTACAACAGACTGCAGCTCACTTTCAAAGTAGTCTCTTCTGTTACAATTTGTATTAGTCCAAAATCAATGTGCAACTTGTAAACAGAGACAACTTAATGGAGGACTCACTATAGTGGAGAGCAATAGAAAAAATAGAGGTATGGTAGTTGCTACACATCATTCTGTTATATACTGAATATGGAAGCAATTTGTAGAAGCTCAAAATGTAATCCAAAGAAGAGTAAAAGAGTAAGAAGAGTAAAATCAATCAGATGGAACCATTATATCATGCTGCAATAATTTTGTATAATGATCAGCTCTTTCCCACTAGTGGTATTCAGCATTATTGAATTTAATTTTATGAAATATCCTGAAATTATAAGATTCCAGAATTTGGTGGTGAAGAGGTCTCCCATATCATGGGAGAAAAAGAAACAATTTGTAACACAATTTCATAAATTTAACAAGCTTTGATTAGTTAAACATTTAACAAATGCAAATCTTCAAAAATTAACTAAAGACAATACTTGAATTTATTTAACAAACTTCAGTAAATTAACAATTTAACAAATGCAATTCTTCAAGAATAAATTAAGCACAATGCTCTGAAATGAACAAGATTCTATAAATATTGTACTTAGGAAGCTGTTGACAATGGAGTGGCAATATAACCTAATATAATGAAATATAATGAATACCTAAGTTTAGGTTAAGATTCTATAAATTAAAATTTAATAGCTGTACTCCATCAAGAATTAATTATAAGTTCAAGCAAAAATGAGAAGGTATACATTGAAATGATGATTTCAATATAAATTTAACACATTAAAACCAAAATAAAATACATTTGACATCAAATTTATAAAAGAACAAGACAATACAAATTTATTTCCAAAACACAACAAAATAAATTATACAAAAATGTTTTCCCATTGTCTGATGCATTTTTTTTTTTTGAGTAGTGTTTAAAGCCCGTTTTTACTATTGAGGCACCACATGTATCACTGATGATACATGAAATAAAATTATATATTGGGAAAGGATTTTTTTTTTTTTAAGGAAGTGTTCCAGGCCTAAGTTTAGGTACCTCCCCGGCATTTTCCAGTTATGAAGACAGGAAAACCTGAAAAAAAAAAAAACCCAGCCAGGGAGGACGGTCCTGGCGGGATTCGAACCCAGACCTCCTGCTCATGAGTCTGTGCCTTAATGACATCGGCCACGACCGTGGCAGTATCTGATTCATGATGATGATACCTGAACTTAGAAAACATGCCAAAGGAATTTTCCATGGTTTTTTCCCTCAATGATAAAGAAGACTTAAAAGATTTGAGATTTTTACAGCACTGATTGTTGATTATAGCTTTAAAGGATACCAGCCAATGAACTCGTCAAACTCCAAGCTTTTGGCTATCTTCGCTGTTGTCTTCCTCTAGGTACTGAATTGGCAGGCAATCAATGGACATTTATTTAATTTATTTATCACAAGTCTCTTTAGATTTAGAACAGATATCCCATGAAGCTATAATCAAAAATAAGACTTACTTATTTACTTATATATATTTACTTATTTACTTTCTTCACAGCATAATATAATTACATTATCTTAAAAGGTTCAGACAATAATTGTCTATCATCAAATCCAAGCCTGCTTATAAATAATATAATTGGTTGGTTGTAATGCTTGGTGTCATCTCTGTTCTGTGATTACTGCTCATTGATTGAAGCATGCAATATTATTCCAAGGGAGGAAAGAAAAGAGAAGGGTAGTGAAAGGAAGAAAAAGTGGATTACATAAAATGACATAATACCACAACGGTTTGCAGAGATGTACTGTACTGCTGTTGTGCAGCATTTGCCATCAAATGGGATCTCTGGAACTGCTGTATCCATTTGAATCTGTCTTCTTAACACTCTTCATGCTTCACTACCTTAAAAATATACGGAACCGGTTTCAAAGATGTATCTCCATCTTCAACCGTGGACGACTGGTGTGAAAGGTTGTTGTTATGTAGTATCAGAAGCAATGTTTCGCTCTGGTAAAACTTTTATGAACTTAAAATTTATATTTTCTTCTTTTGGAATGTCAAAATTCATCAAATGATCCTTATGTTTGTAGATTTGTAGATGTAAATCTTTTCTCAAATATCCAATTCGACTGGTCCCTGTACAGTTCTCAATAATTCAACTTTTTTCTTTATATCATGATTTTCGGTCCAAAAGTGATATGCCTCTGCTGATTTTTCTATTTGTTTGTATTTTAAATTCCTCATATGTTCTTTTAGACGTATCCCCACATTCCTCTTGGTTTTTCCTATGTAGATTTTATCACATTCAGCACATAAAATGTTGTAAATTCCTGCTTTTTTCTCCTTTGGGGTATTAACTATAGTATCGTCTTTCAAAACTTGTTTAGACTAAATCTATTAGTGGGAGCCAATTTTATATTATCTTTAAATATTTTTTGGAATTTATACGTCACTGTTGGGTTATGTGTAAATTTTTTAAAGGACATTTTTTATTTAACTGTTGATAATGTAGTGCAATTTTCAATTCTTTTCTTCTTCTGGAATTTTTTAATCTTATTATGTATTAAGTCTTCATTAAGACCATTTAAAACTGCTATTTCTTTAATTTTTTTATATTCCATGTTATATTCTTCTTTACTGATTGGCAAATTGATCAATCTGCATATCATATATGCCAAATTTAAAGTTTTCTTTACTTTTTATAATTTTAATATCCAAAAAAGGCAGCATATTGTCTGTTTCTATTTCATGTGTGAATTTTATATCTTTATCTTGAATATTCAAAATCTTTAGTGCATCTTCAATTAACTTTTTATTAACTATGGCAAAAATATCATCAAAATACAAACAAATAGAAAAATCAGCAGTGGCATATCACTTTTGGGCCGAAAATCATGATATAAAGAAAAAAGTTGAATTATTGAGAGCTGTACAGGGACCAGTTGAATTGGATATTTGGGAAAAGATATACATCTACAAACATAAGGATCATTTGATGAATTTTGACATTCCAAAAGAAGAAAATATAAATTTTAAGTTCATAAAAGTTTCACCAGAGCGGAACATTGCTTCTGGTACTACGTAACAACAACCTTTCACACCAGTTGTCCACGGCCGAAGATGGAGATAACATATCTTTGAAGCCGGTACCGTATATTTTTAAGGTTAGTGAAGCATGAAGAGTGTTAAGACGACAGATTCAATTTACATGAGCTTCACGGTGTTAGTTCCATATGAATTTTTTTTTTTAAAGATTTACAATTTTTAAAAAATTTAATGCTGTATCCATATTTACAGTATACAGGAAACTAAAAAATCTTACCTTTATTTCATGACCTGTTTGTATCCTTTGGATGCAACTTCATAAAGGAAGAAGTCTTTTCTTTTTAATGAAAATTTAAAATTTTAAATGCACTGGAAATATTTATAAATATATAAAATATATATTTTGTCCATTCAGTTAGTGATGCTTTGCTGAAACTTTGCATATACTGTATGATATAAGTAAATATAATTTTTGTTATTTTTATAACTGAATATAATTTTTGTTATTTTTAATAACAAATTGATTGTCATGGAGAAAATAATTAATTTTCATGAAGACTAAATTCATTTATATTAGATATCCCATAAAATAGCAATAGTGAATATCTGAAATGCTGGAACAGTATTCAGCTGTTAGGTCTAAACTCACTTAATTCCAATCATTAATTTATCAATAATGACATAGACATTTAATAAGTGTGTAAAAAATTTAGGGTTTCTTTCTTCCTTCCTTCCTTCCTTCCTTCCTTCCTTCCTTCCTTCCTTCCTTCCTTCCTTCCTTCCTTCCTTACCTTCCTTACCTCCCCCCCTCCCTGAGGCACCATATTTTATTCATATTTTATCACTAACATTAAAATGTACCATATTTTTAAAAATATTCCATAATGTTCTTTCACTTTTTTTTTTAAAGGAAATCTAGAAATTTTAAGCTAAGAGTGTTTCATTTAAAATGTTCAATTTCTGCTTAAAGTTTACACCAAATATTTTGATTATAACCTTTCTGTTATAATCTAAATATTTTGTGTCTGTGAAGACACCACATGTATTTCAGTTCAGCATAAACCATTACGCTTAAAAAGAAGTCTCTTCAGTTTAAATCTTAAAAGAGTACCAAAGACTACCATCATAATCTAGCAGTAACATTTTTGTTTCCCATGCAATGAACCTGGGTTTGATTCCTAGTACGATCAGTTTTCTGACAGGTTTTTTCAGGGGCTTTCCCTAGTTCTTTAGGTGAATACTTGGGAAACTTAGGCTACAAAGTCCCCAAAACTTATTTGGCCTATTTATCATCTGAACCTTGATCTGGTACAGTGTGGATGAGAGTCTATGAAACATGTCCTGATTAAATCTCCAGTAAGTGAAACCAAAAAGAATGTGTTTAAATAGTATAACTCAGAAGAAATCATTAATGTACACTTCATTGTATTAGATTCCAAATTTAACTAATACTGAGAAAGCAATTCTTGTTTGTTATAGTGTAAATCATTTGGATATAGCTCCACAGTTTGCAAGTATTCTGATGGGATTTTCCAACATGGTTGCTACAATACCAGGAATGATTAGCCCTTTGCTTACAGGTCATCTTGTGCAGCACAAGGTATGTATATCAAAGGGACATTAAAGAAAATATTTTTTTAAATGTTAAATAATTTCAAAAAGAAGACAAATGTAACAGATTTACCTTCTAAACTAATTTATACATAATACTATCAAATTTTTAAAGAACGGAAAATAAGAGGGGAACAAAACTTTTAAAGTTAAATTAATGTTCTCATAATGTTCATAATTTTCAAGCAGGTATTAAGCACAAAAATGACTAACTCAGCAGCTAATGTATTTAATTAAAAGCATTTGCTGTAAAAGACAGAGGAGCTCACCAAATATTAATGGTAGCCAATAAATCTCCACAAGTGCACCTCTGCAGCAGATGTCCAGATAATATATGGTGGGTGTCTTTCAAACATTTTCTTCCAAAGAACCAATGATTCTGCAATGCAAATCAACTAAGGGCAAGTTATACAAACTAGAATTAGGTCTGGTTAACACTTATTCCATGGTTAGGCATAAAATGTGTTTTAAATTTCTGGAACTTGACACTATCTAGAGTGTAAGCATGAAATAGACTATTCCATGCTTTCACTTGTTATGCTGTTATTCAGAAAATAATTAAGATGGCAGCAATATTGGAAGCAAATAGTCTGTCAGATAGTGATGGGTAATTTCTGTATAATGTGTTCTTAAGGACAAGAAAGTGATAAGGTTTAGGGTGTATCTTATAAATGAATATGATGATGAATTTATGAGATTCAGGTTAAAAAAGGACAGTTTTGAAGGTGCTGGATCTCATTTACGAGCATCTAGAGCAGACAGAACCATATAGATTATAATTTTGTTTTACATATTAATACAGTAATAGTTAACAAAAATAACGTACATGGTATGTACTGTAAAAGGTTATAGGGATCCTTAAAGTTGTGTGACAAATAGTGAGGTTATGTTCATCATTTTGCCCCACAGGAACTATTCATTGTCCCCTCTCTATCAGCTGCATTTCACTCTTAAGGTTCTACATTTGTGGTACTTTCTTAATCTACATTGGTGACTTTTGTGAGGTAGATAAAGGTACAGCAAGCAGAATTAGAGCGTCCCTTATATTGCCAGATGCAGATCACGCATATACGTGCTCGGTGAGCTGGGTGCTTTTCTGTTTTAAAATTCCTGCTTAACTTACTCATGAGTGATAGTAACATGCACTATAATGACTATTAACATTGTTGTAAGTGTGTCTATCTGCATTCAAACGTTCCTGGTATCTTTGGATGAAATTTCCATTTACACACATTCCTCCATTATAACATTTCTTTTTCGCTTCTTAGGTTTAGCTTGGCAATCCCATTGTCCTAAACTTATTAACCAGATATCTAACAGTTTCTCTACCTGGAACTGGAATACCAGGAAATTTCTCCTGAAATTGTCTACACACCTGTCAACATGATTTGGTTTTTACCTATGTATTGTGCATAAAATTCTTTAAGCATAAATTTTTCAGTAGGCATTTCAGTGAAATAATAAGAATAATCTAATGTAATTCACACACAACACAGATGTCTTAAATAAACTTTCACTTTTGAGATGCACAATGAACAAACTCTAATCTTTATAACTCAAGCAGAAATATAACACAGCTGATAAACATACCCTTGAGTGGGTCATTCACCGTTAGTGTGCCACTGAAATAATATCAAGATCACTGCAGTGCAAGTGAACTACTCATATGTGTGATCTATGGCCCGGCTATAAATGGAATGCATGGTATAAAGAGGTTAAGCAAGCTGTTGCTTGTATTATATCTATTTGTCGTCACTTACTTTTAAATATGGTGGGACCGGTTTCAAAGACATCCTCTCCATCTTCAACGAACTTGATGACTGATACAAGAAACTAACATCTATGAGGACCTGTGGCTCCATCCTGGTGGTGTTTTTTTTTTTTTTTGCTTTATAAACTGGAAATTTGTATTACATTTTCTTGTAATGTCGAAATTCATAAGAAGATCCCTATGTTTATGAATGTAAATCTTCTCCTATGTGTCCAATTCTGTACGTCCGTGTGCTTCTTTAAGTAACTTTATTTCTCTTTTTATATCATGATTATCTTTCCAAAAATGGTGTGCCACTATTCACCTATCAATCTGTTTGTACTTAACGTTCCTGAGATGTTCCTTTAACCATGTTCCCATGTTCCTTTTAGTTTTTCCAACATATATCTTATCACATTCTTAAATGTTATTTTGTAGCTTTAAAATTTTTTGGGAATTTATTCATAGCTTACTGGGTGGTAGATGAATTTTTTAAAAACCAGTCTCTCTTTTTCAGTTAATAGTGTGGTGGTATTCTTGATCCATTTCTTCTTAGGAATCTATGAAGTTTTATGTTTACTAAATTTTTGTTAAAACCATTTATAATGGCAATCTCCTTATCTTCTCAAATTCTTTTTTGTATTCCTCTTTATTGATTGGTAAATTCACCAGTCTGTGTGTTAAGCTGTTGAAAATTGAGTGCTTGTGAGCTATGGGGTTAAACTCATTTGATTTTATAGTTATCTGTGTGAGCATCCTTTCTATAGATTCCAAAGTCCAAATTTCCATGATTCTTATTAATTTTTATATCTAAAAACAGCAACATTCCCTTTGTTTCTGTTTCCAGTGTGAGGGATATATTCCTGTCTTGTATATTTAAAAGCTTCAAAGCATCTTCAACAAATTCTTTTTTCACTATACTAAAAATGTCATCGACATATGTGTACCAGCATTTAAAATAATGTGGGAAGGCAGAAATTATGTGAGTTTCAAATGTACTCATAAAAAAATCTGCCAGAAAGGGGGACAAAGGATTTCCCGTTGTGAGTCCTGTTTTTTGTTTATAGAATTCTCCTGCATATACTGGTTTATACAAATGTTAATAAGGTGGATGTATTCTTTCCTGTGAGTTTCATTAATTCCTATCTCCTTTAACCAATCGTTCAAAAATTATAAAAGCTTGTCAATTGGAATACTCGGGAACAAAGATACTACATCAAAAGACACTAAAATATCAGAGGGTAGAACTTTAAAATCTTTTATTTTTTTCTATTAATTGGAACGAGTTTTTTTATACTGCTACTTTGAAACCTTGGTAGAGCTGTAAATCTGTCTGTAAGCCATTTTGCTAGAAAATATGTAGGGGTATTTATATTATTAATAATGGGTCTCATGTCTTTCCCAGGTTTATGGATTTTAGGTAACCCATATATTCTGGCTATATTAGGATTATTTTGTTTTAAACTTCGTTTTTCTCTGTCTAGTATTATAGTGCAAATCCATATAGCTTCGTTCACTGTTTTTGTGCATTCTTTCAATGGGTCAAATTTGACATGGGCATATTCTTTTTTTTTTTAAGTAGTTTTTTGTATGATGTGGTCTCTTTGTTTCCTAGCATCCCCAAAGAAAATCTAATAAATATTGTAAAGAAACGGCTAACTTCAATAAACCTACCTGGAGAAGTCATAAATCAATATCTGAACCTCACCAAAATTTGCATAAATCAAATCTACTTCACATTCAGAGGCAATAGTTATACACAAAAGAAGGGTCTAGCAATGGGAAACCCACTTTCGCCATTCTTGGCGGATATGTACATGAGTTTTTTGGATATAAAATTAGTTGAGGCTGTTCCACATATATATAACCCACTTTCGCTGTTCTTGGCAGATATGGACATGAGTTTTTTTTAAATAAAATCAGTTGAGGCTTCCCCCCCACACACCCCCACCCCCACCCCCACACGTTGGTACCGTTATGTGGATGATGTCTTTGCAATAGTAAATGAAAAATGGAAAGAGGATGCAATAAAACTACTCAATCTACAGGACAGCACTGTTAAATTCAGTATGGAATTAGAAAACAACAAGGTTCTTCCTTTCTTGTATATAAAAATGATAAAAAATTACAATATACTGGAATTTGGCATATACTGAAGAGGTACCCACACAGATAATAATATAAAAAATAACAGCCACAATCCAAAACAACATAAACTAGCCATAATCAACAGCCTCACATTCAGATTAGCAAACTTGCCAATAAGCAAGACAGAATACAAATTGGAGTACCAAAAAATCATAGATATAGCACAGAAAAATGGCTACATAATAGATCTTGTCAACTAGAAAATAGAGAAATTCAGAAAGAAAAAATAAATGAAGGACATCACCACACTAAAAGGCTAGAGGCAAACATCGTTTTGGCCCCAGTAAATAAATTCAGTTTTAAAAAAAGCACTTAAACACCAACACAAAAGACAAAATTTCACCAGGAAAGCAATCAGGCATTTATGAAATCGGTTGCAAAGACTGTGACATGAAATGCATAGGCAAAACAAAAAGAAATAGTACCAAATTAAGGAACACATGAGAAATGTTAAATATAAACACACAGAAAAATCAGCAGTGGCAGACCATTTTTGGCAAAAAAAAAACATGAATTCCAAAAAGAACCAAAACTATTAATAGCTGTTCAAAAACCCATAGAATTAACATTATGGGAAAATATATTTATAAACAAAAACAAATAATTTTTGGTTAACTTTGATCTCCCAAACAACAGCTACCTCATCAATAAGTTTGTTAATGTCGCAGAGCGACATCTTAATACACACTGGGAAGCGGCCAGTGGGACCTAGCTGAAGATGGAGGCAATTGCTTTTGAAACATGCCCAAGTAAGTGCAGCAAAATTAGTGAAATTTGAGTGCTTTCGTAACAATAATTTGTCATATATTCTTTTTTGTTTAACAACTCTAACATTCTGCCAGTGTAATCATCTTTGTCCAATATTATTATTTTATTCCCTTTATCAGCCTTTTTGTAAATAACTTCTTTTCCTTTAAGTGATGTAATAATGTTACTGTAATTTTGAATTCTATTTGGTTTCATTTTGTTAATCCTTTTAAGAGCATCCTCTGATTTTATTCTAATCTTTTCTTTCTCTTTATTAGTTAAACCTTCCATGGCAATTTCCAGATCAACTATGTAATCTTCAACGTTATTGGAGAAGTTGACACCAGTTTTAAAACCCACATTGAGTATAGATAACTCTTCTTTATTAAAACTTACTTGTGATAAATTCACCACATTAATTTGTTTTTTTATTTTTTTTTACTTGTTTTCTACAAATTTTTCACTTCAAGTCTTCTTGCATTTAAGGAGGGTGGCATTTTAGCTTTCAATAAAGGTTTACATCACTTTGAATCTACCATAAATTTCGTTGTCTTTTGTAAAGTAAAATTTTATGTTTTCTCCAATAGAAGCATCACTTACCTTTGGTGAAGTTTGTTCTTATGAATCTTGCAGCAAGTGCAGTGCTCCAAAGTGCAGGTTCCTGCTCCATAATTGGATGTCTCTTAGTTTCTAGAGCAGGATGCAGTGCAGTTTTTAGCATCTGAAGCATATACTGTTCCACATTACTTCTGTGCTGCCTATGTCCTCTTGAATATCGGCATGCATTTACAACACTCTTGGCTCTTTGACATGAAGAACTGGCACTGTACAGTCAGTAATACATTCTGAAACAGTTTTCTCTCCATCATTAATGCTTTTTTCTTTCAATATTACAAACATAGTATCAGAGTTGTAACAGCTGTCGTGCTCTTCAGATTGCAGTTTGATCATTTCTAAAACTTGCTCAAAAATCATCTTTGATTTTACCAAATTTGCTGGGCTCCAACATTTTGTAATCTGTATTGTCTCTTTTTAGCTTCATATTTCCTGGCTTCTTTCTTTAATGAGTTGTATTTTTGCTAAAGCTATTGTACTGTTCTATGAAAAATTCTATGAGAATTAAATGCTACATATATTGCCTCCTAGACCCTGACCTTTTCACTTGATGTTACACCATTTGTCTTTTTGCTTTCCACTATATGTTTATATTCCCTAACAGTGTCTATTAGTCTGTCTTAAAAACTGTAATTGTGCATTCTGATGTGCTATGGATCACTCATATTAATTAATATAATTGTTCAGGACATAAACACTTGTAGCAGTTTATTCAATAATTGCACAGTATACAAGGATTACCTTTTAAGCTATTACAAATGACCACTAGGTGGCATTATTGAGATATGTCATTACTATTTTCGCAACAATTGATATGTGCTATTGTGAAAACAATTGAAGCTTAGAAATTGATCAAGTAGTTTGTTTACATTGAGCATTTAAACAAAGCAATTTTGCAAAAAAAAATGGGAAATTCATGTGAAAGTTTTTGTTGGATGGTTTTTTACTATTTTAGTAAAGGCCTAACTCAACAGCAGCACATAGAATCATTTGTTTGGGTGTTCCAATATGGGATTTGGTTCACCAAGCACTTCCAGGAAAATGGTAATTTGTTTCTTCAGTTATACTGGACATGTCGCATCATTCCTTAGAGGATCGAAGAAAAGTTAATACTGAATGGTATACAACAATTTGTTTGCCAGAAGACATTGACGAACTCAGGAAAAATAACCGAAAATGTTGCATCATTCTTCATCATGACAATGTCAGCTCTAACACAGCACATCAAACAATTGATTATTTGAAGTTAATTAATGTCTCATTGCCGTATTGCTTAACAACTTCTTTTTGTTCTCAAAAGTCAAAAAAAATGCTTGGACAGCGATTTTCATTACCTTAAGAAGCTGTTGAAGCCTTTATAAACCATGCTTTTGAGATACCAACTTCACAGTGGAAAAGATATTTCAAGAATTAGTTTGAACGCATGCAAAAGTGTATGAATGTTAAAGGTGAATATTTTGAAAAGCAATAAAACAGTTTGTTATAAAAAATAATTTTTCTTTCCTAGTTTTTATAAGCACTTTAAAGGTAACCCTAGTAACAAACATGGTTTCTTATTGGAATGAAGTATTGCATCAAAAAACTGTGTGCCAATAACAGTATTACCAACCTCTAGCTTTCATCTACTAACTGTGGAATATGATGTCATACAACAGATGCTTCATTTATTTACTGGTTAAGGTATTCCAAGTATAAATATTCTGTGTAACCGGACCTAAATCCTTTATTGAAGTTCTGTTGGCATTGTCCTTTAAAAAAAATCTAAAGGAGTTAGATCTGGGGATCTTATGAGGCTATGCTATCATTTACTATGATATGTAACCTTTTGTGTAATTGAAATGTGAAATATGTAACACTATTAAATAAGTTAAATAATGTAGAATAACATTTCTTGTATATAATATTTATATATTGCAATATTTAAAATATCTATCTTCAACTGAAATGTATTAAACATTTCAATATGTTGTTTGAAATATAAAAGCCAGTACTGGATTCTATGCTTGCAATATTCAGTTACTTATTTTATAAAATTAATAAAGCAAATAGATTTTTTTTAATGTATATACATACTTTATTCCATAGTTATTCCAAATGTCCTGATGGTCTGATGGTAACCATACCTGCCTCATAGACTAAAGATGGTGGGTTTGATCCTGGCTGGAATAAAGGAATTTTTAGGGGGGATGGCCATAAAATTTTTAAGTATGGCTTCCTTTGGAAGGGAAGTAAGGCCGTGGGTCAAAATTTATTGGTCATTTCACGCTCTGAATTAAATGGAACGCTGATGACCTAAGATATTAAAGAGTATACCCCCCTCCCCACAACGCACCCACTCACCCCCACCCCCACACACAAAAAAAGCCCCCTTGATAAAATTCTGGCAATGCCACTGGGGTAAACTTATTGAAAAAAGTATATGCCTGGTATGTGAAAAACGGCACTATTCTACAGCATGTCCTGATAAATATTTATATTGTATTTAGATTGAAAAAAGACAGACTATTTGTTGCACCATGAGACCAAACAAAACATTGCTTTTAATGCTGTCTCATTCAGTTTCCCTCACTGCACATGGATTTTCAGAATCCATTATCTAGCAGTTATGCCTGTTGGTTGCATATTGAAATTTGAAATATGCACTCACTGGAAACAAATGGATTATTGCAGAAATCTAAGCGATAATGAATGGAATAATAATGTTGCTATCATAAAACTTAAAATCATCAAATAATTGAATATCTAATGGAGATGTTGCCATCATAAAAATTTGGTGAGTTTGCTTGTCTTTAGCAACAAACAGTAGCTAAATAAATTTACAAGTTTCATAGTTAATTAACTTTCTTATTAATAATTTTCATCCCGGATACAGTACATTAAAAACAAACTTTACAGAATTAGTTTTGAAGGTAATATTTTTTTTGTCTGTTTTAAAATAGTTAACCTTAGCATTTGTATGTCCAGTATATTATCCTCAAGGTGATTCTGCTGTCTGTTCTGATTATTTCTGTTTAGCATAAATGTGAAATCAAGCAATGCATTCACAAACATAATATTACACACAGTTTGTTTTATTTTGCAGACTCCTCAAGAATGGCAAACTGTATTCTACATAGCAGGTGGGGTGTATCTCATAGGCGCTATATTTTATGGATTATTTGCCTCAGGTGAGAGGCAGAAATGGGCTGATATTCCTGATTCATATACGCTTTGTAGAGATGATCAGTCTCATGCCTCTACTGAAGATATGCCATATGGAACAGGTTCATGTGAATAAATGTATTTCTGCATTCTGCACATTTTCTCTTTATATTTCATATCTCTAACATGTTTAATTGGTGTAAGAGTTAAAAATCAAATGTGCTATTTTTAATAATTCTACAAAATAATATAACAGAATATACATAATTTTGTATTGGTTTTAAATTATGTAATTCTTTAAATCTATGTTCACAAAAGAAATGAAAAGGTTTTATCTTTACCTAGTATCTGTTTCAGATATATGTATGGTACATATCTTCCAACATTTAGGTGCTTTGGACAGTCATATCTAATTACTTCAGCATATCATAACCACTTTCTTATGTTAGTGATCAAAAACTTTCATAAAATGTTATACAACTACATAATTTCCCAGTTTAAATGTAATGTAAACACATGAACATTATCTTCTTTAGAAAATATATTATTAATGGTTAGCTGTATGTATTTTATTCTTTTAAATATTTTGTCTTATTTATTTAATTTAATCAAATGTACTTTTTTGTTTAATGAACATGGCACCTTGACATTAAGATCTGTTAAATCAAACAAAGGATGATAGATAATTTGACTGAATGGTTTCAGAGGACTCTGTAGCCTTAAGTTTCCCAGGCATTCACCTAAAGAACTGAGGAAAAACCCCTGGAAAACCTGTCAGGAAATTAACTCAACCATGAATTGAATGCAGGCCTCCTGCATGGGAAATGCAAATGCTGCCACTAGACTGCAGCAGTAGTCAAATTAGTCCCAGAAGTCCTCTACAATACTACCATGCTAGGGCTAATGCCCACATGTTCATGAATAAATGGGCTGGAATTGAAGGGGGGGGAAACTTTTGTTTGAACACAGGACAATGCAGTGTAATATTATATATGACAAAACATCAAGCAATATACAACTCCTTTTATAACATTCACTAATGTTGAATAGATGTTTTAAGTCATTGAAGCAGATTAGTTATATTTTCACTGCATTCAGCCAAACAAGTGATGATCTCTGAGCACTTAAGAGGGTTTAATAGAACAAGGGTAATTTGAAATGTTATAAAATTAAGCACAAAATAAAGGTCAAATCTGTTTTAATTATTCTAATTTCTCAATTTAGTTTCACTTGACACTAATGCTCTTTGGCCAACGATGTTCATCCCATCATTGAAGTCAGATTCCTCCAGGTCTACAAATTACTGCTTAATTTCTTCATTTCTTTTTTTCCAAGGAATTTTCCCAGCTTTGGGAAGAAATTTTTTGTTTATTTAATGTATTTACAGATGCTCTTTATTATCTCAGGCCATCAGCATCCCATGCAATTCAGGGCATGAAAGGGCTGATAAAATTTGCTCAGGGGGCTCTTCTTTCAGGCTTGAGGTTCTCTTATGTGCTGTAAATCTATGACTCACAGCTTTACTTCCCTTCCGAAGGAAGCCATACTTAGGATATATATACACCCCAAAAAATCCATTGGCCCTGACTGGGATTGAACCTGCGATCTTGGGTCTACAAGGCAAATATGGTTAGCACAAGACCACCAGGACTGACTGTGAAGAGATGAAAGTCCAAGCCAAATCTGGTGAATTAGACTGATGTGGCTACATATCATAGCCCAATTCATTGCTTTTCATGATTGCAATGACACATGTGTGAAAGCAAGCGTTGTCTTGATGCAAGTTTCTTCTTTGATAAAAAGGTACGTTTCTAGCATATAATGCATTTAGCAGATCCAAAAGGTTAGCATAGTATGTTGCAGTAATAGATGTTCATTAGGTAGATAGTTTAATCAGTAGGATACCGTTAACAGACATCATCAAAAATTGATGTCATGATCTTTCTGGCCTACTTCACACATTTTACTCTATGGCTTTGAAGAATCATGATGCTTGGATTATTTTGTTTTTGTATGTAGTGCACCTATATTTTATTGCTGGTCAAAAATCTATGGATAAAATAAGTTGGAACACTGAAAATGTGACAAACTTTGCTCAGAGATTTGCATTCTGATTTGCTTTTTATTGGGTGTCAACAACCACAGCACCCATCTTCTAGATACTTTTTTCATGCACAACTCCTCCATCTAAACTTGAAATACTTGTTTGCCTAAAATGCCTAAAGCTAAAGTAATCTCTGACACCTTTAGCTAGAGATTCTTATTACCATATTCTGTACTTTTAAGACAATTTTCAGTATGCAGATTATCTTTCAAGCTTTCATGATTGCATTTGACTCGGTAAATCCATTTGGAAATACTTGAAAAAGATGGCAAAATGTCCCATAGAGTATTAGCCATGTTTCTATGAATTTCTATTGCTGTCATATCCTTCTTCACAAAGAATTAAATTGCCACATGGCATTCAATATTTGCCATTTTCCATCATGCATACATTTACACTGCAACAAAATTACCAAGTTCCTTCATGAAGCAAAGCATTATTGTGAAAGAATGTAAATTTTAATACTGCTGCAATATGTGGGTCATTCAGAGAACTTTACAACTCTTCAAAGCAGGTTTGTTACCTTTTCTGTTCAAAAGTCATTCCTTTGCTATCATTTTGTGAGTTTGAACAATAACCAGTACAGTAGGCTGGTTTGTTAGTGATTGTTTGTGGAGTATCCATATAAATAACTCTTTATGAGACTATCATTAATGAAACCAACTTAATCTGTTAGCCTTCTAACCCACTCCTTCCATTCCATTAAATATGTGAAGTGAATGTCCCTGTAAAAGCTGCATTTAAAGATTTTTCAACAAGAAAATGGCTGATTTTGGAGCAAGAGTGTTAGGAAATGTAATTGAATGTAGGATGTTCAACTTCTTTTTTATCTTTAGCAGTGAGAGATTGAGATCTAACAAGCAAACATGCCATTAACTTACTAATAGGCATCCCTTGTAATCTATTCCTGTTTACTACTTTCCTTTCTTTATAGTTGTATAGTGTTAAGAGTAGCTCATTACACTTTTCAGTTGCTACTCAGAACTGTGATCTAAATTTTCTCATGTCTTTCCTGCATCCTTCAAAATTCAAAACCAATCTTGCCAAACACAGAACATAATCATTGTAAATGGATATATTACATGTGCATCATGCATTTCAGCAACAATGACATAACTGTCGTGACTACTAAGTTGCTTTTACACAGCGTTTACAGCATATTAACCAGATGTCTATCCACAGAAGCAAAGTAAAAAAAAAAATTTATATGTTCTTACCATAGAACTTTTGTAATTGAGGGTGTAGAGAATCATACTCATGCTCAAAATAACCTTTTTTATCATCCAGAGTTTTAAAAATAAATTACTCGTCAATACTCGAAATATAGAAGATTAAAAAATCCAAGCTGTTAGAAAACTTGTCATTATGAGCATTAATGTTCTGATTCACAATTCTTAAAGACCATTTTGACACACACTTTGAAATGGTGTACTTGTGATAAGTGTTTCCACACAATTCAGCACACAAATACCTCTTAGAGCACTTTTCTGCACATAGTTCTGATGAAATCCATGTGCTAATAAATGAGTCAACATGTACCTCATTTTCAAGTTGGCTTATGTCAGTCATTGCAGATATTCTTAGAACTCCTGGTAAATTTCTTCTCTTTTTATGTGTCTTATTCTTCATATCTTCTCAAAATTGACAATTGTAGGTAACAGGTACGTCAGCTTTAGATTCTCATGTAGAATGTCTCACCAGCCTAGATGGTGTGCATGCTGATGGATGGAGTATCTTCTTGAGGTATTTTGCTTTCAATTTTTGTAGGGCTGCTAGCTGTCTCCTGGTTAGGTGATTCCAAGTTACTGGTAGTCAATTTGTTACACATCATGAGATTTTCACCTCTGACAACTTTAATGCTGTTTCTAGTGATAATAAACCTAAGTTTTGGATCTTGTTCCTGCTTTTGACTGCTGCTTAGTTCTGTGTTGCATGCAGGATAAACATTTTCTGGATCTGCAGAGTTACCCTTGGGTACTTAAAATAATTGCTTTAGAGATTCTTTTATAACAATTAATTTCTTCCTCCTGTTCTGAATATCAATTCTATTTTTCTTAGATTAATGTTTAGTTGTTGCTTTTTGTCCATACACTGCAAATCATGTTTGTTTCCATGACAGTGCCATATAGTCTGCATGTTATACAAGCATATTTGCATGTGACTTTTCTTTTTTCACTTAACTTTTGACATTTTATCATCATGTTAATTTTAACTCATTAATGTAATTATGAATTCATATCTAATTAACACAATTATTTCAGTTTCCTGAAATAACAAACATGTAAGGACCATTAGTTTTCAGGGATCAGTGGTTTGAGAAATCATAGAAGTAGATTAAAACAATGTCATTTGTATTGCATTAAGTTACAACAAATAAACTGATGAAAATTGTAGGAAAACAAAAATAATGCAAAACAATATGTCAGGATTTAACTATGTTAGGTTCTCTGTTCTTGTACAGGTTTTTCAACAAGCATAGTTTGTTTGGATGGCACATTTCTTTCAACAATGATAGTTCCTGATTTGCCTATTTTTCACATATTTTCTATGATTCTACATTTACTCTCATTTTTCCAAAGTGATTATATCAGAAATTATTGTAGCTTTATAGTATTCTCTTTATGGTATTCAAATTATTTTAACTTTTAAATAAATATTATTATTGCAAAAAATCAGGCATTCAGCAAACTTATTGTATATAACCATTAGAAAAGGGAAAATATTAGCAGACACAGCAAAAATGAATTATGGTATAGTCTTCTCTTTATATACAGCACTTAAAATGTTAAAGAAAAAATTATAAGTGCGATGGTATGTGTGTATATCAAAAGTATACTCCATTTGAATGCCTCTCATTCTTTTGTGAACATCACTGTCAGCTAAAGACTAAACATAAAAGACTGTGTAACCAGGTTAGTATAAGTATGAAAATGTTTTTAGTATTTTTTATTTTATTTAAGATTTTCTAGTCATTCTTATTATGCACATTTATTATTTTTGTTAAATTTTATAATGATATTGTTGATTTTAGATGTTATATAAAATATTTATAAAATTTTGATTGATGATTGTACAAGCACATACAGTTCTCTATTGTATTTAAAGTATTTGTGACTTTAATAATAGCAGCTGTGAATAGCATAGTTATTATTATTATTATATATCTATATTTCATTGTAAGAATAATCCATCACATTTGCTTCTAATAAATTCTAAAAGCAGTTAATGCTTATGTCTGTAAATTGAAAGTTAATTGTTTTTATTATATTGTTAAAAGATGCAGGTTGTATTTAGAAATTATTAATGTGAATTTTAAAAACATTTCTTTCTCAAAAGCCCCCTCCCTTTTTATATAAGCTGAGTTTGAAATATTTTTTGATATTGTAGGGACAAAATCAGTTGCATCTTATCTTTTCCTATACTGTTTTCTGTCTGAGCACTAACCACCTTTTTTTCCCATCTCTCCCCTCCCAAAAAAAAAAAAATATATATATATATAAACCTTACGATGTTAAAAACACACTTGTGACTTGACTTCCAACAAATAAAGGACAGAACTTAAAACATTTAAAATATTAAAACACTCTTGAAGTTTCACTCTTAATTTTTTTCAAAATTCAGGACATGTTTTGTGAGTTTTGAATCACAGTTGGCAATGTGAACAAGAGCCTCACGAAACATGTCCTGAATTTTAAAAAATGGTCGAGTGTTTTAATATTTTAAATGTTTTAACTCACTGTTCTTATTCCTTGGGAGTGAAGCCACGAGATGTTTTTAACATTTTAATATTTTATCTACTAGAGGTTTAACCTTGTTTCACTGTTGATTCCTGAATATATTGAAATTGGGAGGGGAAAAAAAAAGTTATTTACTATAAATGTTTGCTATCCTATATTACATGTTCAAGACTGGTAAATAGTGAAATATTGTATTTCTAGGCATTACAAACACCACAAAAATATATAATGAAAAATAAAGTACAGTAAAATCTCAATTATTCATTTTAATGAAGGGGAGGGTACGAGCAGTTAATCAAAAAAAGATGGATAATATATACAATTAGTTTTCTTACCCTATTTTTACCTCTTTTGAAGAAATCCATCACTTTTTTCTGAACTTAACTATACCCGAAGTCCATTTTAATTGTATGCTGTAAAACAAGTCCAAGGACGAAATGTTATCTTCTTGCTCCAAAAATTGCAGGAGGGTCTCTGCTAATTAATGACGTCATATATTGTGTTGATACTGACACCAAATTCATTAACTAAGTTAACCATTTCTTGATCATGAAACCTTCCTATAATTTTCACTTTTGTTGCTATATTCAAAACTTTGCAACTTCTCTTAACTAAAGGAAAGACATCATAGGGCAAAATTCCACATCAAAGTGAAAAACTGGCTTACAAGCTTCAAGGTTACTGTTGTGAATGGCCAGAATGTTAAAACAAGGAGTAATTGTACTGATTTCTGAGTTTATCATTATGCAGTAGCCTCTAACAATGTCCCTTGTTAGACCCATAATATTAAAGTCCAGAGATTGAATTTTAGTGAGGTTTTCAAGATTCATTATGGAAAAAATGAATGAGCAGGATGACCATGTGATAATTGATGATCAATCAATCAAGAGGTGAATAATCAAGGTTCTACTGTAACTCTTGTAGAATGTAGCTAAAAAATTAATAACCAGGTATATAGAAATAAATCACATACTGAAACAGACACACAAATAGTGCAATATTTCCAATAGAAATGTATTCTTCTAAGGCAGGAGATATTAATTGTGTGTATAAATTGCATTAACTTGAGTATTATTCTGCATTTAGCTCTAGATATTTTTATGTAATACTATTATAAAACTTTTTGACATAATATTTCAAGAACTTCTGATTATTTCTTATTCCTGGAATTGTACAGGACATTCTTATGGGATCAGTGCATAAATGTTTGCAGCCATAAACTAAAATTTGTTGCTACCAAAAAACATTAGCTTTATTTACAAAACTAACAAGAAAATCAACATTTTGTGTATTCTAAGTGGATACATTGAGATAACTGAAGAGTATCATTTGAAGTTGCTATAATATTTTTATACTTGATTGTGTTTAAACTTTCATAAAAGTTTTGTTAAATGTACTCGCTTCCATGCACAGACAAGCAAGATAATGGTTTGCATTTGTCAAAAGGACATTTTTTTAAAAAATGCAAATTCACTATAATATTATAAATAATATGTTCAAATACATGTTTAAAATAAAACCTCTTTGATAGTATTACCTTATAAATACTATTCCATTCCAAATCTGTTCAAACAGATGCTGAAATTATGAACTTATCTTTCCTTTTTTAATTTTACTTATGCAATTAGATTAGCTAAGTTTAAACCATCTGTCATTTTTGACAGTGAAATACTTCATTATTTTGCCCCTAAAAGTATAGCAAAAATATTGTATCAATTTTTACATTCTTTTTATTTATTTTGTGTAAGCATCTGTACTAGGTAATTCTCCAGACTGTAATCCTGCTGAACAAACTAAATATGAATATAAAAGTGATTGAAGTAATAAGAGTAATAATAATAATAATAATAATAATAATAACAATGAATTATATGGGTCAATACCAAATTCTGTGAATATCTGTATTTGTTTTCTTTAGACTTGACACTTCAGCACTGGATACTTTAAATTTTTTTATTAAATAAAATTTTAATTTCTCATTTTATTCTTTTGAGAGTATTAATATATAAAATTGAATTTCCTAATTCACCAAATAAGGATATTCAGTAAAACAATTTTGTGAACTGAGTTTTTTCTGTCCCAATTTTACTATTGCAGTATCATAGTAATAAATAATAAATAGGTGGTGGATATTGATGATACATGAAATGAAATTGTCTAGTTGAGAAGAAAGTGTTCCAGGCATAGGCTTAGGATATCTCCCTGCATTTGCCATTGATGAGGATGAAGAGAATAAGGAAAAAAGGAGGATATCTGCTGGGAATTGAACTCCAAACGTACATGGCTTAATGACTTCAACCAAGTGTGTTGGTATGAACTAAGGTGCCATGTTTATTTATTTAGGTTGCTAGTTTTGTGAAATATTTCACCTTGCAAAATAGTCTTTATAAATGCAGCAAATGGCACAGTTATGACTCACAGGATTCAACTGAAAATAGTTCCAAACTTCAGTAATATTACCTGGAAAAAGTAGATCACAAAAAGCATTGTATTCTGTCTTGTCAAAATAACAACTAAATTGTAATGTAAAATCGACTTTTATGTTAAAGAGACTGAAATACAATGTTACATGGTGTTAACATTTTAAAAAAATTGAATCGAGATTGTAATATACACACCACTAAAATTCAATAAAATGGAAGGCTAGTTTCGGGAACCATTGCTCCTATCGTCAGTTCCTGTTTGACTGCTGGCCTCGACCAGGAACTGACGATAGGAGCGATGGCTCCCGAAACTAGCCTTCCATTTTATTGAATTTTAGTGGTGTGTATGTTACAATCTCGACTCAATTTTTTTAAAATGTTAATATTTGACATCACTGTTACAAAAGTTCACTATATTTTATACAGTTACATGGTATGTCTACCAAAAGTCTCTTATTATTGATCGGACTCAGAAATAGAGTTATTTTGTAGGCTGGGCATGTTTTTTAGATATTTGCAAAAAATTAAAAACATACTAGAAATTAATGTAATAGTGTGCTCAAAAATATCCACTTCAAATCAGCATATTGCCCTGATATGTGATTTTTAATGAAATTTGTAGCTCAGACATACTGTTGCCAGACCCTCTGCAGAAATATAAGGAAAAGGAGTCACTTTATTAAGGGGGTTGGCAATCAGAATTAAAAGTTCATCCAATTTCTTGGTATGTGCCACCTGCTATTTAAAAACTTATGAATAAGAAATGTGTTTCTAGTGACAAACTTAAAAATATACTACTTTTGATGCTGTTAATTAAAAATTGTTATTAACAATGTATCACACATATACAGGGGGATCAATCAATATCGATACCTCTTTAGTATTAAATGTATCAACCCATCTCTGCTATTAATGCATTCATTCTTCTCATTTACTTTCCCTTTATACTGTTACCTAACCTTACTTAAATATTCCCCTGAAGTTCAAATCTGCATAGAATCTCTCGGTACTTTTTTTTTTTTAATATCACAATAAATTTATCCTATTTAATTTCTTATTTAATAGTTCTTTTCTACACTTTTCTCTGCCTATATCTCTCTAAAAATTATCCTTAATTCCTCATAAAATATAATTGATTTTTCCCCATGTTATATTTGCAAAAATTTAAAAACATACTAGAAATTAATGCAATAGCATGCTCAAAAATATCCACTTAAAATCAGCATATTGCCCTGAAATATGATTTTTAAAGAAATTTGTAGCTCAGACATACTGCTGCCAGATCCTCTGCAGAAATATAAGGGAAGGGGGCACTTTAGTAAGGGGTTAGCAATCAGAATTAAAAGCACATATACTTTCTTGGTATATCCCATGTGCTATTTAGGAACTAATAAATAAGAAATGTAATTCTTGTGACAAACTTCAAAATATGTTTACTTTTGATGTTATTAACTACAAACTGTTATATTAACAACACACATATATACAAGGGAATGAATCTATATTGATACCTCTTTAGTATCAAGTGTATTAACCCTGCTATTAATGCATTTATTCTTATTCTTCTTATTTACCTAACCTTACTTAAATGTTCTCCTGAAGTTCAAATCAGTATAGAATCTCTCGGTACTTTTTTTTTAATATCACAATAAATCTAATCGTATTTAATTTCTTTTTAATAGTTCTTTTCTTCTCTCTTCTTTGCCTATATCTCTCTCTTTAAAAATCATCCTTAATTTCCTCATAAAATATAAATGATTTTTCCCCCTGATAAATGACCTTAAGATTTATGTATTCATATCTTCCATTTTGTTCCTTACTATTTTGAAAAGCCTTTAAATAAATGTCTTTTTCTTACCAAACCTTTCCTAAACCATTTACCAATAACTGATTTCTTACATGTTAACTTAATTGTTCTTCTCAGAATTAAAATCCTGAAAAGATAACACTGCTTTAAAGTTCAATCACCAGGTGGCTAACATTTACTAAATCAATACTTAAATGATTACACCTCTGATGCAGATCTTTCCTAATTCCAATATTATTTGTTTTTTTATTGAGAACCTAATTGGAAGTTAGTAATAGTGAAGCAGAAGAATTATAACAATAAATGGTTTTAACATTGGTAACATAGTACTTCATTTATTTATTTAATTTCAAAAGTATGTTTCAAGAGATTTCGCCCCCATCCTCAGCTGGCAACCATTGAGGAGGCAGGGAGGGGGATAAAAGTTCCTATGAAATTAAATAAATAAGTGAATTATTATGTTACCTAATACCATTACCCTTTATTATATTGTTTGCATGTTTCACTATTTGAATATATTTACCTTGAATGCTTCGTTTTAATTTTTTTGGTTATCTTTTTTGAATATCATTATCTTGTCTTAATTAGGATAATTTTCAAATCCCATTCATTGCAATATATATAAATAAATTTCTACAATAATGTTTTGTAAAATTATTGTATCAGACCATTTGCAGCAACAGTTTATATTCTTATTATAGCTCTAACTTTTCCTGTTCTTCCATTGACTGGTTGCTGTGATGAATGTGATTTATTATTTTAGTTCTTAATTTATTTGTTATATATGCACATAACATTTTGTTTTCTTGTAAATTTGCAAAAATAGAAAACAAAAATTTTAATTATAGTGCAATAATGATTGAATTGAAATCATACATTTTCTGTTCATATCAGAGTTACCATGTTGATAGAATAGAACAGTAGATCAAATTAATGTTAATAGTTTGTTGGTAAACACATCTTGTATTCTCAAATCATTATATTTACATATAAATCAGAATATATAGAAAATGAGAGAAAAAAATTTAGTATAATTTAGAAAAAAAAGCAAATAAGTAGGAATAAAATTCAATTTACATAGCTTTATTAAAATTTTCACTCTGTTTGATATTAATGTAGGGCTGCCAGATCTTGATTTTGGGGGGAAAAAAGGACAGTCATGGCTCTATAAAAATTCATGTACAGAAAAATATCCCATATGCAATGTAATATCATAACTCAGTATGAACTATAATTTATAAACAGCAGGATATTAGAACACTCTTTATAGTTTCACTTACATAAGATTTACTCAGGACATATGTTTCTTGGAACTTTTTCCAAATCATCAGCTGTTACATATGGAAAAAGTTCCATGAAACACATGTCCTGAGTAAATCTCATATAGGTGAAAGCATAAAAAGTGTTCTAAATATCCTACTCAGAAGAGATCATAAATGGGTGTTTCATTGTGTTTGATTCTGAATTGAATTAATATTTAAATTACAAACGGCATTTAATATTTCTTTCTCTTCTATACCTTTAATGCCTATAATTGTTGCCAAATCTCAACTTTAAAAAAAGGGGGGTATATAGGCACTATAGTATAAACGTTTAATGTACTTTATTTGATATAATAATATATACAGATTACAGAACAATATTTTATACTTCTTCCTTCATATCTACACGTTTATGTATTCTGGTCGTTCATTTATATAGTTGGTGCTTGTTACAAGTATTTGTGATAATTTATTTTCCTGAGTAAATGTGGTTTAAAAAATAAGTATGTAATTATTGAAACCTCTACAAGAATGTTTTAGGCTATATTTTATTGTCAGAATTGATTTCACTGTCGCTACTGACAAACTGTTTCTTACATTTGTCTACTGTGACTGCATGTAGATGCAGAATTGATTCATTTCTTAAATTAGATTATGATCTATTGGTATCAGTGTGTGAATAATCTCACATTTAAATTGGCTAATTGCAAGATGAAAATGCAGCAGTAAGTTTTATTTCTTAAAAAAGGGAGGACATTAGAGCATTAAAAAACCTAGACAAAAGAGCTGAGTCTAAAAAGAGAACATCTGGCAGCCTTATATTCATGGTACTTTTTGAGGTCATAGTAAGTACATAGCAAATATAGTTTAACCTAATGATACTGCTGACAAAATATGCATGTACAGAGCCATGAAGGGAAGG
The DNA here is from genome assembly GCA_030762175.1 of Metallyticus violacea. Taxonomy (NCBI): domain Eukaryota; kingdom Metazoa; phylum Arthropoda; class Insecta; order Mantodea; family Metallyticidae; genus Metallyticus; species Metallyticus violacea. Next base: position 61,375,144 of record CM060840.1, read on the forward strand.
GACAAATGCAAGCTAATGCATTTTAGCCAATTACTAATATTATCAAGTTATATAAATTATTTAATATTCATAAGTTTAAATTACTGATGAATTATGTTAATTAACATTATCATCTGTAGTACAGAATTATCCACATGTCTATTGCTGCTTTAAGTGTTTGCTAATCTGAAATATATGAGTTAAAAGGCAGTTTTCATGAATATGTGCTTGAATTAATTTTGGGAGCTGTAGTAAAGTCGCAACAGTGTGTAGTTCAACTGGATCATAACAATGATCAATCACAGCAGTGAGTTTAAAAGAGCTAGTAGCACCTATATAATTTTGGAGAATAAAGCATTAATTAGTAATCATTGTTGCTAGAGACTATCATAAAACTGGTCAGAAATGTGATAGTTATCAGCATTAATCATTCATTTTAGTTATTGGTAAACTGTACTGTAATTTCCTGTGGGTTCCCTCCCACATTTTTCATGAATTGGCTGTGAGGTAAAGCAGCCACAAAAATCCCTATGTCCCTATTGGTAGCAAATGCCTAGAGTGCAAGAAGCAGCAATAGGCAGGCCTGAAAATAGTAAATTTGCATCAGGTAATGTAAGGAATTGATGTTTAATGTTTTGTAAATATGAAGAAGGGACAATGTTATCAAGAGAGTGGTCTAGGAACACAGATGTTGGCTATGATGCAATGGACTTATGGATGTGTGTGTGGGTTTTTTTTACAACAAACATTACTCTACATAAGCATGAAGATGGACCTCAGAAATGCCTAAATTATCGGCCTATAAAATTTATCAGTATACATATATGTTCTAGATAATTCATAAGAGTATCTGTGAAGTATATTTTTAAAATTTTTAACAAATCTCTTCAGGCCAAAAGATATGATATACTGGCAAGAAAATTACACTTTCACTGTACTGTATAGTTTAAATGAGTGCTACCAATGCAGTATATTACTTTCAGAGACATGTAAGCAGTACAGAATGAGAAAATAAACTTTATTATTTCCTAAGTTTCTTTTTAATCACAAAGTCCTTATTGAAACATAATTGTATATATTTTTATTGGTAAAATATTTATTTCATTGTGTGTGCTTATTGAGTAGAATGGATTTTGGGAAGAATTATTTACTTAAATTCATGATCTTAAAAGCACTAAACACTTCAAAAGAACTGACAGAACCTTAAAAATGATCTGTTTTGAAATTAATGCATAAGGGTTCATTATCAACATATCATTGGTATTGTCCCATATTTCATGAGAATAAGTCTCTTTAATTTGGAATTATATCGTTTTGAAATGTGGCCTTTTTTTAACTACTAACTGTATTTAGATGGAATAGCCTCTTTAAAGAGCATTGTATACATGCAAGCATCTGAGTGTGTGTGTGGAGGGGGGGAGGACAGGGAGGGTTGGGGACCATGACATTGGATGGATTTCAGAAGGGACAATGTCATCTTCAGATATTCAGGTTACCATCTGCATGGCATAGTTTGTTATGGCATTGGTCCAGAACCAGCTGCAAAATTTAAGGGTGCAGGTTCAAATCATTTGTCAAGTTGACTGGGAAAGGAATGTTCTAAAATTTTTCTTCACCTTGAAAAAGTTAATGCTGCATAATTTTTGACACTGTTAGACTCTTGGCTCTTTTGTCATCAGTTCACTCATTTCATTCATCATCACAAAAACCTATATCACTTGATATGCAAAGTTAAACAAAAGAAAAAAGAAATCGGGTAACTTTGATGAAAATTCATCAGAATAACATGCAAGCACATAGAAGGGTGATCCCATTAGCAGGCTTGCTATGTTGTTTTAAAAGAGAATAAAAAATAAGTAATGTTACAAATGTATAAATACTATATTATTGTGTTTTTGCTATGGCAAAAGAAGTTGCGATGATACAATTGTGGCAATCTGGTTGAATTTTGCTCAATCATTTTTGCTTTAATGGACATGGGAATTGAAACAATAAAATTGTTGTGCAAATAAATGAGATAAATTCAAGGGTTGAATATCTTTTCAGGATATTTGGTTCTTTAATTTGTTTGTTTATTGGTAATTCTCAACTTTTTCAATTATAATTAATAAATTACTAAATAATTTTTTACATGTCCACAATATTAAATTCTAAATAATTTAAATACAATGTTTTTCCAATTTGATTGCCTCAGACCCCAGTCCTTGGTTCATCAGGAACTACCTGCTGGAATATCCAGGGCTCAGGCTCCAGTCCAACCAAAGACACAATAAAATATACAAAATCCAAAATACCAAATTAAATTTTTCCATCCAGCTAACCTTCCCAGTCTCAATACTACTTAAGTACTAAGTAATTACAAGATATTAAACTGCCAACTGAAATTGACTGGCCATTTTTCAATTAAACAGGCATCTGGTATTTTTACTACATATATCATACAATACTTATCCCCTTAATCAGTTTCCTATATATATAAATAAGGGTCATTATGAAGTTGCTCCATAATCAATTGTATAGCCAAAATTTCACCAGAGAACCAAATTTGGGTAGCAGCACTGACAGTGCACCAAAAGTGCATAATGATTGTTTTCACTTAACCACCAAGGCAAATACATGCTACAAAGTCCAAACTTAGCAATGATGAGTGGATTACCTACTAAAATCCAGTTTTGAAGGAAGGAATGTCAAAATGTAGGAGTACTAACTTTCTTTGTGTAGTGCAGAGGAACTTGTCAATGTCCCATTACATGCACACGTACATATTTAATCATCATTTTCTCTTTTTATTGTTCTTTTTTTTTTTTCCACTTTGAATTACTGTCGATGTATATTCTTGAAATTTTTGTTAAAAATATGCTTTAAAGCAATTGTTCTGTTCATTATGAGTAATTTTTTCCGTAAACTTTCTATTCTTCATATCTCAGTTTTTTTATAATCAAACACTATTATGTTCTACATTTTCTCTTTCTCTACATAATGGACATTCATCTTGCATGTACCCATTTCTTTGCCCTTTTAACCTCCACACCTCAGATCTTAACCACACAATCTCATCTCATCTCATCTCATCTCTTTCTTCTTTACTAGTATCTGTCTGTCTGTCCGTCCGTCCGTCCGTCCGCCCGCCCGCCTGCCCGCCTCTTTCCCAACTATTTTTCATTAAGACATACAACTCTAGTAATCTCTGTCAATTTACTAAATAATTTTCATATTTCCATATCATCATATCTTTTTCTTATATCCCTCCAGAAATCTTTAATATTAGTTTCTCTCCTACATGATATATCTCCAAAAGCATTACATCCTAAATTAATCTTTAAGTCATTTACCCAATTCTTATATTATAAGCTCATTTCTTGATAATGTAAACATTGTTTTAATAATGTGGCACCTTATCTTAATTATAAATTTAAAAAAATATTCAAGCAATACATCATTTTGGCACCCATAAATATATATGGTATAGGCAAACTAGTGAAGTTAAATAAAACAGAACCCAGACCAAAAGAAAAAAATTCAGGCATATGTAGAATTAATTACAGAGATTGTGATAAGGAGTATATAGGAAAAATAAAAAAGAATTTCAGTATTAGACTAAAGGAACACTGAAGAAATATAAAATACATACAAATAGAGAAATCAGCAGTGACAGCACACTTTTGGAAGGAAAACCACGAAATAGAAAAAGACGTCATACTATTAAAGGCAATTCGACACCCAAGTGAGCTCAGTATATGGGAAAAAATTAATATAAAAAAATATGAACACAGACTCATGAATTTTGACATACTAATGTAAATTCATCAACAGACCACCAGAGTGAGCATAGTCAATTACATTTCCTACCTGTCAGATCCATTAATCATTGAATGGTTGACAATGTGAGCAGATGTATCATGAAACATATCCCAGTTTACTTTTAAATAAGTTTTTAAAAGTGGAACATCAAGAGAGTTTTAATGTGTTGACATGATTTTAAGTAGTTTTACTTTTAGTCTAAACCAGATTTTATACTACAATTTATGTTTTTTTTCTATTTACTTTCAATCCCCATTTGATGCAGTATTTATTTTTTTTTGTAGGGATAATTTTAAACCCTTAATGGTGATAGATGCAACTCAAAATCATCAGCAAAAAGTAAACCCAGAATCTGTACATTATTTATTACTGGCAGGAGATTACATCAAATTAACAATGAATGAACTTAACCTTAACCTTGCCTTCCCTTTCTTTCGGTGTACATCTCTGGTTATTACCTCTTCCTCATAGCTTACACAGAAAGTATTATCTTTATATAAACCTTTTAAAATGCTCACATATTGTTATTCATACTTTTCTACAGCAATTTGTACCTCAGTAATTGCAATTGTAATTCAGTCTAATATTTTGTCTAAGTCAGTGAAAGGCATATATAATTTTCCCCTCTTTTCCTTTAAACATTTATATACTAATGTTCTTACATTGATTCATTATCAACAGTTCTTCTTCCTTTCCTAAAGCCTTTTGTTATTCTGAAAGAATTTATATTCTTCCACCCATTTTTTGTATTCTGTCTGCTAAAATACCTGTAAGATTTTTTTCTACATTAGATAATAAGGCTATACCCTGGTGATGGTTAAGTTTATCCATTTCAAATGCTGTAGAGTTCCAACTTTTCGGGATAAGGTCTTGATCCAGTTTAGTTTTGCTTGGTTCTCTGTATCTCAATTGAGATCAATCACCTTATTAACATCAAATTTGACATGTTAAGGATTTTGGAAAACAAAATCTATACATATATCCATTATTCTACCATAGCATAAGTCATTTATGTTATCTCTGTGTATTCTAACATTCTGTAGAATTAGTATATATTTTAGATAACACACAAATTGATCCTATATATTTTTTCTCAGATTGAAATTTAAATTTTATTTCCATGCCATTTAACACTTTCTCAATCTAATTAATTTTGTCTACTTTATTGTGTTAATTAGAGAAATGTAAATAATAGAACATAAAACTGCACCTGCTAGAGAACAAGAGTATAATTATTTATATATTTGAGCTAAATGTTTCTTTTGCACATTACAGTGTAGCTGCCAGTGAATGTCTGTAATTAACACATGCATTCAGAACGCATACCTCCAGCCTCAGAGGCTGCTCTAAGATGCTTGGCAGGAAGCCAATAGAATTCCAATCAATGTCACCCACCTACTATATTGAGTGCGAACTTCAGTAGACTAGTGCAGCTCCCCAGTTGACCAATTTGTCTGATATCAGAAAGTATACTGCTTTTATTTCTTTTGGATGTACAAAAGTAGCTCACATTAAGTTAAATTAGTACTTGTGATCATAAGGCATGTTATGGGTAATTGCATAATAATGTAATATATGATAAAAGTTATTGAAGATACTGCAGATAAATTAATCATGGAAATAAACATTGATGCTTTGGCTCAGCAAATAACTTTTTGCAAATTTGATGATCAACCATGGGGGTTTCGTATCACAGGAGGAGCAGATTTTGGAACACCGGTGACAATAATTAAGGTAATATGATATATCTGGTTTAACTGTGTAGTTTATTTCTTTAAGAATCATGAATATTGGTTTGAATCCTAGAATGGGATTTTATTCTAGACTGCAGTAACCTTGCATTTAACAGAGATGAACTGGTTTCCCTATTTAGGACAAAATCTAATGAGAAATGTAGTAGTAGTAATAATACATATTATCCTTTATGGTGTACCTTACACTGAATAACGTCAATATTGATAAAATTTGAGTTATTGCAGCATAGAACATAGTAGTGTTTGTTCCATTGTCAAAATTGGATTAATTTGTATGCATAATATAGGTTATAGATAGTCAAAGTCTATGTACATTAATATTGTAACAGTCTAAAACCCCTTAGACAAATTTTACAATACAGGGATATATGTATATATTATATGATTCTTATTGATAATACTATGTAAGTGAGTGATAGATTATTACAGAATTATTTAAAACATTTACTGGTCGTGTTATCAGTATATATCACGAAGTAAGATATTAACATTCAAATGCTTATGTATAATTGACATAATCATTATACACATAAGAAGTGCTAGTGCACTTCATAACTTCACACATTGCAATATATAACAAATTAAAAGGTAAGTAATAATGTATGTACAATTCATATATAACTATGATATCTGATTGTGCTTTCGTGTGGTTATTAATGAGCATATTATTAATAAGACAATATTAGCCGGGTTTATTACCATCATCCAGGAATTAATGTAAGGTGTACGTAGGAGGGGTTTCAATTAAGAAAGAGGCCAAAGAGGTTTTGAATTATTTGGGATTATTGTAAACCTTTAGGCAATAAGTTACAAAATTTAGCACCAATGAATGAATCCTGGTATTTTTTCATAAAGTTTTAATCAATGGTTTTCAACTGTGAAGTTTGCTTTGTTTCTTGTGTCATATTGGTGAGTGTTAATTTTTTGTCATTTTTTCATAATTTTTCATATACAATATAACTATGTAGATATATAGGCTTGTAAGTATATTTTTAATTCCATAAATGCATATATACAGGTTTCTTTATATTTAAGGCTAGCTATGCATCTTATGAATAATTTTTAAGAATAAAATTTTTATTGAAATTTGCTGAAGAGGTGCTGCTCTATAGTTATATATCATATGTCATATATGATTGAATAAGGGAAATGTATATTAATCTAGCAGTACTTATTGGGATTACTTTTATGGATATCTAAGCACAAAGAGGCCTTTTAGATTATAGTGACCGGGATTTCAACATAATACTACTACTACTAATAATTATAATAATAATAATGATAATAGTAATAGCAGCAGCAAAATTAATAATAATAGTTTATTCCAAGCTATGCATGGTTTTGTAACATCATAAATTACATAATTGGCTTTAATTTCTGATTATTAGTTTTGATCAATGGTTTCTTACCACTCAGTGAATGAGAGAAATTTTAATTTTCATTTCTTTTCTCTATAATAAACAGCTACTGCCTAACATGTTACAATTACAGATGATTATATCTACCAATTTCACACAGTATACCATTAACATAATTAAGATCATTGGTTGATTAAGTCAAACGACACACCCTCTTAAAGGACACACAATCCACTTATTTGTTTATAATATGTAGAAGTAGTTTCAGAACTCTTTGTTCGCCATCAGCTAACTATCGACTATTGGATAATTTTAAGCATTGGGAATGTGTATTCTGCCCTGATAGAGGTGTGATAACTTAAAGTTCATTATCCAGCAGTAATGTGAACAAAGGGTTCGTGAAACTAGTTCTACATATTATAAACAAATAAGTGGAGCAATAAGAGTGTGTAGTTTGACTCAATCATACAATGATCTTAATTATATGATTATATTCACTGTAAAAGTTCCAATTAACATTTCTAGTTCCATTTACATGTTTTCAATATAGATGTATACATTTATATACATACTAAATTACAAGAAGCTATAATTCATCAATTGTGTATAAGCATTTTCACAGCGTATAATTCTTCCACATCATTTTAAAAGAGTTACCGTGTGCATATTTTATGGATTCTGGTAATTTATTGAATAATATAGTTCCTCTGAAGTAGGAATCTTTTTCTTTTGCAGCTTTTGTTCTGGTTACTCTATGATAATTATTGATACCCACAGTGTTATATGAAAATGCCTTTTGTTTAATGTAGTTACTTTCACTCTTTTTAGTTAATAATATTACTTTATATACATAAGGCAGAACTACTATTAAAATATACTGATTTTTAAACACTTCTTTTACAGACTGGCAACTTTTTAGATTGTGTGTATACCATAAGCTTTTTTTTGTATTGTCAGCATCTTACATAAGTTTGCAACAGTTGTTCCACCCCAGATTCAATTCCATACTGAATAAGTAATTGCTTTGTTCCATAATATACTGATTTTAAAGTGTCCTTAGATGATTTGATAATGTTCTGAGCAAATATAACTCGAACCTAACTTTTTGCAAAGGATGTCTATATGTTCATTAAAGTTCAAGTTTTTATCAATATAAATTGATAGTAATTTAGTGTTTTTTATTTGCTGAGTAACTGAATCATCATTTGCTGTTTTACATACATTTTCTTATTTCCTAAGCTGAAATAGAATGCACTTTGTTTTATTAATATTGAGTTTAAGTTGAGAATCTTTTAAAAAATCAGTCCATTATAGTAATGATAATGATGCTTTGATATTCCCAGATGGTTTAAATCTTTGTCCGAACAAATAAATGAGGTATCATCTGTATAGGATATACGTTTATAATCTGGAAACTGTGGCATATCATTTACATACATTAAAAATAGCAGAGGAATCAATACTGAGACCTGTGGAACACCTGTTTTAACCCTATCATATTTTGATTTGTATGTATGCATGTAATTTCCATTGTTCCAGTCTATTTCAGTACATTGCATGTAATTTCTTAGATTGAGTGGAATTTTCTCTCATTAATAGCTACCAACAAGTAAATTGCCTTTGCGTTACTAATTTTGTGTTGTTTAAGGATAGCTGCTATACATAAATTTAAGTGTGGAAAGTATTTAATAATTTTACTTGCAGTTTCATTTATCTTTATATTCAAAGTGTGCAGATTGCAGTCACTAAGGGCTAATGAGGTATCATCTGCATATAATGTTAGCTCTGTTTTTTGTGGTATTGCCCTTCCAGTGTTATGCAAGTAAAGTGTAAAGTATATAAAGTAACAATGGTCCTAAGATAAATTTTTAGCTAATCGGGGAAAGTGACTTTTCAAGGCAAGCATTTATAATATATGGGACTTGCAGAAAGTCTGGAAAAGTCTAGCATTATACTTCAAAACCATATGCTGCTTGTAGCCTTTAATAGGGAAATTCTTAGCCTAAAAAGAAAAGAATTAATATTGTGCACACTCTGAAAACAACTCTTTTACTCTATACATATTTATTAATAGCTGCATTTTGCATAATAGGTAATGATATATAGACTATCCTTTAATTTTTATTAGGATTTTTCCATATATTTTTAACTCAATAGCTATTGAATTTGGATATCTACATGGGTGAGATAATAATTATTAAGCCTTTGCACAAGGAGCTATGGTAGGTAATTTGTTTTCAGCAATTAAAACTTTGATCTTTTAATTGGAAGCACTGAAAATATAACACTCATCTGTTAACTAATTTTTTGTCTGCTACTGTTGAAAGGAAACTCATTTCCTATAAAATGGGCAATATTGAACATTGCAATATTTTTTTTATTTTTTAATAAAGGTTCAAAGGATGCAAAAATGTTTGAAGAGGTGGAATGTTTGAAGGAAAAATGTTCCATCACATATGGTTGTAAAATATTGGATGACTGAGTTCAAACATTATCAAACAAACACACAAAATAACACTGCTCTGGATGCCCAAGAAATGTCACTACAGAAGAAATGACCAGCAAATCCATAATATAGTGCTGGCAGACAGAAGGCTCAAATTTAGCAAAATAGCCACTATGGTAAATATCTGAAGGGAATGGGTGCACAATATTTTAACTGCATTAGACATAATAAGTTTTCAACAAGATGGAAGCCACAACTCCTTACCCCCAATTAAAAAGCTTTGAATGCAAGCTTTCCAAGGGTTTCTGGGCCATTTTAAAAAATTCAATCAATTTTCTGAATCAGTTCATCACCTGGGTTCCTTACTTAATGCCAGAGACAAAACTGCAATCAAAACAATGGTTGAGACCTAACTGCCCAGCCCCAAAGAAAGTAATGGCTGGCAAAATTATGGCATGAGTTTTCTGGGATGCAAAATGCATTCTGATGACTGTTATCTTCCAAAAGGATAAACTATAAATAGTGAACATTATGCTTATCTTCTGGAAGAGTTACTTCAGAACATTCAATGAAAGAGTTCAGGTTTAGTGTGTAAGAAGATAACTTTCCACCAGAATAATGTTTGCTCTCACACTGGAGTTACTGCAATGGCTAGGATCAATGATTTGAAGTATGACTTGCTTCTGCATCCACCTTATCCACCTGGCTTTGGCTCCCCTCAAATTTCATTTATTTCCTAAAATGAAAAATTTTTGGGGAGGATAAAGATTTTCAACTGGGGAAGAAATCAAAGCAGACATGGATGCTTATTTTGTAGACTTCAAGGAAAACACCTTGATAGGATCAAGGCATTTTTGAATATCATTGGAAAAATTGTGTTCACTGTTTGGGGATTACTTTGAAAACACAAAACCAGTTTTTCATTGTTAGGCTAGCCAATTATCCTGTCTCTCATATTCCTCTTAATTATTTTATTTCTTTATTAAATTAATCAGTTCCTTTTACAGAAGAGCTGTATATAATTTAAATGATTTCATTGTATGGTAGCCAAATTCTACATTTATCTAATGCAAAATTCTCTCTTTGCATTGAAAGGGCTCGCTTCCCCCTCCCCTTTAAGTTTTACTTTAAGATTTGTCCATTTGATCTCTGGACCTCATTTATATCTTCCCCAGATACCAGCCATTCTTTAAAAATCTTTAAAAAAGATACAAGGAAAATGAAACAGATGGACTTAAACTTGATTCATGGGAAGAAAGCTTCTCTACCTAGATATTTTAAATTCCATTATCTTATTTTTGATTTAGTAACATACTCCTCATAGTATTTTTGTTTATTTATTTGTTTATTTTAAGGTATATGGTGGAAGCATTGCAGAAATGGCAGGTTTGCAAGTTGGTGATATACTGGTGCAGATCAATGAACAGTCTATGGCTAGTTTTACTCATCAAGAAGCTTATGAAGCCCTTGTTAATGCTGGTAATAGCTTTATGCTGGGAGTTGTTAGGTAAGCTCATTACTTTGTTTATTTCTCAATAGCACACATTCAGTGCTTCAAACCTTATTTTTATATCAGGTGCTTACAAATAAATTATTTTAAAATTTACATTTTGTGGATTTATCTTTCTTGTACTTAGAATGAATATGCAGGAGGTTACAAAGTCAAGGACATATTTATAATATGCTCTGTTCATTTATGTTGAAACATGAACAACAAAAACGAAAATAAAAGAAAAGTAGGACATCAGGAACCTCTTACCTTAGTAAACTTAAATAGTTCAGCAGCTATAAGTAAGTCATAAATCACAGTTGTTCATGCACTTTTGATTCAGTATTAATATGTATATATTTGTGTTCACTAATTTACAGAGGAAGCTTGGTTTCACCACCACGTCGAACTCCTGTAAGTATTATTAATGTGATAAATACTATTTAATTTAGCCATTAAATTCTTCAAATGTTAATTTCATTTAAATGGGACAAAAATGGCTGGTGGTGTTTGACATGTTTTTTTGACATTCACATTTTATTTCGTATACCTGCAGCTGATCTGCAAAATCTTTATAAACAATTTGCCATCAGAAAGTCAAGACCTACTTATGGAATGTTTCTACTTGTATATACATTATACTGCATTATTACATTGAATTAAATAATAGTCATTTATGGCATTTTATTTTGCAAAAAGAATGTTTGTAAATCAAAGTCAGAGGGAAAAATAAAATTTTGTGAACAAAATAGAATCACTTTTAACAAATGTATCATCCAGTATTTTTAGACAGCTCTTAGTATTTGTAAGTAAATAGTAATAATAAATTAAATATATTCCAAAACATTTCTTGTTTCAAAGAAATAACTAATGTATTTCTCACTTGGAAGAGCATAGAAGAAATTTTACCTACATCTCTGGATAAAGTTAGCAATATTACAATAGTGGTAATTATTGATTTTTTTTCATATATTCTGTGGAGTAAAATTAAAATTACAAATTAAAATTTTGCTTTCTATTATTATTACTTTTTCTTATTATTATACGAAACTGCTGTTTAAAAAGTAATTGTCTCATGCTGAAAGAACTATTCATGGACATGTGCAATGATGGTAAGAGCTGTTATTGATTTTCCTCCAACCTAAAATGGTGCTAGGTTTGCCAACGTGGTTACTTATGCAAATAAATCATAGAAACAAATTTATGTAATATCTCTAATTGCACTATTGTTCGATTTTGAAACTGCCTAGAGAAATGCAAATAAAAAAAATAGACATATAAGGTGTCCCAGAATTCAACCACACAAATTGCAAGGATTGTGAAGGGCCTAGATAAGAATTTTGAGATAGGGAACTCATGGTCCTTTTTATAGACTTTCAAAGTTATGGCGCTTTTTCGAAATAGGATATTCGAGCTGATAAGTCAATATAACGTAAGTGTGTGTATTAGATTTTCATTCAGAATGCTCACGTCTTGCCCAAGTAGTCGGGAAAAGGTAGTATTAATTCACAGTACACGGGAAGTTGAAAATTATTGGCTTTGCTACTTCGGTAAAATTGTTCGTTCTGCGAGGGTATGCACGCTAATGATAACGACGTTAATTGCGCATGCGCTAAGTACGTAATATTGCAGCTGAGACTTGACGTTAAAAAATCAACTGTGTCCTGCGTTTACAAACCGATTCTATCTTGCGGCCTAATTCCCGAAAAATAGCGGAGAAAGCCGACTTCCGCCCGAACAGCAGATAAAGTTAGAAACTGTTAGTGTCCAGTTATTATTATTATTATTATTATTATTATTATTATTATATCTAAACTTTTTTGTTAAACCTAAATTAAACTAACCTAGCCTATGAAAAAGTATTTTTTTCTATTAAAAACATCACAAGTGAGGGAAAAAAAGGTTACACTGAGAGGTACGAACCCACGACTTTCGCATTAGTAGCATGACACTCTAATCAACTGAGTTAACAGGTCTGCAGCTCATCAAGGAAATTATCCGCCTAAAGTAATCCCTACTATTGGGACCGTAATCAGCCGGCTTTCTTCCCTACCGTTCGGGATTGCGGCCGCGTAAGGTAAAGTCATTTGAGTGGTTAATGGGCTATTTTCTGCTTTGTGTATCAAATTCAATAACTTACAATTGCTCCGAAACATGGCTAACGAATTTTCATTTGCCGAGCTTGCTGATATGCATTTAAATCAAATGCATATCAGCAAGAGAATGTGCATCTGTAGCTGCACAGCTGTACAGGGATAGTTTTCCAGACAGACCTTCATCCTTAGCGCTGGACCTTCCAAAATGTCATTCGGGTTTACGGGAAAATGGATCTTTAATGGTGCACAGATCCGATGCAAATCGAAGGCGTCGCACTCCAGCCTTTGAAGAAGAAGAGGTACTTACCAGGTTTGGTCGGAATCTTTCATCAGCATCCGAGAAATTGCCAGGGCCATGAAAACGAACAAGTCCAGCGTGTATCGGGTCCTGCACGAAAAACAACTATTTCCCTATCATCTGCTTAAAGTGCAGGCATAGATGCCAACGGACTTCGGTCCCAGACGAGAGTTCTGTAGATGGGCCTTGCAGCGGCAGAGTAACAGCCTGACTTCTCCTCAGTTCTCTTCACCGACGAGGCCATGTTCACAAGAGGTGGGCTAATTCTGAACCATAGGAACAGTCATGTATGGGGTATGAGCAACCGCATGCAGCGGTGGAGGCTAGTTATCAGCACAGATTCAGCATCAATGGTGTGGGCGGGCATTGTGTCCATTGAAATAATTGAACCGTATCTACTTTTACACGGTTAAACCGGCATGTGTACCTTCAGCTGCTCACCCATGTTTTGTCTTGTGTTTTTGAGAAGACGTCCCTCTGAACATCCAAGGTCAGATGTGGTTGAAGTACGATGGAGCTCCTCCCCATTTCAGTGTGGAAGTACGAGATTATCTCAATGGTGTACTTCCTGGGCAGTGGATTGGAAGAGGTAGCTCTATAAATTGGTCACCATGTTCTTCGACCTCAACCCCCTTGATTTGTTTTTATGGGAACATCTTAAGAATCTTATGTATGCATCATCAGATGACACTGATGAGCAGTTACTGGCACAAGGGTTGGCTGCTTGTGATGAGATTCGTAACACTCCAGACCTTTTTAGAGGGTGCAAGGATCATTACTTTGCAGGTGCACTCTTTGCAGAACCCAAAACGCGGGTTCGAACCCGGCCAGGACCGATGGATTTTTTCGGGCGTAAAAATCGTAAGTATGGCTTCCTTCGGAAGGGAAGTAAAGCCGTGGGTCCCGTGTCGTACATTTACGGCACGATAAAGAACCTCAAGCCTGAAAGAGAGGCCTCTGAGCAAAATTTGTCGGCCGTTTCACGCCCTGAGTTGAATGGGACGCTGATGACCTGAGCTGTTAAAGAGCGTCCTTAAATAAATCAATCAAAAAAAAAAAAAAAAAAAAAAACTCTTTGCAGAGATATTGCAGGCCAACACACCGAACAATATCTCTGGTGATCTATGTTTTATTTTTTGCACTTAAAATACCTTTTTTTCTTAATCCTCCAATTTTTTATTTGGTTTTCATGCAGGGTAAAAAGCTAGAATGCTGTTTACTTAATTTTTCTTAGGTATTTGGTTTTATTCAGGTACTTTTTCCTTTACTCTGGACAAAGTAATTTTATTTTTCCTTTTAAGTACTTACTATGTCTACCATCATTAGCTAGAATGGAGGAAAGATCTTTTAAATTTTGAAATATACCTGCATGTACAATACTACATGTACATTACAGGCCAAGGTGATAACACTTGGGTAATAGCTTTGCCCTTGCAAGTTTACAGTTACTATGTTATTCTTTAAACACATTGTGATTTATTTTGCTTAAAGCATTGGAGTGAACGAGTCATTCATAACAACAAAACAAATATGGTAACTATAACACAAAAAAAAAAATGAAAAGAAAAAAATACATGTAGCAATGGTGGTTCAAACAGTACTTGAAATAAGTGAAACAACTATCTTTTCCCCAACCTCCTGTGGAGGTTTAATCAGTGGCATGCTGACCATTAACAGATTTTATATTATTGCATGAAATTTGAAACCATAGATCATGAGTTCCCTATCTCAAAACGCTTATCTAGGACCCCTCCACAATCCTTGCAATTTGTATGGTTGAATTCGAATTCTGGGACAGCCAGTGTGTGTGTGTGTGTGTATATATATATATATATATATATATATATATATATATATATATAATTGCAAATCTATGGCTTTTTCTTAGTGTTTTATTCTATTCTGCTTTTCTTATTTTATATATATATTGCATCATCAGCTGTGTCAATCAACACACGCTGATGATGCTGGCAAAGGCCTGTGAAACATGTTCTATATAATTCAATGGTGATTGGAGCATAAGAGTATTAAATTGACTCACTATCTAATTAAGAATCAATTAATTGCTTCACTGTATTAGTTCCGACACAAAATTAATTTTTAATTTAATACTCAGTGCTATTTTTTTTATAATGCTCCAGTGTATATTAACTTTGGTTTAATGTGGAATGGGATGATTAATAAATTATTATTGTTGTTGTTATTATTATTATTATTGTAATTATTATCATTTTTATTATTTAAGGACATTTTGTAACATCTTTGGCCATTAGAGTCCGTTTTAATTTAGGACATAAAATGACCAATAAATTTTGCTCAGAAGCCTCTTCTTTCAGGCTTAAGGTTAAAATATGTTTAAGTATATATATATATAAAACAATAACTAGATAAGCTGGAAAAGGATAAAACACTAAGAAAGTCACAGAAATTTAGCATCACAATATTTCAAACAGCTCAGGTTCTTCTTGGACAAGAATACAAGTGAACGTAGTCTATAAAACCAAAACTATGGATATTTTGACATTTTACATTTGCAGTATTTTTGAGTAGAGGGTTTTTCAAAAGTATTGCATAATTTTAATTAAAATTAAATGAGCAGTTTTTTGAGAAAATCCTCTGACATGTAATTCTTATTTTTATACTTTTATGATTTTTTTTTTTTTTTATTTGAGAATAGAACACTTCCATCTGTGCTGTGTGAGTTTTGACACCATGGACAAAATGTTTAAATAGCATGCTTTTTCTTCCCATACTGTCTGAAAAATGTTTCATCCTCTGTACCTCTATGCAGTATTTCACTTGTTTCATGAAACAATATGGAAACAGTAGTTATTTTCATGTCTGGTACAGAAAGTAGTGCTTTTCTGTACCTGTGAGAAATTTGTGGATGAAGCATTAGCTGATTCCAGAATTTTGAATTAAGTACAGGAAAGATACTTTCATATGAGATACAAACAATATTTTCACTATAATGAAACTTTTATTTGATTTGACTAAAATTATTAAAATAAAGTTAATGCAAAGAGAGTTCATAATATGGCATAATGTGACATTATATATGCTTGATATCTAAGGTGATGAAATAATGACCATTATTGTATTAAGTAAGACAGCAAATTCCAATGAAAATGATTCAGAAATGATCTTTCTTTAGATATATGATGGTTTCTGAATGCTATATTATTTAGGATTGAATTTCATAAATACAAAATTTAAATGTTAAGATTCTAAAGCAGTATGTAATATGAAATATGAATTGGGAAAAAAATAATGTATTTTTGGAATAAATGGTTGGGTTCGTATGATTCGTTTGTCGGCACTGATATGATGACTTTGCAATAAGTGTATAGCAAATTCACTTTTCTGTATGCATACAGAAAACATAAACTTACCAATCGATATTCATTTTTATGAAATTATATTTTCCATATAAGTGTGAGTAAAATAGTGTTTGATTATTGTGTATTTATTATTATTTACAAGAAACATTATATTGAATATTAAAAATGAAGTTCCAATATTTATATATGTTTAGAAGCTGTTGATAGTTAAGCATTGAAATATTCCAAATGGAATATTTTTAATGTTGACACGAACTTTACTGCCGAGCGTTTAATTAAGACTTGTTTCAGGAACCTTTGTTCCCGTCTTCAGCTATTGACTGATGCTTGGTAAATTTTGGACTGTTTAAAAATGTGACAATTGATGTCACTAGGGAAGCAACTCAGATCCAACCCAAAACTTACAAAGCAATCAGTCAACAGCTGAAGATGGGAATGAAAGTCCCTGAAAAGTCCTAATTAAAAACCCTGTAAGTGAAGTTATGTCAGCATTTGAAAACATTCAATTTGGCAGAAGTTTCAATTTTAAAATATTAGACATATATAATTTTGGATACTTATATGGTATGAAACTCATTATTATTTTGTTTAAACTAGTTTTATAATGTCTGGTTGTTGTAACATAAGAATTTTCATGAGACAGTATATTTCTTGATTTGCTTTTATGTTAGCCATTCAGGGAAACCCAAGCTTATAGAGGTACAAAGGGGCAAAGGGAATGAATGCTTGTAAAGTTGCTGACAGTAATTATTAAGGAAATTTTGTTCTTCTCTGTAGCCAGAACACATCTTGTTTCTTTACTGCTAAACTATGATGCAAAGATTTATTAACAGAAACTTAATCAACAGTTCATGAAAACCTGAACTCAGCTTGGCCCTTTCTACACCTTATTCATGAAGAGAATTGATACCTATCTCAAACTAAATTTTCTGCAGGAAACATAATCAGTAAACCTGACTGATAAGTGACTTCAAATGATTTGACATCCCTTTGACAATGTGTGATGTTGACAGTGTACAGATGCTCCCCAAAAATATTTTAAAAGGATTAGAAAAGCATGTCATTAAGAAGAAAGTTCATGAAACAATCCACTTCAGATTTCATTTTTTTAAAAGAGCTTTAAGCTACTACTTCCATAAAAATTGTTGTGTATAAACTGGTAATTTTTTCTTGGTATTTGAATGCTTTCTTTCTTAATAAAGTTGCAAATAAAGTTGCACTTTCCTAAGTCAGTGGTCACATGAAATAGTACTTAACTGTGTTTGTTATCTTTTTTTGACATAGGATGATGAAAAAATCATAATATGTTGTCAAAATAGAAAATAATTGTTAAATAACTATCATTCTAGTTTGAGAGGTACAAAATGTTTTCCCTTTATCCAAGGTCAATGCAAAAAATGTTTTGAGCTAAATACTTCTTACTTACCTTCTGAATTTAATATAGGTTTATTTTCATTTCATCAGGTGAAATTGGCCTTATTGCAAATATTCTTCTAAGTTGTGCCATTCATTAAGTATAAGGTATATTTTCAATTTATTCTCAAACTTTGTGCTTCTAGTCATAAGCATTTGAGTGTGGCAGGTAATGTATATGTACATCACAGTATTTATTCAAGTTTAGAGTCCTCCTAAACCCAAGATCGCGGGCTCAAATCCGGCCAGGATCGATGAATTTTTTCGGACATAAAAATCCTAAGTATGGCTTCCTTCGGAAGGGAAGTAAAGCCGTGGGTCCCGTGTTGCACTTTTACGGCACGAAAAAAAACCTCAAGCCTGAATGAATAGGCCTCTGAGCAAAATTTGTCTGAAGTTTCACGCCCTGAATTGAATGGGACGCTGATGACCTGAGATGTTAAAGAGCGTCCGTAAATAAATCAAATGAACAACAAGTTTAGAGCATGTTTCACTAAATTTATTACCTTATATATAATGAAGCTCCTGCTAAGAATATCTAACAAGCAATGAGGCAATTATTTTTAAGCATCTCTTATGCAAGAACAACATTCTATTTATATTAATGTTATTAGTTGCACCCTAATCTTATAGCTCTATATGAGGTGCATTCAAGTTATAACAACTCCAATTTTTTTTCTCAGGACTGGAAACAGATAGAAACATGCGGTTTATTTTAAAATACGCGGGCACTCGTTGTCAATGCATGACAGAGATGGCAGCACTGTATGGCTCACAGAACTCTAGCGACAGCGGCGAAAGTGAGAACTGTTTTTGATACTTCAAAATGGCCACGTTTTCATTATAAGAATAACATGTAATCATTCGTTTTCTCCATTTGTGTGTTTTGACACCGATTGAAATTCATTACCATTTGAGTGAGACGTATGGTGAGGTGTCATGGATGTATCTAATGTGGGTGCGACAGTTCAACGAAGGCAGATCATCGTGTGATAACAAACCAAGGCAATCTCGGACTCGCACAAACCGGTCTGACGAGCGAGTGGAGAAAATTGTTTTGGAGAATCGCCGAATGAGTGTGGAACACATCGCCTCTGAAGTTGGCATTTTCGTGGGATCTGTGCGCACAATCTGAAGATCTGAAAATGCGAAAAATGACCTCCAGGTGCGTGCCACGAATGCTAAGGGAAGACCTCTAGGCTGCGTGCGTGGCATGTTGCCAGGCAATGTTGACGCGTGATGACGGCATGAAATGGGGGACGTTCATTTCATCGATTCTGACAATGAATGCGACATGGATGCCGTTTTTCAATTCTGAATCGAAGCGCCAGTCTTCTCAATGAAGCACTGAGATTCACCGCCACCAAAAAAATTCGGGTAAGTGACAGATGCATCCTACGAAGATGTTTTGAAGAAGAAGCTCTTTCCATAATTGCGTGAAAAACAGCCGGAAAAGGCTGCACTGTGCTCTTTCACCAAGAAAACGCCCCAGCATATCGGGCGAACGTGACGCAGCAGTTTCTTCATGAAAACAATTTTGAGGTGATTCCTCATACTCCCTACTCACCTGACCTGGCTCCTAGAGACTTTTGGTTGTTTCCAACGACGAAAGACACTCACCGTGTTGCACATTCACTATTCGTGCCGCTATTGCATCAGCGAGTTTCCAGTGGTCAAAACAAACTCGTACAGAAGCGTTCGCAGCGGCCATGATATAATGGTGTCGGCGTTGTGAAAAATGTGTACGGTTGCAGGGAGATTACCTCCAGAAGTGATACAGGTTTCATGGCTTTTGTTTGATTAGTTAGTGAGAAAATAAATCTGAGTTGTTATAACTTGAATGCACCTCGTACAAATTATATATGAGGATATATAACATCATAGTAAATTTTGTCCAGAAAGTGTACTAAGTATTTGAGTAAATAAGCATCTTCACTTAATTTTCTTACATGCATAATTTGTGTGTTTATCCATCACAAGCTTTTATCAATTTGAAGACCTAAAAATGAGTGATGATCTACAAGATCTACTTTTCTGTTTAGTTAGCGCTTTTGAATAAACACTGCAAACAGCAATACATTTTTCCCAGTCTACATCAAATTGATTTGTAGTTTCAAGAAACAATTGCCATAGGCATTCCGAAGTTCTGTGATTAGCCAGTGAGTTGCAGAACATAATATTTTCCACTATTCACCCATTTATTTAAATGTGATGAAACAAAAATTGAGTATAATTTGACACAACAGTATACTTGTCAAACTGTATTTAAATAAGTTAATTATTTTTCTTCTATCTGTTGCCTTATTTATCCTTGAACATTTTGAGTAATTTCAGAAATATGCCTTTATATCATATCATTTACCAAGGAGATTGTTTTTAATTATTTTGCATTGTCAGTACTGATGATTGAAACCATATCAATCACAAAAGGATAGATCAGCTCTTTAGTAATATCACTATTTTTGCAATGAACATCTGTAGGTTCTGAAACACAGAAAATTTATGAAAAACTCGGTGAGTCATTTTTAGGAGTTGGATATTTTGTTTCTAGATGGAAAGTAATTTATACATGCCTTCATATTTCTGCAGGTTATAGTTGATGTACACTGCATACTGTGACTTGTTTCCATGTACTCTAAATCTTAACTTCCAATAGGAGTTATTATATTTTGTACATTTTATGAGCCTCAATTAATTCTGAACAGCAGATGACATTTTTATGTGTATTCATTTTAAAGTCACAATTCAATGGTGTATATATATAAGCTAAAATTAATAAATATGGCAATGAAAGTATAGGATTTTTGTGACAGACAGGACTTATGAATCATGCTAGGGATCAGATTTTATGCATTGACATTATGCCATTAAAACTTTTAACTGCATATTTTGTTGCATATATTTGAAAATTTAAATATGTGCAAGAAAATATACCAGTAAAAACCAGCCTTTAGATAATTTATATACACTACCACTATGTTATTTTTAAAAGTCTAGACTCACCTCATTCTTGTTCAAGTTCCTTGTTTCCATTACAGTCTGTCACCACTAGATGTTTTGGATTTTTCAGTCATTCTTCTTCTGTTTTTTCTTAGGATGTTCATATAGTGTGAAAAACATTATTTAATGTTGCATAATGATAAAGAGTGTACACAAAAACTGTGACTTTTTTTTTGCTTGGCATTACAGCGTGTGACCATTTCACATATTTCTTCTTATCCTGGATTTTTCGACTTTTTATAACAACTCACTACAATTTCTGCATTACCTATTTACCCCTAGGCAAACAAACAAAATATCTAAAAATTTAACTACCAAAACTCATATTAAACAAAATACTTAAAAATCCTTTATAATTTAATTAAAAATGAATGTAGGAATCCACACAGTAAAACTATCATAAATCTTGTTGAATTAAAAGTAAAACTACTAAAATCATGTCAACACATTAAAACTCATCTGACATTTCACATTAAAACTTTTTAATAATTTGACAACATGAAGAACTTGATGCAAAATAAAAAATTTGGCAACAACTACCAAATTCAGGCAACTGTTCACAAGTGATGGCATAGTACTCCCAAAAACTACTATGTTAGAGATTATTGGGATCACCATGAGAACTGCAACTTAGTATAGTGATTTGTGAATTGACTGGTGAAGTATTATAAAGCGTTAAACTACTTAACTACTAAACTCATAACCTCAACTTAGGTATTCATTTTTTACACTAACTCCATTCACTTACACAAAAGTAAGTGAATGGAGTTAGTGTAAAAAATGGATACCTAAGTTGTAAGTGAATGGAGTTAGTGTAAAAAATGAATACCTAAGTTGAGGTTATATTGCCACTCCATTGTCAACAGCTTCATAAGTACAATATTTATATACTAAAATCATGTCAACACATGTTAACACATTATTAAAAAGTTTTAATGTGAAACGTCAAGAGAGATTTAATGTGTTGATATGATTTTAGTAGTTTTACTTTTAACCCTTTATAATACTTCACCTATTCAATCAATTCACAAATCACTATACTAAGTTGCAGTTCTCATGGAGATCCCAATAGTCTCTAACATAGTAGTTTTTGGGAGTACTATGCCATCACTTGTGAACAGTTGCCTGAATTTGGTAGTTGTTGCCAAATTTTTTATTTTGCATCAAGTTCATGTTGTCAAATTAGGCATAATCAAATGAAGCAGGATTTGGTTGATAGGTTGGCATCACCATAAACGTCTGTGATGCCAACTTTGGGGTCATAATGTTGTGCAGAGGGGCTGCACATTGTCATGTTAGAGGAGCATGCCTATTGACCATTTCCCCTTTCACCATTGCTGAATCCTGCACCAAAATCTTCTAAGGTCTTGCAGTACATCTAACTGTTGACAGTTATTCCATGCCTAAAGTGATCCAAATTACAGCGATCATCTGCTTATCCACAGATGGAGCAGGATGAAATTTGGGCCGAGGACTCCCTAGATGTTTCCATAGCATGGAATAAAACTTTCTCCCTGGTGTGTGGTAGTGACATGATGATTTATCACCAGTCACTAGCTTTTCCAAAAAATCTGGATCTTCATTTCTAGTAGCCAACAAAAAAACACACTTTTATTTTTCATGCCTGTGTCAAGTCCTGTGCAGGCTAATATGTACACACCTTTTTTATATTCACATTATTGTGAATAATGGTGTGCTGGGTTGCACAGCTGAAGTCTGTCTGACATTCCAGTTCATCAAAGGATATGCACTTATCAGCAATAATCAATTCAGATGCATACCCGATTATTCCTGGGAAACCATGATGTTGATTGATAACCAGTATGCACATTCTCGTGTGCAGATTCTCTGCTGCCACTGGTGAATCCTTTGACGTGGTTGTAAATGACCTTCTATGCAGTATGATCTTGACCACATGCTATAGTTAAATGTCTATGAATTTCTGCAGTTTTGACACTTCCTTCCACAAAAACCATGCAGTCCATCTTTGTCCATTATAATTACCTTCCATGTTATTCACATCTTTCTGTATTTGTCAGCAAACACCCTCCTTTGGCTACACACTCTGCTTACAACCACCATCTAGCATCTGTATGGCATATTTGTAACAGTCCATTACTCTATGAATGGATGTGCAAATAGATTGCATGGTATTTGTAAAACACCACTATTGTAAATCATTTACTAATGTCCCTCATAATTTCCTCGGGAAATATCAGTAGCTAGAACAGTTTCACAAAATCTTGGGAAAATTGTGAGACATTTTTACCAATATCTGAATATTCACCAAAAAGTTTCTGAAAAGGAACACTTTTTGCATTTTAACATTTCCTTATGCTTACTGAAGATGAAATATTGATTCACTTGGAAGCTTTTATCAATACCAACTTATTTTTCACATGCGTGACATAAATCACTTTTCCTTTGGTCATTGACATTAATTTTTTAAATTTCTCTTGAAAATTGCGTAGTTTCAAATTTGCTCTTGCTTTATTCTAGACATTTTTTGTTCAAAGTATGACAATACTATTCCTAAAGAGAATAAACTTCATACTCCCAAGTATGAGTAAAATACTATGAACCACTGCACTGAAAATAGATATTTAGAAAGATTTGGATTAGGATTGGAATTGCAAGAAAGGATTTCCACTCATAGTTCTCGCTTAGTCAGAGTATTCGAAACAGAGATAGAAATACAGTGGATGTTTATAATTTCCACTTTCTGTGCTTATGTACTAATTCCAATAATATTTTTAAAATAAATTCTATGAAAATAAATAAATAAGCATTATAAAAAAGCATATTAAAATATGGCAATTTTAATAATATTAACAAAATATGCGTTTATATGCTCCATTAAATTATGTTTAAAATGTAGCAAATGCTAAGAAACACAAGAAAGGTCAGCATATAATTTGACCATGGGAAAAAAATGCATTTGCATGAACATCTGATCCCAATCATGTTGTGTTTAAAAGGATTAAAAACCATTAATCTAAAGGGAAATTGTTTACCTTTAATTGAAATAGTATAATATAAATAAAGTTGTACTGTTTA
Source organism: Metallyticus violacea (assembly GCA_030762175.1). NCBI lineage: Eukaryota > Metazoa > Arthropoda > Insecta > Mantodea > Metallyticidae > Metallyticus > Metallyticus violacea. The sequence continues at coordinate 61,399,176 of CM060840.1, forward strand.
AAACTACATAGTATAAAATTAGCAGTTAATGTAATCTGTATCCATGTAATTGCACTGGTATGAGAATAATGCTAATTTATTTATCTAATTGTTCTTATTTTTATTGTTGTAGGGTGAAGCAGCATTTATAGAAATTGAAGAGGAAAATATACAACCTCAACCAACAAGTACTCCTGAATTGGTAACTGTTACAGAAGAAAATTTAGAGCAAGAAACTACAGAACAGCAAGAAACCAATGTGCTCACTTCACGGCCAGAGTCTGTGTTGGATGCTATAATTGCTGCTGTACTAAGTCAAGGAATGGTTTCACAAGCAGCAACAGAATTTGAAAGTTTTAATGAAGTACATTTTAGTCATGATACTGAGAAGCAGTTTGAAGATTTAAGTTCTGTTATAATGGAACAAACTTTAGAAGAAAATATGCTAAATGAGCCAACTCTAGAGGGTCAGTAGGATATTTTTTTTTTTTTACAGAAACTAGAACAGGGTGATTCATATACATATACGAGGATAGGTCCATACGTTTCTGGCCTAACCATTTTCTAGGTATGATAAAGACAAAAGTTATATTTCACTTTTCATTATAGTTACCCTTTATTGCAATCCACTTCTCACATCCTTGAATCACCATTTCAATCCCCTCCTCCCAAAAAAAATAGAAGTCTTGTCAGCAAAATGAGCATAATCAGCAATCATCACTTCTACGTCCAACTTAAATTTTCTTCCTCGAAGGTCCTTCTTGAGTTTTGGCAAGAGGAAGTAGTCACTGTGATCTAGATCTAGGCTGTAGGGTGGATGGTTGATTTCCTTAAAGCCACATTTCTTCACAACCACCTTTGCAAAAAGAGCTATGTGCATAGGCACTTTGTCGTGAAGAAGGCGCACACCACCACTCAGCTTTCCTTGCCTTTTCTCTTGATGGAAGCACATAATCTGTGCAGTAGGTCAGCATAGTACTCCCCATTTATTGTGATGTTCCTTTCCTTGAAGTCAATGAAGAGTATTCCTTCACAGTCCCAAAAGATTGTAGCTATGATCTTCTTGGATGACTGATGACCTTGGCCTTTAGAGGCAGTGCTTTGCCAGGTTTATGCCACTCCATTGATTCTCTTTTGGACAAGGGATCATAGTAGAGGACCATAATTTCATCTTCTGTAACAATGGTTTGTAGAACTTCTCTCTTGTTGTCACAGCAGAGCTCCAAAAATACCTGACAACAGATGACTCGTTGCTGCTTTTGGACTGAGGAAAGAAGTCTAGGCACTCATCTTACACCAACCGTATTCATGTTAAAATGTTGAAGAATAATTCAAAGGATTGTTGTTTTAGAAAGGCAAAATCTTGCTGCTATTTCTGTAACTTTGAACCGCCAGTCTTTCATAATTTCTCCTTCCACAAGAGTTATGTTTTCAGGAGTGAGCACATCCAAGGGCCAACCTCCATGCTCTTCGTCTTCAATGTTTTCTTGACTGATTTGAAAAAGTTTGGCCCATTCTTTTATGGTAGACTATGATAGGAATGCACCATCCAATCACTGTTTAATTTCATTTGGAGTAAGTACTTCTTTTCTTAAAAACTTAATAACAGCTCAATACTCCATTTTGAACATGTCACAATCTTCTACATGTAGCCTTCTTTATGCAGCTTATCTGAACATTTCAACACAGAGAAGCAGAAGTTACAGCCATAGTTATTTACTTAACAGATAAGGTAAGATATCAAATAAGGTTCCTGTGAAGGCGATAACCCTTATCAGCAAAGCCGGAAACTTATGGACCTACCTTTCTAATAATCTGTAGTTAAGGTCAACTGAATTAAATTCTTGTGCAGTGTCACCTATTTTTCAGTAGAACATGTTTCATACACTTTTGTCCATATCATCAGATATTGTTGGCTGCCAGAAGTATCAGAGCAATTGTTAAAGGATGCCTATTCAACTCTGATAGATACGTGATGAAACTGAAGTTTGTATTTTCTTCTCCATGGATATCAAAATTCATTAATTGATTTTTGTACTAGAGGATGTAGGTGTTTTTTCATATCTCAGTTCTGTATGAGCCCCTACTGCCTTTAACAGTTGCACTTTTTGTGATATTTAATGATTTTGTATCCGAAAATGAGCTGCTATGGCAAAGTTCTCTGTTTGCTTTTATATCAGGGCATATGTGCGTCTTAGTTTTTAAACACATATATATAACTAGATAAGCAGAAAAAGGATAAAACACTTAGAAGTGACAGATTTTAATATCTATAATTTTTTTACTTGCCCAAATTATACAATAAATCCCTAATTTCTTTACTGATTAAATGCTATTCAAATGTTTGTTCTTTATACAATTTTTTATGTTACATATTCTTAGGTGCTAATGTGATATTCAATTTTTAAATCTTCTAAACTTTTTATGTGGTTCAAGGATGATAAATAATTTTTAAAAAAACTCTTTCTTTTTCTGCTGAGAGTGTTGTGGTTCCCTTTAGAGGCTCAAGTCTCTTGAATTTCTGTACCTTCTTGCAAATTAATATCTAATATTCTTCATTGTAGTTTTTTATATTGGACTGTATTCCTGAAAATATTTTCAGAGATAAATTCATGAGTCTATATGCCAAACAATTAGTTACTATATGTATTTCATATCCTGGATTTTAGCTGTAGTTGTTGTTCCTGTGAATTACAAACTTCAGATTTCCATTATTCCTTATTATTTCAGATCTAGATCTATTTTTTTTCCATTTCACATATGAATGCTAGCTTGGTTTCGTATGTTTTTACTCATAAGTAAGTTTCTATTAGGTGACACTATATTTCACTAACTGATTCATGTGTTAGAGCATGTTTCAAGAGCTTTTGCTCTCATCTTCAGCTGAACCGCCATGAGTGAATCAGGTCGTAAGGTACGGGACTCAAGAATGGGAGATCTGGGGTTCAATTCCCCCAGGATCATCCTCCCTTACTGAGGTTATTTCCAGATTTTCCTCAGTCCTCATAAATGGCAATGATGGGGAGGTCTCTAAATTTAGGCTTGGAATGCTTGCTTCCTTAAAAACACAAATACTCATTTCCCAATTTATCATTTCATTTCATGTACAAGGGCTGATCAACAAAGACTGAGACTGATTTTTTCCTGTAGCTTCCGTGATAGTTTCGTATCTGTAACAGAAATATTTGAAAAGAGCAGGTTTTTATGTATAATGTTGGTAGGCGGCAGCACTCTCGTATTGATTGGTAGGTTGGTAGTAATGCTCTATTTTGTAGACCCTACGTGCATTTCGCATACCAGACAATGGAGGTGATGCAAGAGGAGCAGTACAGCGCAATCATATTCTGTTTTCGTTTAAACCATACAGCCACTGAAACTTATGAAAAGCTGAAGCAAGCGTACAGTGAAGATGCACTACCTCGTGCAACAGTGTTTAGGTGGTTCAAGGACTTCAAAGAAGGCTGACTTGTCAGTGTTTCGGCTTCTGCTGTGACTGAAGTCAACATCAACACAGCTGCTGTGATTGTCCAAGAGGATCAGCGTATAACATTACGTAACCTCAGTGAAGTGTTGAGAATTTCATATGGCAGCGTTTACAATTATGCATGACCATCTCCATATGACCCGAGTTTGTGTTCGTTGGGTGCCACACCTGTTGACTCCCGAACAAAAGGCTGTGCGAATGGAGACAAGCCGTGAGGTGCTGCGTCTCTTTGCTGATGGAGGGGATGCATTTTTAAAATTGATTATCACTGGTGATGAGTCATGGCTGCATCATTATGATCCTGTGACTTTTTTTTATTCCTATCACTAAAGGCAAAGCTTAGGGGTATTCGATTTGAGAACTCTGAAGCAGTGCTCAAGAAAAGTGAGGCGATTCTCAAAGACCTGACAAAGAATGGTCTGCAGCACGTGTTCAAGGACTGGCAGAGACGCTATAAAAAGTGCATTGAAGTAGGAGGGGACTACTTTGAAAAAGATCATGTAAACATTGAATTGGAGTAATAAACATCTGTGAAAAAAAATCAGTCTCAGTCTTTGTTGATCAGCCCTCGTATTATCACTGTCCACTGCCTGTGGTGCCTCAGGAGCAAAAACGGACATTAAACACTATTAAAAAAATTTTCAACTGGGGACAGACTAACAGTGCCAGGTGATGATATGACCCGTGGTGATTCCAATATACACCTAAACAGGAAGTCCTTTGGCAAGATGTGAAAATTCATAACACAATGCTTATTGTACTTATGAAGCTGTTGACAATGGAGAGGTAATATATCCTAAACTTAGGTATTCATTTTTTTACAGTAAACTCCACTTACTTACATAAAAGTAAGATGTGTTTCGGGAAAATCTCTCCCATCTTGAGTTGCTCACCAAACCTCCATTACTCAAAATGATGGCTGGACACCTGGATGTTTCTGTGGTGGCCTCTGTTGGTTGAAGTAGGAAATGTCTGAGTTCATCCACAGGAGGAAACTTGAAATTCAAGTTTCAAGTTTCAATTAATTCAATTCAATTAAAAATAGAAAAAACCTAATGAATTTCAAGTTTCCTGCTATGGATGAACTCGGCAATTTCCTACTTCAACCAGCAGAGGCCACCACAGGAACATCCGGGTGTCTAGCCATCACTTCGAGTAATGGCGGTTCAGTGAGCAACTGAAGATGGGAGAGATTCTCCCGATACGCGTCATGTACCTGTTCTTTGGGACTAACTTTGGGACTTCAAAGAACATGGGATAATGTTAGCCCCAAAGAACAGATACAACATCAAGAATTTATTAGGTTGCACAGTAAAAGACTCCATACCAACAGAACAGAAATCAGGAATTTACAAAATAAAATGTGCAGATTGTGAACAGAGCTACATAGGCAAAACAAAAAGAAATTTGGAAATTTGGAGGAAAGAACATTTTAAGAATATTCGGTTTAAGCAGGTGGATAAGTCAGCAGCTCACTTGGACCAAAAATCATGAAATGAAACGTGGAATTAAACTGCTGAAACATCTTCACAACCCATTGGAGTTATCCACTTGGGAAATAATTTTCAAATTACAAAATAGAGAAAACCTAATGAATTTCAAGTTTCTTCCTATGGATGAACTCAGCAACTTCCTTCTTCAACCAACAGAGGCCACCACAGGAACATCCAGTTGTCCAGCCATCATTTCGAGTAATGGCGGTTCAGTGAGCAACTGAAGATGGGAGAGATTCTCCTGAAACACGTCTTACTTTTATGTAAGTGAGTGGAGTTTAGTGTAAAAATGAATACTTAAGTTTAGATTATATTGCCACACCATTGTCAACAGCTTTGTAAGTACAATATTTATAAGAAGGATATTAGCAACTGAAACATTTCTCTTGCTGTTATTTATCACTAAAGCTAATTAAATGTTTTTAAAAATTTTACTTTTGCATGACAGTGCTGGAAGGGGAGTTGCAACATCAGCAAGAGATAGATCTTAAAGAAAGAGTTGCAGGTCCTGAGAATGAAAATCTAATGGAGCCAAAGGATGAGTTAGAGCAAGAAGAGCAACAATCCCAAGAGCAAGCACTCAATTTATCTGAAAATGAAATTAAAGGAGCAGAAGGGGCAATGCAAAATTTTATATCTTGTGGTAAAGAAAAAGAGTTGGGTGTGTCAGATGCCATTAAGAATCAAAATCAAAATCAAAAAACAAGTGGAGTGGAGAAAAAGGAGCTCACAGATCAAGATATTGCAGAAATGATGCTTGAGCATGCTGAATTGATTGCAGGAAAGGCATTTGGGTATGTTATCAAACTATTATTATTATTATTATTATTATTATTATTATTATTATTATTATTATTATTGTTATTATTATTATTATTATTATTATTATTATCATTATCATTATTATTATTATATAACTATTTACATTATTTTTTAATTTCCAAAGCATATGATGCAAAATAGTATCATTGTGTGTAATACTATTCTGGATCCAGATGTTTGCTTTGCAGCATTCAAGATGGGCTAAAAATGCATCTATTTAGGTTTACTATTTTTGCTTTTCAGGGTGGATTTTATAAAGTTGCAAGGTAAGAGTGAAATAATAGAACAATCTCGGGTATTAAAAGTTTTACAAGAAGAAGAGGAGAACCAAAATGTACAACATAAGAAACAGGTGACCACATTTTTGCTGGCTCCTAATCGACCCAAAGTCAAGCCAAAAGAAATACCAAAAAAAATACAAATACCAGAAGTACATTCTCCAAGCATTAGGGATGAAAGCAACAAAGACAGAGTTAATGCATGTAAAGAAGCTCAGGAGAATGAGGCAACTATTACTGTAGAACCTAAAGATAGCAGTGAGGAACATTTAAAAAAAGCAGAGCAACTTGGGGAAAAAATAACCCTTGATGAAAATGACACTACCATTGATACTGTAGAAGCAAGTCACAATGAAGCCTCTGAGGTTGTGGAAATTCAAAGTGAAGATAGTGTGGAAAAAAGTACAACAAAAGAGTCTTACCAGCACATTGAAGAAAAATATGAAGAAAGTGCAACTAATAAAAAATTAAGAGATATCCAAAATCAGCTGGCTACACTTTTCCAGTTGCCAAAAGAAATGGAACAGCAGCTGTTCTGTATAAAGGAACAAATTATCAGCCTTGTGACAAACAAAGATCAAACTGAAGAAGCTACTGAAGTAAAGGAAGGGGAACCCACTGAAGAGGGAGGAAAAAACCAAGTTACAGGTAAGAGTTGCAATCTGCTGCTTTCTAGCAATAATTTTTTCTCATTCATATAACTATAATCTTTGGACAAAAAAAGAACAAAGATGTTTTTTAATCAATTTAACTATTATTTGTAAAGAAGTGCTGTTATCTTTAAGCTCTCAAAAAACTGTAATAAAGTGCTCATGCACTGAAACTCTTAAGTTATTTTTTAATACTACTTAAAATATTTACCAAAAATTGTGTTTTATTCAAGCCTTAAGTTAGATTATAATGTGAAAGTCTTGCATTTTCTAAATACATTTATCAATAGGTTTGTTCCTTTCAGAGGACAAAGAAGGAGAGGAAAAACAAACTGAAATACTTCCTCCTGATAATGAGGAAGAGGCACCTAAAGAGAATATTTTAGAAGCTGAAGGAGTTGAAGAGGTGAAGGATTTTGAAGGTGAAAATGCCATTTCAGAAGAAAATCATACAGCTGATGATCAGTTTGTTGGGAAACAGTTAGATATTGAAGGGGGAACTAAAGCAACAACTGATAAAAAAGGAGAAGATGAGAATGTGGTTGAGGATGCTCAAGTTGAAAAACAAAAACAAGATATTCAGGTAATAAAGCATGTAAGAAGTCAATATATATTTATTATACCATATGCATATTGCACTTATGAGCTTCATCAATCCATCTGCTTATTCCTCTTTCATCATCTACATTAAGGTGACCAGATTTTCAAAACAACAAAATGTAAAAATTTTATATTTTTCTGTATGAAAAAAGGGGATAAAAATGGGACACCAAAATATATATTTAAAATGCAACATTTATTTTATATTATCCTTATGTTTAAAAAATAAATAAAAATTACATACATGTATTCCAAAACTAATAATGGCGCAGATAAACAAACAATATAATTTGCAGAGAATATTGTCAAAAGTATGCTCAGTTCTTAATTATTGAAGAAAGCCAGAATAATAAACTGAAAATAGACTTTTTCTTTAGTTGGGTGATGCATTAGATAGCAACAAGCATGTTATCATAACTAAGTAGTTCCACAGTCATAAAAATGTGTGATACATTATATAGTATAGAAAAAAACCCTCCAGATGTAAGCAATCATAATGTGTGTGTGTGTGTGTGTGTGTGTGTGTGTGTGTGTGTGTGTGTTTGTTTGTTTGTTTTTTTTTTTAATGTAAATTTGGAAAGTAGTGAAATTTGTAATATTTAACCAAATATATAGATTATTTATAAGTTTCCATATAATTATTTATTTTACAATTTTTCTCTATATTGGAGAAATTGTCTTCAGACAAAGAATAATGAAAACAATTATGTCATATAATTTCAAAAATAGATTAAATTGTTTTGATAGGAAGTTTTTAAAGATACATATCTTCTAAATGTAACAAAAAATATAAAAGCAATTATAATGATTCAATCAAAATATATTTAGGTGACATTTTTGATCATTTTAGTTATATAGATGGTTTCTTAATACAGATATCAGTTCCTTTAGCACTTGGGGAGTCATATCTTCAAAGCAGCTATTGCCAAAGCCAAGTCATTTTAGACTATTTACAGTAAAATTGGTAATGATAATGTCATTTCTGCAATAACTTATATCATTTGATGTTCCAAGAACCTCATTTTAAACTACAAAAAAAAACCTTGTTCCTTATAATATCAGCAACTATAGATCTTATTTTATATGATGCCTGAAATTGCATAAGACAGAGCTATATGGGCAAGAGCCCTAGATTGGAGCTAAAGCAAAATCTTAATAGTGTTGATTTGTTGCAATTTTACTTCTCAGGAAGCATGATGTCATATAATATGCATCCTAGAATTACAGGTATATGTATTCTTTTCTATGAATTATTTATAATTTGAAATTTATTGAAATGCAAAGAAAAATACAAAATACAAAGGAGTCTCCACCTATCTGGCCCAGGCCATTTTAGGTGTAACCCCTCACAATTACAAAATTTTTCAGTACAATAAGTATTTTATACTGTTTTATCTAAATTCTAAATAATTAAACAAAGTACAAAATTTCCACCTTAATTGCATCAGACCCCAGTCCCTGGTTCATCAGCAATAGCCTACTGGATTCTATGAACTAGTATTTGTTTCTCAATTAAATATGCTGAAGATGGGAGGGATCGCTCCCGAAACATATGTCCAAATTTTATGTAAGTGTATGAAGTTAGTGTGAAAAAAACTGTATTACATTGTTTATATAGTATTTGTTTGTTTATTTATTTATTGTGCTAAGCAAACCACAAAAAGGAATATGAAATGGTATCATCTATACATGTCATTATGAACTATTATGCCACCAGTTGCTAATTACAATCCTAATGCAGTAATGATTAATACACTGAACGTAAACAGTTTTCTTGACAAATGATAAAAAATAGTGCATGCCTATCCAGTTTAGGGAAGCACATGCAGAAATTGCTAGTATGTTTGCCCATACTTTTTAGCACCTGTAAAAGTCTGACTGTAACTTTATGCAGTTGGTGTAAATAAAAATAAGCAGTCTGATAATGGATGTAAGTTTCATTTCTTTCAGAATGTGATAGCTTGTTTCATAGAATCAATCTTTTACTTTATGCCAGAGGTAAAAATTACTGTGAGCCCAATCAGAGGCTCAAGGGAAATACAAATCCTTATTAATACTGCTAGAATGCCTACTTTTATGAAAATGTGGTTCTATGTGCTGCAGAAGTGTATTGTTGAAAAATGGCAAAATTATGCTACCTTATCATTAAGTATCTAACAAAGAGTAAAATTATCTAATGTATAAATGGGAGTTGATGAATTATGGCTTGGCCCTTAGAATTTTTTCACTATTAATAGTATCCCATGCACTAACTTTCTTATAATGGTGAGGCACTTTATGAAGAAGATTTGTGAATTCACTTAATAATTTAGTGGGAACATAGCTTTATCTAGAAATAAAATAAAGTTTGCTCCATCATATACAATGTTCAAAATCCAATCACAAAATCTGTACCTAGTTCAGGATCACCTGGTTGTTGCATGAGGGACATTTTAAATATTCCTGGCCTAACCAAGGAAACACAAGATTTAAGAGAAATGTTTTTTTTATTTTTCAATATAGCCACCTTGTATATCAAAACATTTAGTCCAACGACTTTTCAACTTATTAATACCCTCAGTAATATAAGATTTGTCCAACTGTGAAAAATAAGCATCTGTCTCAGCTTCAACCTTATCATTTGATGTGAGTTTTTGTCCATCCAGCCATTTCTTCATGTTTGAGAACAAAAAGTAGTCCAAATCTGGCAAATATGGTGGATGTGAAGGCATTTGGAAGCAACAGTCATGCAGTTTTGCAACAACAATCCATTTTTGGATCATTGTTAATGGACATGGCACCCATCCAGTGGAAAGCTTTTTCATACCCAAAACTTCATGTAAAATGTAGTGTAAAATGTATAGTCTTTGCAATGTCAGCAAACTCTGTACCTTCAATCATTGAGCACAGCATTATAAATTTTTGTCACAAACTTGTTGGTTGTAGCAGTTTTGAATGCTTGAGTGCTCATCATCTTGAATGAATGTATAACCACAATTGATCACCAGTTCACATTTTAACCTTCAAAAATGAAGGGAAAGAATCCTTTAATGTGGAATATAATTCCTTTTGTCTTTCTGTTGGGGTTAAACCCTTCAAAACACAGTACTTTCTCACAGCACCTATTTCAGCTTTATTCATTTTTTGTAAAATGTTAACACTAGTTTGTTAACATGATCATTACAAACAAGGGATCACACTTGTGCACCTGAAACTTCACAACATGTCATCTAAAGGATAATATTAACAATTTCATAGTAATTTGGGCATCTTCACATCTCTGAGAAAGGCTAAGAACTTTTAGAACATCCCTCATCACTAATTTTATGCAGCCTTATATTTAGCAATGGTAAGAAAGATGTAAAGTTGAGTATATACAAGAAATGGAAGAAAAGATATAAGGATACAAGGAGTACATGAATGCATTTATTTAGATATAAAATGGATAGAGGGGATAAATGGGAAAAGCAAAAAAGATTGGTACTTGCAAAAGGGAAAGCAGCTATGTCAATTATAAAAGGATGCTTGTTTAAAATACTGCAATTAGAAGTTAAATGGCTAGAAGGAATATATAATACAATGGTCAAAGCACAAATGCTTTTTAGTAATTATATTTGGGGTATGGAAAATTCCTAGGAAATGGTGAATAGAGTGCAGTGACACTGAATATTTTGCAAAGAAATTGTCAGTTGTAAAAGAAACTGTTCAAATAGAAATTGGAAGAGTAACAAGAAAAGGTATGATTATGGAGAGAGTTTTAAAATATTGGCACAGAATTTTAAACCTAAATGAAGATAATCTAGTCAAGCAGTGTTAAATATATCAAGAATCATATCTAACTAAGAGGTGACTGAGTAATCTAAGGAGTATTTTGGAGAGTAATGGATTATGGTATATATGGATGAAAAAAGAAACAAATGTTAAAGATTTAGGAAAGAGGCAAGAAGACTTTTTAAAGATATACAGATACAAAAATTGTTTAGTAATTTAACTTGGAAGACATCACTGAAATTTCATGTCAGGATGAAATGGGCATGGGAAAGGGAAAATTATAATGACATAGCAAATAAGGAGGAAAGAGAGGGTTAGCATGGGCTAGAACAGGTGTGTGAAAGTTAAAAGGTGAAAAAGAAGGCTTTATTCACGGGAAATGTCCAACTATGTGGGGAGAAAGAAGACTTGGAACATACAAGTATTTGATGGTAGGGAAACTGAAAAATGGAGAAATGAATTCATTAAGTTTAAGCTTTAAATGGAATAAAAGAATAAGGTTGAACAAAATATTTACAAAGGCAAGCAAGAGTATGGGACATTAAGAATTAAAAAGAAATGGAAATGGACAGTGAATAAAGGAATCTAGTATATCCTAAACTTAGGTATTCATTTTTTACACTGAACTCCATTTACTTACATAAAATAAGATGGTTTTTGGGAGAATCTCTCCCATCTTCAGTTGCTCACTGAAATGCACTCCATTGTCAACAGCTTTGTAAGTACAAATTTATAAAGGAATTAGTTGTTTGTAGAGAATGTATTTAGTTAAAGATTGCACTAAAGTTTGTTGTAAAGTTGTTGGGGTCACATCTAAAATGGCCAGTGCCAAAGAGGCGTAGGCCTCTTTTTACTTTGTAAATTGTATTTACTTAGCATTTCAATAAATTATTAATAGTGTTATCATCATTATTATTAAGCAATGTGTAGTTATTTATACAAAGAATGTTAATGTCCAGATTGTTGTAAAAGATGCCAAAGAAATATTTAGAGAATTTTCTTGGTGATAGCCAATGTCATCTAAAGCTTCTTTATTGAGAACTCTTTTAAGTTAACTTCATAATTTTAGTCTAAATTATTCCCATTCCTAGAAATTTATTATAACTATTTTTATTTTTATATAAACTGAATTTATAAACATTAGAGGAGTTTTCTTTAAATTAACTTTAAGTTAAACATTATGGCTTAATTATATGTTTAACTAGCTCTCAAAAATACTTCTCACAAGACTTTTCTCTCCCTAAAGTGGGTAAGTAGATTTTTTTTCTCAAGTGCTTTTATGTCATAGGCTATTAAGAAAACAATTTAAGTTCAGCTCATTAATACCAGTGAATTGTAACCATAATTATCATCTAGCAGCGCACTTGGCCCTATCAAAATTACAATATGCAAAGTCATTAATCCTGACTCACTCTGTAGTTTGTTCCCTTTTTGTTTACACACATATACAAGCATGCATGCGCACACACACAAAAAACAGACAGAAAATAAAAGGAAAAGAAAGAAAGAAAGAAAGAAAAATAAAAAAAAGTGAATTAAAGAACTGTAACAACTACAGTGGATTGAATGCACTAAATGCTGACTACAGAATCTACTCAAATATACTATGTGCAAAGCTAAAAATAATAACAGACACTGTATTACAAGAAGAGCAGAGTGGATTTTTGATCAGAAAGATCATGTATGGACGATGTCTTATTGCAGTTATTGATTAACAAAAGAAAGAAATTTAATCTTCAAATACACATTGAATTTATAGATTTTGTAAGAAATTTGACAGTAGAAAGATCAACACTTTGGTCAGTTTTAATAAAAAGCAGTATCTCACAATATCTGATCAATTAAATCATAAGTCTGTACAAAAATATTAAAATAGCTTTAAATTTAGAAAATAATATAAGTAATAATTGTATACAGATTAATCAAGGAGCCAATCATAGATGTATTATATTACCCATACTTTTTAATTTTTACATGGACAAAATTCTTCAAGAATGCAAAAAAGAGACATTACAAAGGTGTCTATTTAGGAAATAAAATTGATCTTAAAACATTATTACATGATCAAGTTGTGTTGCAAAAACAAAAGATTAATTGCAATTGACAAATAAGATAAAAATTGTTATAAGCAATACTATAACAGAACAGAAAAATAATTTTAGTTATCTAGGCAGTAACATATCTTTTAATTTATATATTCAAACATAATATATGGAACATTAACAAGAACTAAGAAATGTAAGAAAATGACTAAAGAGTTAAAATTCTGAATTTTTATAAATATCAACTTTCATCTATTTATTAATGATTTACCATGCTTTTTAACCACACATACAATACTTACAGATGATATTGTGTATAGTATTGTATAAAGAGTGGATCGGAACTCTACCAACAAACTTTCACAAGTTGTTCCGGGATCTTTTCTGAGTGTTTTGATATAAGGAACCCATGGTCTCCAGTGGCTTGTTAAAGGGTAATTTTATTGTTTTGTTTTGTAATAACTCAACCGCCTTTGTATCTGCTTACTTGGAATATGATTGTTTCTAAATAAAACACATTTTACTGCTGTAGAGAATGTTTACATTACCCTCTGCCACCAATTAATCAACTGCTCATCACCTCCTGACAATTGCAATTATTTATTTTTAAGGATTGATAACCAAATATTACAAAAATGATATGAAAAAACCCAAATTACACTGTTATACTGTTTAAAGTAAATGTTCAAAATGTCAACCCATGATCATGACAAACTTGACAGCAAAGCCTCATGGAGTGGTGCACATGGTCCAGGAGATTGGGGAACATCATCAGCAGCTGCTATAATCCTAGCAACCAAGTCCATATTAGTTTCGACAGGAGTCACTTCACTAGGCTCTTCACATGACTCCAGAAGAAAAAGTTCATGGTCAATCATATCTGGTGATCAAGCTGGCCATGGAACAGGACCACCACAACCAATCTATTTGTGCCTAAATTGTTCATCACGGTATTCCCTAACATTCATTGCAAATTGTACTGGCAACCCATCACGTTGAAACCACATATGCCTGTGAATTATCAGTGGCACATCTTCCAGAAAATGTGGGAAGACATGTTGAAGGAACATTTTTTAGACTACTCCATTCAGTCTGTCTGGTAGTACATAAGACCTAATCACAGAATTGTTAATGATACCAATCTATACATTTATAGAGAATGCTTGTTGGTAGATTTGATTCACCACAGCATGTGGATTTTCATACTCCCAAATATGGATATTCAGACTGTTTAATATGCCTCCTTTAGTAAACATTGCCTCATCTGCATACAATATTAGAACAGGAAAATTTCGATTATCTGCACATTGCTCTAAGAACCAATTAGCAAAGAACATTTGACTCGGAAAGTCTGCTGGTTGCAAGCCTGGACCCCTGTGGATAATACAGGTGCAATTGTTGCTCATGTAAGACCCTCAAAACAGTTGCTTGGCTTACATTCACTTCTCATGCAATATGACAACTATTGCTTGCAGGTTTGTCACACACTGCAATTAAAACATTCTCTTCAAGAGTGGGCATTCTCACATTCATCTCATGGCCAATATCTTGCATACTAACAGTGAAGGACCTGGTTTCTCGCAGTTGCCTGTGTAAAAATGTGGTGTGATAGTGATGGACCACACTGAAAACACACACTACTACACTTTATTACAGCAGTGAAAGGTAATCATATTCCAAGTAAACAGATACAAAGGTAGTTGAGTTAACAAAACAAAAGCAATGAAGTTACCTGGTAATGAGCCATCAGAGACCGTGGGTTCCTTACACTGAATAAACACTCAGAAAACATCCCTGAACAATTTGTGAAAGTTTGTCAGTGGATTCATCCTGTATAGAACTGTATGTGTGATTACTAAGGATTTAATACTAGCTCAGATTATCATAACTTTAAAATAATAACTGAAAACACTGTGATTGAATCTGATATATGGTTTAGAGCTAATGGTTTTTTACTTAATAACAATAAAACTCAGGAACTTATGTTTAGTTAAAGAGACATTCCCTTATATATAAATTTAGTGAATGTTTTAAAAATTGGTCACCTTAAGATTGACTGATGAAAAACTTTTGGGTGCATTATCATGGGCACCACATATCAATTACATTACTGTGAATCTTTAGAGCTATATAGTTCATACAAATGAGTAAGATTTGCATATTTTGCTTTTTTCATAGTGTAATTGCATATGGTATCTTATTTTGGGGAAACAGTAGTATTACAATATGTAAATGATATCCTTCTACAGCAGAAAAAGATACATATTATATTGAATGCTGATAGGCTTGAATACTGTAAACCTTTGTTCATTAAATTAAGAATAATGATTGTTAAACTTAAATATTTATACTGTACTTATTTAAATAAGGAAATAATTTATCTTTTGAGCAATATAGACAAGACATACATGAATAATAACCTTATCTACATACCATATCATAGACTTTCTAAATCATTAAACAGCTTTGAAGTTCCTTCTAAGTTAAAATATTTAAATCACTCTTTATGTCTTCATTTCCAAGGAATAAAATCAGTCTGAGTTAAAATATTTAAAACAATCTTTATGGTTTCACCCCCATGAGCTTTGGAATGTTAAATTTTACGAAGTTACCAGATATAAAATGTATACATAAACTTCATAACTGGTTAGTTGTTACTTCTTATTATTCAGTATAAGAGTATTTTGAGGACAATAAATTGTCACTTAATATAATGATTTTAAATGTTCACTTTTATCTCTTACTGTGTATATATTTTCATCATCTTTACTTCTTATTATATGCTTGTCTGTTCTATTTGTATATCTTATTTTGTATTGTTGTTATATTCTACTGTTTATATATGTATGCACCATTTGACATTGTCTATTATTGTAAGAATCTTGATGACAATAAAATATTCTTTATTTGTATAATTTAGTTGAACAAAATTATACAATAATATCAATCATATGATTGGCTTCACTGTGCAAATTTCAATTTATACTTTAATTATTTATTTATTTATTTATTTATTTATTTATGGTTCTGAATCCTGAATAATAAAAATCTAATAAAAATAAGATTATAATACCTGAAATGAGATGTCATCACTCAATAAAAAATTGTACAAGAGAGGATAGAATTCTAAATGAAATTATAAGAAAGTTCTTAGCATATTTTCAGAACTAAGAAAAATCGTACTCACAAACAAAATTGGAAAGACCTTATTAATAGAATGGGCCAAATTTTATATCCCAAACAAATACTTTCTTATATTAAGATCATTGTGTGATTGAATTGAACTAACATATTAATATAAATATATTTCACTGTGCAATGTTCCAATTAACAATTTTAGTTAATAAATACTTTCTTATCAACTTATAGGTAAAACAAATGTTGGAAGATACAGAAAAAGATGGAATTAAAGTCATGATTTATAGTTACAGATGATGGTTTACAAAGCGACAAAACTTTCATATATGAGATATTGATAATAAAAATGTTTTCAGCAACTGCAAATGATTTTTCAGTTTCAATGCCTTGAACTCACACTTAAATTAATTTGAAGTATATTCATGCATATATTGTTGGGTATTTTTTATCCTTCCATTAATCTTATTCTCTTTTATATGCTTATATAATGGCACTTTAATCATGAATAATGACATTACATACAAGTATTTATTTGTGTGTATGCATGATTCTGTGAAACTAAGTAGTCCTCTCTCAGTATATGTTTACAGGCAATATAAATTAAGCATTAGCAATTAATGTATATCTTTAATTGTATTTTAAGTGGCAGAGAGAGAAACCCAAGAAGAATAGACCATTTTTTCCTTTGACACCACATCCAAGGCCTATACAGTTGCCTGGAGGCATCAAATGGTCTTGCCCCACAGAAAGATATGATGATGAATTTATTGCTGAAACGTTAAGTGGGAATGCTGAAATCATCACTGGCACCACTCTGGGGTATGTTTGATATGTTAAAAAATAAATGATCAAACAAATCTCTAACTACCAAATGCTAATTATCACTTATAATTTTTTTAATGTGTTTCAGAGTGAATTTTCATAAGTATAAACGAAACTATGATCATCTTAAAACTTCAAGCGTATACCGCATGATTCATGAAGAAGAATCAAAATGTCCAGGTAGTTTTCAAGGAAGATCTACAAAATTGTTTTCAACAGAAGATTATAAAGTGGTATGTCTCTTTTAATTCCCACAGTGTTCAGAAATTATTTAGCCATTAGAGCATTATATAATTTCACATTTTTAGTCATTCTTTAAATGTTTTATGCATTTTATGCAGTTATGTTTTGTTCAATTTTGTGTTCATTATATAAGAATATACTAAGGTATTGTAAAATAATAAATTTCTTTTTTGTTGTTACAATACAATCTCTATTTGTGTTCCATTATGATTTCTTTTGCTTAATATATGAGGGATAAGTTATTAGTCATGGCAACTTTTCTCACAAACAAGAAACAATACAAACAATCTAAGCTATATTATTGAAAGTATGTAGCATTTAATGCTGAGTGGTTCTACCAATGGAAAGTTTGATCTAGGCAGCCCTCATAGGGAAGAAGCAAAACACAGGCAATCAAGCAACATTAGTTTATTATGGCTTGAGCAAAAATTACACAAAACTACTTACACAGGGTTATAAATCCATCACAGGACATATCTTTCAGGTAATCTACAGTGTTTAGCAGCCTTCCCATACTCTGTGTGGCATTCTCAAGCATTTCTGCTGCAGAGAAATGTTATTTTCACATATACACGTTCACTCTTCATGACCTCCATTCCTGACCCCTGTCACTCACCAACTAAACTTCATAGCATACTGATACATGCAGCTCTGCTTACACTATCTGATGGCTTCATTCAAAAGTAATCCCATACACTTTCAATCTTATATCATAGATTTTCATGTTGTTCCTTGTTAGCAAAAATATGACTTATTCCTCATGTGTGTTAATCTGATTTAAATACAAAAATTTCAAAAGATGTAAATTATATTAAAGAATATTCTATTGTTTTATTAGCAACATACTTTCTTTCATTCATTCTGCTTTTTCTTTTACAGGAGGAGGATAGACCAGGTGAAGTGGCTTAATTTTATGGATGGTAATGAAATAATTTCTATATGTTCTATAGAAATGCTATGAATAACAGCTCGCAAAATCTGCTCGACACTAAATATAATGTGCAATTTCCTTGTAACATATCACAATACTACATAGTATTTCATAAAATTTGAATACATAAATTTGTAATTGCTAAAAGATAAAATATAAAACAAAAATTCAGATTCCTAAATATTAAGGATCTAAATTTTATCACGGAGGAAAGTATTGAAAAATAACAAACAAATAAACAATTTAAAAAAAAATTATGTTACAAAAAATGTTAGTACAGACTTTTTAAAAAATTCAAAACTGAGAAAATTAATTATACAATCCACCCATCCCCCATTTGCCTGCTCACTCACTCATTCACCCACTTACCCACCCAACCTAGGCATTTTTCCATTTGTTGACTGGACAATAAATTTTAATCAATACAGAAAATGGAAATATCAACTTTTCACAAAACAGGTGAAAATCTATTGTGGTGTTGTGGTTGATGAAGAGAAGAGAAGCGAAGGGGGAAGAGGAAATGGAAGAGGAATGAAAGAAGAAGAAGTGAAAGAATGAAAAGGAAGAGACATTATTTTTTTATATTCAGTTTTCTTTTTTTGAAAAAAGTTTGGCAGGTATGAAAAATAGATTTTTTAAAGAAAAGATTTTATATAAATTATGACATTCATAGCATTTTGTTTAAAAAAATTACAAAGAAAGACAAATGCAGAAAGAGATAAAATGCTTTAACAATGTCGTCATCAATGCCCTTACCATTGCATTCATTTATTATTTGAACATAATTTATTGTTTATCCAAGAGGAATTGCTGAAACAATGAAACAGTGCAAAAATATAAATTGCAATTATAATATAAACAGGATGCTCATGGGAAGCTTTTGGTAGTTGATGCAAATAATGCACACTATTACAAATTAAAAAAATGTCTTTAATTCTCTTAATAAGACAGAAATGAATTGAAGCAAAGAACAAAAGCTAACAGTTGTAAACAAACCACACATATATTTAATTTATTTATTCTCTGATTATGTACATTTTGTATATCTGTCTTTATCAGGTTATATTAATAAACAACTACAAATATATTATATACATAAATAAATATCTAAGTATAATTTAGTTTCCAAGAATTCCTTCACAGTAACAATAGACTTTTAGCAAATGTTTAAAATTTTGTGCTTGAAGTGTTTTTAAATGATTTTGGTAATTATTAGACAGAATTTCACCTTTATGTGATATATAATTTATGCTTTTTGTAAATCTATGATACTGTAAATGTATTGGCCCAGCTGATCTAGTGTAATGCTCATGACAAAGCTGGTTTTTATTATTATGAAATATTATACAGTTTCTAATATATATGAGTGTGTATGAGTATATGTGCATTTGTGAGCAAACTTTTAATTCTTCAGTAGATAAAATATTTTAAAATGCTTAAAAACACTTCCATGGCTTCACTTCCAATGAGCAAGGAAGCAGTCTTAGTTAAAAACATTTAAAATATTCATACAATGATAAAACACTCTTAATATTTTGCTCTCAAAATTTAAAAATTCAGGACATTTCTCGTGAGACCTTTGATCACATTGTCAACTTTAAATGACTGGTCATGGTGGATCATACTAGGTTTGAAAAGGTAGGCAATTATGGTGACTCTGGTGGTCTTTTGATGAACTTGTACAAAATATTGTCTGCTTCCAGAATGTCGAAATTCATGAGTTTATGTTCATATTTCTTAATGAAAATCTTTTCCCATATGTCAAGTTTCTTGGGATGTTGAATAGCTTTTAATAAAGAGATGCCTTTTTCTATTTCATAATTTTCATTCGAGGAATGTACTGCTATGGCTGATTTTTCTATCAGCTTGTAATGGATATTTCTCCTGTGTTCCTTCAATCTGATGTCTATATTCCTTTTGGTCTTTCTTAAGTATATTTTTTCACAGTCTTTACAATTGATCCTAGCATACCATGAAATAAAACATTAACTCTTCTAAGAAAATGGTTACAAGCATTCCACCTAACAGAGACACAATCAAGGAATATATTAAACTCACTGAACTGTGCTTAAATCAAGCATTTTTCACATTTGAAGGAAATTTTTTCAAACAAAAACCACCATTGGTAATGGAGAGCCCTCTTTCACCATTCCTAGCTGACTTATTTATGATTTCTTTTCAAACACATATCACTAAAGCCTTCCCCTACATCTTCAAGATCTGATATAGATATGTAGATGATATATTTGCTATTATACCAAAGAGATTGGTAGAAGATGCACTGAAATTATTAAACTTACAGGAACCCACAATTAAATTTACTATAGAAATTAAAACCAACATTACCAGCATTACCATTTCTGGACTTGAAGATAAAAAATGTAAGAACAAATTAGAATTTGGCAATCACAGAAAGAATACACACATTGACGTTTACATTAAAGCCCATGGTTTTAACTCAAGATATAAAGAAACAGCTTTCAACAGCATGGTATACAGATTAGTTAATTTACCACTTAATAAAGAACAATATAAAAAAGAATGCCTGCATACAAAAGAAACAGCCATTTCTAATGGGTTTGAAAAACAGTTGATTAATCACAAAATTAAAAGATTCCTAAAACAAAAGGAAATTAAACAAATTACCACTTTGACTGCCTTATCAAAAGGAAAAAAAATTACAAAAATTCACTTATCACCCACAAGCCAATAGTAAATTTAAAAAATTTTTCAAACATTATAACGTTACATTATCATCTCAGAACAAATACAGTGTTAGCAAATTATTGAAGTTAAATAAAGTAGATTCCATACCTAAAGAAGAAAAATCAGGTATGTGCCAGATCAATTGTAAGGACTGTGAAAAAATATACATAAGCAAGACCAAAAGAAATATAGACATCAGATTCAAGGAACACTGGAGAAATATCCATTACCAACAGATAGAAAAATCAGCCTTAGCAGCACATTTCTTGAATAAAAATTATGAAATAGAAAAAGCTGTCATTAAAAGCTGTTCAACATCCCAAGGAACTTGACATATGGGAAAAGATTTTCATTAAGAAATATGAACATAAACTCATGAATTTTGACATTCTGGAAGCTCACAATATTTTGTACAAGTTCATAAACAGACTACCAAAGTCACCACAATCGCCTACCTTTTCAAACCTAGTATGATCCACCATGCACCAGTCGCTTAACAGTTGACAATGTGATTAAAGGTCTCACAAAACATGTCCTGAATTTTTAAATATGGAATAATAGCCTATGCTGAGAGGGAAATGCTATAGAAAACCATTTGATATCTGTAATCTGTTTAATAATTTACTATTTAAATGAAGGAAAGACATTCAACCAAATTAAAAAACGTATAACAAATTCCATATATGTGTATGAAACAAGTACATATTAATTGGAATCATTGTTAAGTCTTTTAGAGGTAAGCAATCATGGGAATTATTGTATATAAAAAATTATCAACAAACAAGAATGCAAATTAAAGAAATATATAATTGAAAAATGCTCATACAGACTAGAAAATTCTTGTTGTGTAAAATAATTAATGATCACTTCTCCAAGAAGACTTCATCCATGCAATTGTAGATGCCTAGTACATTTGTGGATGAAACGTCTGGACCTCTTATCCCCAGCAGACCACGACATAACAGCCGGAAAGATACCTCTAGTTATGCCTGTTATGCAAACTATTCTTACAAAAAGCATATGATCTTAACATCATTGTGAGCTATTCTATGGTTTGTCCTAACTTAAATTTTACAAAACCATAATGCTAAAAACTTTGTTTCTGAAATTTGAATGCTACTGTTTTTACTTCATTTAACTGTAATTTATTTGTTTTAAGTCAAAAGTTTTCACTATCTTTCTCTGTAATAAATACACTGAGGCTATTTGAGTTACAAACCACAGATCACAGCTGGACACTGGGAGAAGTACTCTGGTAGCCCTTAACTCAAGTAACCTCAGTATGCTGTATCTACAACAGAGACACTTTTGCATTAGCCACATATTTCATATACAGTGATAGACCATTAAGAAGAACAGGGAACCTAAAATAGATTCTTGGAGAACCCCAAGTTGATCTTTCACTCATTTTCTTATGCTGATAACCTGAGAAATTAAAGAGCGTTCATAAATAAGCAAAACTTATTTTCTTTTATAATGTATTTGTAATTTTAATTTTCTGTATGAATTGAATGGGTTTGAACTTTATTTTTTTTTAAATTTAAGATAGTGTTTAATGAAACAGCTGCAATTCCTTATATTCCTTGGAATTTGAACACAAATATGTTAGTTTATTGCCAATCATGGATTTTGCAAATGGCTGTTGGAGCTATAACCAATAATGAATATGCATTGAATCAGGATTTGCAAGAAAGGAATTTTGTGGAATTAACAACTGGCATACCTACTTCTCATTTTAATATTTGTTTTTATTGTTCATCCATCTGTTTACAAAATATAGAAAACACGTGTTCAGCTTCTTACATTCAAGGTTTAGGATAGCGATAGGGATAGTTGGGTAGGAGGAGGATCATATTTTGGCACATTGGCAACTTTTTGTACTTGGCCACCAGGGATGACATGAAGGATACGCGGGAGGCAATACACAGGCTTAATGGAATCTCTAACGTTTGTTCAGCTAAATAAAAATAAACAGGGCAATGAAGATATATTTCTTCGCTCCTGTGCTAGGAAAAACCCCCATTTTGTGCAGCAGGGGAGTAATGACCCCAATATCGCCTCCCCCTGCAAACACCATGGGCGATTTTGATTGTTAATGCTTTTGGACACATTTTAATTGATTTTCAGTTTTTCTATGATTTGAATAAATCGCTCGGTAAAAATTTGTAGATGTTTCTTCCCTTTTGCTTTGTAATGGTCAACACAAGTTATAAACGGGATACCATCCAGTTTAATATTACTCGTAGATTTTACTTCAAGCTGGGAAAGTTAAGGAATAACTATTACAGGAAAGAGCTTTTTAAAGATATGCTGTTGGCAGTATTTAAATTCCCCTTCCATAGACCTATTATCGGGTACCAGGTTTCTGTGGGTTGTAGAGGTGAAGTCCTGGCAATACCGAGGAAAAGGGGATATATTAATTTATTTAGGTATATTGAACTTTAGGTATATTTAACTAAATGTCAATACAATTATGAATCGTGGAGTGACTTAGCTAGGTTTTAAAATGCACACTATATACATATACGACCATCTTAAATTAAAGCGAACTTGAACTTCGTTGCGTTTTATTTTAGGTTAACAAAGATAAAAATGGCAAAAGTCCTATAACATTTGTAATTTTCTATCTTTTAGCAATGGCATCACTTTCAAGGTCTTTCATGCCTGCTTTGCGCAACTTCTCTAAACAGATTTCATCCAATATTTCCCGAGGATATGCAGATATGCCATTTACATTTGCTGCAGGTAATCAGGTAAGCAGTCAATGTATCAGAAAAATAATGCTGCAAATAGCCCGATTGTTGTGCAAAGTACATGCCACTTAAAGGAGCCTGACTGTATAGTTCCATTCTACATTCTATGTTGTGTATTTAGAACAATGTAACACGATACCCAAGTTGTAAAGAACGAGATACATGCATTGTGTTTGGCAAACAGTTTAATACAGTTGTGCGGGAAAAATTGCAAGATGTTCATAGCATTTCTTTTTTTAAGTCATTTTATAGATATTAACAGTTTATTATGCTCATTAATATGACTTACAAAAAAGTCATAGTACCAGCATTAAGATAATGGGAATCTAGGAACAATTGCCAAACGATAGCACTGTTATAGGTTACAAGAAAGCAATACGTGCAGCTTGGTAATGTGTATTAACCCTAAAGTTATGTTTGTTTTAATTAATCAAAAATTTGTTCATGCCTTAGTAAAACTTGAAAGAAATGTGACTCTTGCCTAACTACACTAATCTAAGAATTTATATTTTGAAGATTCTCATTAGGTCACAGGCCTAGAAAAGCAAACCTCTAGGTTAGGTTATAGATGCCCAGTTTGTAAAATTATGCACATTAATGAGATGGATATGTAATTTTGGTAGCTGCCCTTATTTGATAGCTAAGCTTCATTACTTTATGGTACCCTGAACACTAAAACATTAAATCATTATTTATTTGAAGCTGTTGGACCTAAAATTTGAGCTTAAGATTATATAATTCATAATTAATTGCAAATATACAATATAGTTGTACTATAAACATTCCTAGTGACCAAATAAAAGGAAATCTTGAAAGGATAATAAATTCATAGTGCACATGACATCCCAGTAGTAATATACAGCTTTATTTACTGCTGCAATCTGGTCTACTAGCCCTCCTCCATTTTGAATGCATATATGAACATGCGCTGTGGGTAACACTTTTTTTTTACCAAAATATTACTTAACATAAGTACAACATTATTATATGTTTCAATTAATGTCTGCTTTATATTCTTTCTGTTGTATTTGCTACAAAATTCTGTAGTGTCTCCACAGTTTTAACAAATTCAAGCTTCATGTCACTAGCCCTGACTACAGTTTACAACACTGATAGTGCCATGCATTCTTGCATGGTGAGAGAGAAGCAAATTTCTCTACCTTTTCATCACCCATTCTCTATTTTGTAGCCACCATGTTTGTCATGTAAATTATCCGTAGAATTGTGCAAAATCGAAATTAAGGCAATTTTTGTTGTGTTGTTGGTGCTACTTCAACTCCGATGAAGTCTTTGAAACTCATGACTTCTTGCAGCTTGGCCCAGTTAGCTTCACTTTCCTTAATGCTTTTATCAGCTGGGTACTCATTTCCAGCCATTGTTATCCCTCTTATTACTTCCATATGATCCCTCTTATTGCTTCCTTATTTCAGATGCTGCAACATTTCTGGAAATTTCTCACACAAGATATCGCACATATCTTTTTCAATGTGCACACTATGATTCTTGATTGAGAGGTTGTGTATGGCTTATATTTGGTGGTAAGTAAAGGAGCTGCATATGTTTTAGCACAACATTGTCTTGGTTATGTGATCCCAAGGAGGAGTAGAATATTCCTGTTCTGGCACAATAAATTCCTCTCCAGGGTCAGCAGCCAGTCCCAGTTATTCAAGCTTTTTGTTTTTTTTTTTTTTTAGAAGACATGTACTCACACATGAAAAATGCTTTACTTCTTTGAATTTTGTACTGTCATTGCAGCATAGCATCACCATCAGTTGGTCTTTGTAGGCTTTACCTCCATGACACTTATTACCACTGATTGCTAATGTTCTGCTTTGGTTGCTCATTATAAAAAAAACACCATCTTATTGCAGTTGAACATGTTCTGAGCTCTTCAGCAGTTATTGATGCCACATCTTCCCCTCACTGGATAATAGAATCTGCATTCACTTTAGTTGCCTCTCCACAAACAGCTAGCCACGTGATGTTATGATGTAGCTTGAAACACTGTAGCCATTCATTTGAACAGAAATCTTCTATTCCTAATTTCAGTGCTAGTTTGCTTTATCCTTCACTTGCTCCTCATCAGTCACTATTACCACCAACTTGACAAAACCACTCCATAAGCTCTCTTCCTCATTGTTATATTTTGCACCCCTGATTAGTTTCCTTATGCTGACCTCTATCCTTGAATTGATTGAGTTTCAATACCCTCATGTTGTTTTAGGTAGATAAACAAGCTAGATAAGGGAATGCCAAAATCCTTTCTAATGTATGATTTTAGTTTTGTATTATTTTTTTTTCTACTTCTCTCTCTCTCTCTCTCTCTCTTTTTTTTTTTTTTTTTTTGAGTAGTGTTTAACGCCTGTTTTTACTACTGAGGCACCACAGGCGATTCTACTTCTCTGATTAGAGTCAGTTTGAAACATACTTTCATTTCTATTGTAACAATATACAAGATAGATCATTCACAAATATCTGTATGCTATAATTGATTGTGACACTGTAACCACAACTCAGCTTCTCAAGGCTGATACAAGACTTGAAATGACAAAATGTTTAAATTAAAGCTGAAGTATAAACATAGGTTTTCCCTTACTAACTTGAGCCAACAAAAGCCATTTTATATGGAAAATTCAAAGGAGTGGCAGTGGAAAAAAAGCAGTGATTTATCAAACCCTCTCCTATTTCTTTGATAAGGTGCGATGTAGAAACAGAATGGGCAGCAATGCCAAACAGCTGCCTTATTGCTGATAAGGAAATTCTCAGGGATCTTCAAAAGTTTTTGCAGATTATGAAGGGGAAATATGCTGTTAATTTTCGAATAAGCAAATTTGCTTTTATAGTGGAATCATACACATGTTCGAAATACAGTTTAACTGTATTTCAAAATTACCAAACTCTAAACAATATAAAAATGTATGTTTAAAATTGGGGAACACTGAATGCTTTGAATTATTTGTGATTTTAAATGAACTAAGTTTGAATTAATGATATTTTGCTATAGTATCTTATTATCAGTCCCAGATCAGAAATTTAGGAGTGTATTTAATAGAGTTAAAATTAAATTTACCTGAATGGTTAATAAATTAAAGTTTTGGGATAAATTTTAACATAGAAGAAAACATATGTAATGGAGGTGTTAGCAGTCATATTACTAATTAAACATAATTGTAGCAAAGAAGTAAATATATATATTGACTTGTCTTCTTGCCATAGAGGAACTCAACGAGTTCAAAATATAGCGATTTCAAATATAACTTTATCTTAAGTGTTTAATCCTTTTAAAGCTTCTATAATAACTATTAATTTATTACATTACTAATAGTGGTACTTTATTTTTCTTTTATATTTTATGTGTGTGTAAGGGGGGGGGGAGAGCTAAGGAGAGCCCATATCTTCTGTAGTTCAACTAAATCATACAATATTATCAATTAAACTATTTTTATTATGATACGCATGAATAACAGCAATTAGTATGTCCAGGGTTTATGAATATAAAATATATTAAAGTATTATGTGTATAATTTTAATTTCTTTCCCAATTTTACATGTATGTAAACTGGGCACTACTTTTGTATGAGTAGAATGTCATGAGATCAATGTCACATGGTTAATGTTTACATTACACCCATTCTAAGAATGAACAGAATGTAGAAGGCCCAGACCCCTCCAAAAAGTCTTTACTAACTGTGGTTAAGGGGGAGTTTGGATAGCCAGAAACCAAGAAGCCACTCACCTACCTCCAAGGTTGCTTAGCAAAACTCCTACCTTTTGTAGGTTAACTAGCCAGTGTGTTGAACTGTTGATAGCTGCATAGTTGTGTGCTGTGGGGTTAACACTATCAGTTTGATGTGATTATCTGCGTGTGTTTTCTTTCTGTATATTCCAAATTCCCTTAACATTTCATTATTTTAATATCCATAAATGGCAACATGTTATCTGTTTCTGTTTCGTATGGAAACGATATGTTTCTATCTTGTATATTCAAAGTTTTAAGGCATCATCAATGAGTTTTTTGTTAACTATGGCAAATATATTGTCAACATATGTGTACCATACCTTAAATATGTATGGGAAAGCTGACTTGATGTGTGTTTCAAATCTGCTGCTGGAGGAAGATAAGGGGCTGCCCACATTAAGTCCTGCTTGTTGTTTATAAAATTTTCCTTTGAAAGAAAAATAGTCTTAGTTTATGCAAATTTCTGTGAGTTTGATGTATTCTTTTATGTGCGCATCATTAAATTCACTTGTTTTAAGCCAATCATGTAGATGAATTAGGAGTTTTTCTTTTGGCATGCTTGGAAACAGCAATTCTACATCGAAAGATATTAGAGTGTCAGAGGGATGTAATTTTATGTCCTTAATTTTTTCTATTAACCAACATGAATTGTTTATACTCCAGCTTTGAAATTTAGGTAATGTCTTGAATCGATTAGCTAGCCACTTTGGTAAATAGTATGAAGGAGTGTTGATATTGTTAATGATGGGATGCATACCATTTCCAGTCTTGTGAATTTTTGGTAAACCATATATTTTTGCTATTGTAGGGTTGCTCTGTTTTATAACTGTGCATGTTTTTAGAACCTCATTGATTGAATTAATACATCCCTTCAACGGGTCTGAATGGATCTGAACATATTCTTTTTTGAAAACATTTTATGATACAGTCGAACTACACACTCTTATGTTTACAAGTAAGTGAAGCATAAGAGTGTGTAGTTCGACTGTATCATAAAATGTTTTCAATTATATGATTGGCTTCACTGTGAATGTTCCAATTAACATTTTTAGTTATATTCTTTTTTATTTAACAAATTCTGCATTCTAGTATTATAATCTTCTTTATCTAATATTATTATTCTGCTTCCTTTGTCGGCTTTAGTATAAACATCATCATCATATAAATATTGTTTTCTTTTTAACCATGTCTTTAAAAAGAAAACAACAGTAAACAAGACATATAGGAACAGAATAAAATGCAATTAATTACAGAGGGCATATTTTGCATAAGAATGGCTAATTTAATGCCACAGGATCTGAAACTACAATAGCTGCCATTTAACAGTGAGCATTCATTTAATTTGTTTATTTAAGAATGCTGAATAACTTCTCTGGTCATTCAATGCAGAATGTGAAATGGCCGATAAATTTTGCTTTGAGGCCTTTACTTACCCATACATACAATATTGCTTGTCAGAGAAAACCGAACACCTCCTTTGCTGAGATTCGAGAGTTGTGCTGTGGCTTCAACAAAAAACAGGCAGATATAATAGTTGTAATACATAGAAGCAAAAAATGAAATTTTAGGAGCATGTTAATAGTTAATCATATGCAATATACAGGAGAATCAAATGAGAAACTGTAGTGTAGCAATATAAAATGTAAAGGAAATAATTGATATGGGAAAAGGCATGTGCGTTTAACAAGTTAAGTAGTGAACATTTTTTTTAACGTAAGCTAACCTAACCTAACCAAAATTTGCAACTTATGAGTTAACATAACTTTTCTGTGTGTTGTACTCCCTGATTTTTTTTTTTAACTTAAGCTAACGTCACCTAACTAAAATTTGCTACTTATGCATTAGCAACTTTTCTATGCTTATTCCTCCTTGGCATTATTATTATTTAAATAATTTAATTGGTACAGCCTTAGAAGATATACAATTTCTAGTAAACAAAAAAGTCAGCAATAAAAAAAGAAAATTTAGTAAGCTTTATCAAAAACCAAAGAAAACTCCAAACCCTAAGCAGAATTATGTAGAAAATCTATCTAATGAAAATTTCAAAAAAGAAGAATTAGCATTTCTAAATAAAGGCTTAAAAACTTGTGTACAATACTCCACTAAAATAGAGGATTATTTGGTAGATTTGGAAGTGGCCATTGAAGGTTTGAAGAACAAAGAAAAAGAAATAGTTAGAATTAAATCAGAAAAAGTTTTTAAAGGCATTGTTAAAAAGAATACAGCAGTACACAAAACTTATAAGAATACAATAAAATCCTTAAATGAAAAAGATGTTGTTTATACTAAAGCAGACAAAGGAAACAGAGTAGTAATTTTGGATAAAGAAGATTATAATAATAGAATGCAGAATTTATTAAATAAAAAAGAATATGTTCCGATCCCATCAGACCCATTGAAAAGGTGTGTTAATTCCATCAATGAGGTTCTGAAAACATGTACAGTCATTCCAAAAGAAACAATATTCAAAATAAAACACAGCAACCCTAAAATAGCTAGGTTATATGGTTTACCAAAAATTCACAAGACTGGAAATGGTATGCGCCCCATCATTAACAACATCAATACTCCCTCTTACTATTTAGCAAAATGGTTAGCTAATAGATTCAAGGCATTACCAAAATTTCAAACCAGGAGCATAAATAATTCATATCAGTTAATAGAAATACTTAAAGACATAAAATTGCACCCCTCTGACACTCTTATATCTTTCGATGTAGAATCTCTGTTTCCTAGCATACCAAAAGAAAAACTCCTGATTTATCTACATGATTGGCTAAAAACAAGTGGAATTAATGATATACACATTAAAGAATACATCAAACTGACAGAAATTTGCATAAACCAAGCCTTTTTCACTTTTAAAGGAAAATTTTATAAACAAGAAGCAGGACTTACAATGGGCAGCCCCTTATCTCCATTTCTAGCTAACCTCTTCATGAGTAGATTTGAAACACACATCAACACAGCGTTTCCATTCATATTTAAGGTATGGTACAGATATGTGGATGATATATTTGCCATAGTTGACAAAAAACTCATTGACGATGTCTTAAAACTTCTAAATATTCAAGATAAAAACATTTCATTTACATACGAAATAGAAACAGATAACATGCTGCCATTCCTGGATATTAAAATAATGAAATGCCAAGAAAAACTTAAATTTGGAATATACAGAAAGAATACACATGCAGATAATCACATCAAAGCTGACAGTTTAAACCCTACAGCACACAAACATGCAGTAATTAACAGTTTAACACACCGGCTAGTTAACCTACAAATTAGCAAAGAAAAATATTTTAAAGAATACAAACAAATAGAAGAAACAGCAGTTAAAAATGGTTTTAAAAAAGAACTAGTACATAAAAAGGTGCAGAAATTCAAGAGACAAAAACATATCAAAGAAACCACAATGCTTTCAGCAAAAAAAGATAAACTTATTTTTAAAAAATTCACATATCATCCATGGGCCACAAAAAAATTTCAGAATATTCTTAAAGATTTTAATATCAGGTTGGCACCGATTAATAGATTTAATGTTCAAAATTTGCTGATAGATAATGTTAATGACAGTATTCCACAAGAAGAAAAATCAGGTATTTACAAAATAAACTGTGCAGAATGTGAAAAAATCTACATAGGGAAAACAAAGAGAAACATTGGCACACGGTTAAAGGAACATTTCAGGAACATAAAGTACAAGCAAATAGAGAAATCAGCAGTAGCATATCATTTTTGGACACAAAATCACGACATAATAAATAAAACAAAATTATTAAAATCAGTACAAGGACCTACGGAATTAGCAACCTGGGAGAAAATCTACATCTACAAATACAAAGACAGCATAATGAACTTCATCATTGTCGGGGATGAAAACATAAACTACAAGTTTATCACACCGCCACCAGAGCAGAATATACATTCCCACAGCTCAACGAATGATCCGACAGTTGAACCTTAGCATGGCTGAAGATGGGAACAAAATGTTCTCGAAACCGGTTCCATACATTTATGAAAAGTAAGTGAAGCTTTAAGAGTGTGTAGTTCAACTGAATCATACAATGATATCCATTAATATTATTATTATTATTATTATTATTATTATTATTATTATTATTATTATTGTTGTTGTTGTTTTACTTAGCTGAATTAACCTAACCAAACCAAAATTTGCAACTTATGCATAGACAGTATACCTTTTCTATGCATTTCCTCCCTGAAAAAAGTAACATGTTTTATAATAAGAAAATTGAACATAAATTATGAAGATTTAAAAAAAAAAGTTTGCCCATGGTGGTAACGAAATCACTACCTTCCCATTAGTAGCACAACGCTCGCTGTAACTAACTAAGCTGATGTGCACAAATGGTAAATATCTACTTACATTAGTTGACTTAGTTTTCTCTGCTGCCATTCTTGAAAGGAGATGTGACTTGGTTGCCAAGTTGTACTCTACATATAGTTAAGTTTTTCTTTCATGTTTGAGGTTCTTTAACATACTGTAAATTTATAACAGGAACCAATGTCTTTATTTTCCTTCTGAAGGAAGCCATACTTAGAATTTTTATGCCCTAAAAATGCATTAACCCTAGCTAGGCTTGAACCTATGACCTTAGGCCTACAAGCAAACTATCTTAACAGTGAAAAAACATCACATATGCAATCATGGTATAAGTATATACTATGTCAATTATACACAGGATAGCATTTCAGAAAATGTGAAAACACTGAAGGCGGAAACAATTTGTAATTTTTTTGCAAATTTTTGTGCCAATGTTATATTGGGATGGTGCATTAGGTAGTTAAGGAGGAAGGGAAGATGTATTCTGGATATGTGTAGTTACACCTGCAACCTTAGCTGGAAATTGTGTAAATGTTATGCAGCTATTGTAAAATTTTTGTTTGTACTATTTATAATATTGTAACTTATATTTATGTTATTTATAATTAAAGAATTATTGCTTGGAGTAAAGCTGGAGTTGGAACCAAACCATAACTACGTAATAAATCAATAATGCACTTAGCACCAATAAATATATTATGGATATCATAGTGCAATAACTAAATGGTTATATAAATAACAGATATCATTTCTCATTTGTTTCTAAATATGAACATAAAATAGCAAGTGTGACATGTTAAATAACATGAGAGTGCTAAGCAACACAGAAGTATTATTATTATTATTATTATTATTATTATTATTATTATTATTGAGTATTGTTTAACGCCTGTTTTTACTACTGAGGCACCACAGGCAGTGGACACTGATGATACGTGAAACGAAGTGATATATTGTGAAAAGATATTTTTTAAGGAGGAAGCGTTCCAGGCCTAAGTTAAGGGTACCTCCATGGCATTTGCCAGTTATGAGAACTGAGGAAAACCTGGAAAAAACTCAGTCAGGGAGGACGGTCCTGGCAGGATTCGAACCCCAGACCTCTGCTCACGAGTCTGCACCTTAACGATCTCGGCCACCCGTGGCGGAACAGAAGGAGAGAAATGTTTTCAGTGAACTCTGGTTGTGTATGGAAGAAGGGATAAGCAGCAAAGGGAGTTATTATGGAGGTGTATAGAGAAAGAAGGTATTTTCAGTAACATCAAATATAATCACATTAAGAATAAAAATAATAAGGAAGATATAGCAAATATTTTTATCCTCATGAGTGGCCAGTATAGAAATGAATTCTGGGCATAACAGAAATCAAGCTCATTTAGAAGAAATACTAAGATGCAAGGAATGGAAGAAAGATTGGGAAACAAAATTAATAATTTGGGAAGTGAGATTAAAGAGAAAATAAAGTTTGAAGTGCAAAATATGAAAGTTGAGGTTCAGAGTATCAAGCAGAGTGGAAAGTATGTTAAGAGGTTGTAACATCTGCAGTAACTGAGAATGAATAGATTGTTGCATGATCATCAAACAAACTACCAATGCCAGACAATGGTTGAGGCAGTGACATCACCAATTTGAAGTAAAAAAAGAAGGGAGGGGCTCTGCCTACAAATTATCCCACTTCTTGTTCCAGTATTTCCTCTTTCCATCCTCCTTTCTTTCTTTTCTTTTCTTTTCTTTTTTTTTTTTTTTCCCCTCCTATTCTAATATACAGTACAAGTTCTTGTCTATCTTACCATTCAGTGGGCACAAGTCTTTGTCCATTTTTACCCCACCTGACATCATTGTTCCTGTTCTTGCCCATGCCATACCCTCTGTTCCCATTTTGTCACAAATCTCAATATAATTTTCCCTGCCCCACGCTTTCTTAAAAGTCATATAATATATCAGAGTACTCTTATTTCTTAGGCTACCAAATATTTCCTGTTTCTCTATATCATCAATCCTTGCTTTTACTTTATTCCACAAGCCGTGCCCATTTGGTGACTGTAAACTAACTAGCTTTCCCAAACCAATTTCTCTTACAGTTTCCTTTAATCTACCTCCCCATTTACCTTTTTCTTGCACCTCCAAGCAGTCTTTGAGAATATTTCCTTCCTCCAGTAATTGTATCTGCCATTATTTCGTAATCATTTTATTACTAGACCTTTTCAGCCCAACCTTCCTAGTTCCATCAGAGCTACTCCATTGGATGCTGCTCTAGATAATCCCAATATTTTAGATTGCTCCATGAATCTGATCTGTACATTCCCACCCTTTTTCTATCCCCCATATTTCTATCATTACTGTTCATTCTTACCCCCAAATAATCAAATTTCCTTACCACTTCAATTTCACTCCCATCTAGCCACCATTTCTCGTCTCTGCCGAGTTCGTTTCCTTTTTTACATACCAAAATTTTTGTTTATCTTTAAGCCCCATTTTTTACATTTCTCTGTTACCTCTATTGCTTTCTTAAAACTCTATTTGTAATTGCAGTTGCTACTAAATCATTCGCAAAAGGCAAATCTGGAATGTCTTTATTATTAATTGATGGACAGTGCCTATTCTCCCTCCCTATTTCTTTTACTGTCTCATATATAAACATATTGAATAGTACCAGACTTAATTTACAACCCTGTATTAAGCCAATTGTAATTGGTATCCAGTCTGTTACTTTGTTGCTTTTGAGTCTAATGCAAGAATTATCACCTGAATACAGCCCCTGTATTAGTCCTATTAACTTCTCACTCTCTCCGTTGTCTCTCAACTTAATCGCAAGCTCGTCTGTTTTGATAGTATCAAAGGCCTTTTCAAGATCTGCAAAGAACAAATACACCTTCCCACATTTTATACTCAGACATTTATCTCAATATTCTTATTATAATAATGTTGTCTAGTGTACATTTTCCTTTTCTGCAGCCCCCTTGGAAATCCATTAGCTTCCTTTCTCCCTCCACTCATACCTGTAATTGTTTTGCTAACAACCCTATAAACACCCTACCTATCACTGATATATATATATACTTATACTATCTGTACATTGTGGGGAGAGTATACCATATGAGCACATTTTCTTTAGTCCTCTTTGAATGGCAAAGTAATTCTATTTATTTTATGTAGTGCTGCCAGCAAGAAGAAAATGGAATCTTCATTATAAATTAACATTAATGGAAGGTGGATCTGAAATTATATTCTGAAATTTTATTAACTTCAATATGGTTTGAAAATACAGAATAATTTGGCAACAATCAGCATAAAACATTCAAGTTACTCCCACTTCCTGAATCCAATACAGTTGACCAGGTCACTGAGTTCACATCAAGTATAATATTTCATGTATTACATTGCTTTAATTAGAGCTAATGCCTGGGGCATAGCACATAGGTGTTGGGGGAAGGAGTTCCTTGAAAATGTGAAGGACTTGAAGGGGATTGTTTCATGCAGAAGTGTATGTATGTTACTATGAAACAATATTTTGTCATGTAACATAAGCTTGCTTATAAATTGTTAGTGCTTTAGTTTGGAAAGCAGTTTAATTAAAAAAACAAATGAAAGTGCAAAGTGATATAAATGAAGGCATTCTGTCAGAAAATGTCAAAATCGTAGGTCCTCATTTAAAAATTGACATCACATCTCCTGCAACAATGACTCAATAATTATGGAAAGGTTTTGCATTTATAAAATAAATCCGTTTAATTGAAATTTGACATGCCTTTGCCTTTTTTTCTAAAATCTTTCATCTTCCTGCAAAACAAATATGTTACTTTTGAAAAACCCTATATGCAGAACAAATTATGCATTACTGTTGAACAATCCTGTATATTATAATATTTCAAATATACCTATTACTCTCCTAAATATTAAACATTTCAATATGCTATTTAAAACACTAAGGCTAGTCCTGGATTCTGTGCTTCCAATATTCAACCACCTACTTTATAAAATTAACAAAGCAAGTATCAATGTTTTGTTTAAATTTCTATTCATACTTTTTTATTCCTTAGTTATATCAAACACAACACTGAACCCCTCTTTTGAAAAAATTTGGCTTATGCAACTAATGCGAATTTTGTCACACATTTTTTTAAAGATTAACCTTAATCTTATTATAAGAAAATGCATATGTATATGTGTTATGTCTGTACAAATCTCTTCCTTCTTTCAGTACTTTCTTTCTGTGAGTTATGAAGAAGTAACTTACATAAATTATTGTATTGTAAGTTGTAGGAACAATTAAATTGGGCATATAATCATACAGTAATCATCACCACTTCAGTCAGTTGCACTATATAATAACTCAGCGTGTTTGTAATTATAAGTATATAGGATGAGCAAAGTTTTAGTTGAAATTAATGGTAATGAAATACAATACTGAACTTTGCTCCCCAAGTACTTAAGACCCTATATGAGGGAAAACATTCTACTTAAACAAAATTAATTTATTTGTTTGTAGGTGTTCTACGATAATGCTGATGTAAAACAAGTTGATGTGCCTTCCTTCAGTGGGAATTTTGGTATTTTACCAAACCATGTTCCCTTGCTGGCTGTACTCAAGCCAGG
The DNA here is from genome assembly GCA_030762175.1 of Metallyticus violacea. Classification (NCBI taxonomy): domain Eukaryota; kingdom Metazoa; phylum Arthropoda; class Insecta; order Mantodea; family Metallyticidae; genus Metallyticus; species Metallyticus violacea. The sequence continues at coordinate 61,435,550 of CM060840.1, forward strand.
AGTGGTGACTGTGTTTGAACAGGCTGGAGAAACCAAGAAAATATTTGTCTCAAGTGGTACAATCACTATCAATGATGATTCTTCAGTACAATTACTGGCAGAAGAAGCTGCACTTGTTGAACAACTAGACACAGAGGCTGCTAGAGAAGTTTTAAGAAAGGCTCAAAGTGATCTGACATCAGCTTCGACAGATGTTGCCAAGGCTGAGGCAGCAATTGCTGTAGAGGTTGGAGAAGCACTTGTTAAAGCTGTTGAATAAAATCCCAATATAGACTTTCTATGGTATGCCTGAGCTTCACTGATTCTTGTATATAGTCAATTGGTTAAATAAATTAGTTCTGTGTCTAATGTATACTTATGGTGTGGGTGTTAAACTAAGATGGTAAAAGCTAACCAAGATTTTATGCATAATTTACTTGTGTTTCTTATAGATACTAATATGACTCCAAAGCAAATTACCTGAGTATATTTTTAAGCTACTGCATCATGATGGTTTTCTCCTCTATCAAGATAGCCATCTGCAATTTGGGAGATCAGATGTTGCTTTCTGGACACTGTTGAGATTATGTTTTTATTGCATGCATTCAAATGCATATAAAAATTGAGAGTCCTATGAGCAACCATGAAATGCATAGTTAAGATTTACACAACTCTGGATGGTGTATTATTGCTAAATTTCATGCTGCATAAGCTGATAACTTTTACCATGACTAAATTCGGTTTCGAAAGCCTATGACATCTATTTTACTTTCTTGGTCTTTTCATAGTACTCAATTTTCACTTTTGTACAGAAAACAGATATAGCTGTAACTTAATATAATTTAAGTATTCCATATTAAAATTTCTACCTAGAGTACAAGAAATAGTACCACAGAAAGGATTAAATTTCTCAATTAATAATTTCTATAGCTTTATCAAGCTGTTGTAGAGATGTGAACAGAGAGACCCAAGTATGTAAATGCTTGAACTTTTTCTCATATGGTCATTACCATTCTTGCCCTTTTTGAATCAACTCCTATAAATGCATTTTTAATAGGCTTTTGCCAGAATCATGATAATGGCAGATAAAAATAAAATGCCAGGCACATTTACTGACTTTCCAGATTTGGATCATGGGCTCTTTCTCATATCACTGAACTCTAGGCTCTGCACAGATCTTGGCATTATAAGCCTACAAATGTTAATGTGATAACAGTTTTGCCATTATTATAATATACAGTATGCTGATTTACCTACCAAGATAGCAGGCTGGGTAGAGTAAAATATGCCTGTATCATAAAATTCACTGATGCAACTTGTTAACTTAAACTTAACTTAGGGATTACATTTTATAGTTGTGGATCAAATTTGTGATAACTCCTAGATTAGGATTAAAGTTAATAGGCTGTTTTTCTTTTTCATTTGTTGTCATTTTGACTGCATTGGTCTCATCATGACATCTGTAGATTATGAATGTTAATCCTGTAGGTATACAGATGAATGAAATGAATTAATAATGGCAAAAATGAGCTCGAGCTCCTTGATGCCTTTTAAGTTCATCTTCTCAAATTAAGAAAAAACTTTTAAAAAAAGTCTAACCCTGATCTGATAAGGAGTGGAATCCAGAACCTGTAGATTAGTAATTGCACTAGACCATGAAGCTTTTGGTCAACTATTTGGTTAAGTTTTAAGTTGAATTAAATTTTTGCCTTAAATATACACTTGAAGATGTATCCATGCCAATCATTCTTTTTATTCCAATTGACATTTTGAATTACTGGTGTAATTAAAAATTTATCAAAAACTCCTCAAGTGTTATCCTCCCTATTCTAACTAAGGGAGCCTGTTATATAAGAAATCCACTCATAAAGCAAAGTAGGGAACTGTGGGAGATGGTGAATTCCCATGTACAGAGGATAGCCCCACTCAAGCTCAGACAACCTTAAATGATTCATAAGCTGCAGCTATTTTTAAGCAATGGATTTGTGTACCTCCCCACCATTTGCCACTGATGAGAGAGCTGAGGAAAACCTGGATTCACAAGTCTGCACCTCTTACAATGCCAAATAAGAAATTTTCACTTTCAGACTTGTAATGAGTGAACCAACTTGAAATATAAGAGTGAAATTTTCTTTCTTTATTTTCTTCTTGGACAATCCCCTTTCCTGCAGTGCCTCTCGAATTCCATCTTCTCAGATATTCCTTGGTCATCCTCATTCTCCTGCTTCTTCCACCCTTATCTTCTTCATTAGCCTTGGCAAGCAGTCCATTAATATCTACTGGATGTGTCTGAATCAATATCAGCTGATGTTTTTGGATAGCTTTTTTCTAGTGGCTTCATAGTCAGCATTCTCCTAACGGTTGCATTTCTGAGCCTATCTCTGCTGGTTTTAATCTCCACTTTCTATAGTTATTGCATATCTGACACCTGGATTCTGCTCATATTCTGTTCTGTCTTTGTCCAGGACTAGCAGCCATAGGTCAATATTGGGACAAAGATTGATTTGTAAACTGCCAGCTTTGTTATCTTTGATGAGTAAAATACTGCATTTTTCCAAGATATACTAGCTAAAAAGGGGTTGATTATTTTCTGCATTACCTCATAATTTTATTCACTATATGGAAGGAACCTTAATGTGATAGAGAGTAAAGATGGAAATTTGTGCAAAGATCTTTGGTCTTCCTTAGAATGGCAAGTGGTTGCATTGTTGACTGTCAAGAGAAATTGGATAACTTTGTGGGCCATTTGGGTCTTAGGAGTTTAGTATTAACATATTTTATGTGATATTCTGTAGTAAAAGATGTAATATCAATATATTCTTGTTTCCACTTTATTAAATTAGTTCATGACCACATGAGTGTCACAGTTAATTAAGCTAGAAATAGGTGCTAATTTCATTGAACATATTTTTCAGCCATTTCATTAAAAACAAATACATAAAGTCCAACTCTAGAAATTGGATAACTTCATGGCTGTTTGGGTCTTAGGAGTTTAGTATTAAATATTTTATGTGATATTCTTTAGTAAAAGACGTAATATCAATATATTCTTGTTTCCACTATTTATTAAATTAATTCATTATGTGCATTTTGGAATAACATTCATGACCACATGAGTGTCACAGTAAATTAAGCTTGAAATAGGCGCTAATTTCATTGAACATATTTTTCAGCCATTTCATTAAAAACAAATACATCAAGTCCAACTTTAGTTTTCACATCTTTCCAAGTTTGATGTGCAATCTCAGATGCTTGTTCTTTGCCTTTATCCAAAACATCTTCTAAATACTGTGGTTCTGCTAGCAACAGCTGAGCCCTCTCTCTAAATGGCTTCAATTTCTCTTGAATAACATCTGCTAGCACCAATTTGTACCTGTTTTAAAAAAAAATATTCCTTTTCACTAAGCTTATGTACTAGCATTGTATTCAGATATTAAGGACATAACAAGGGGAAAGAATAACACTTTTCAAGGTGGAACATTAAGCTTATATACAAGTATTGTATTCAGATATTACAGACAATGAAGACAGGAAAGAAAAGGAAGGAAAAAAACCCTAATTTTCAGCTAAAAAGCAAAATTGGCTCTGATGACATTCAAAGCTAATATTTCCTTTATTAGAAGTATTGTAGGAAAAAATAATAAATTTACTATTGCTATTGTGTTGTATGCAGTAAACTCTGATGGATATGAAATGGCCATGGGATTACCTTTCTACATTCATTTCATATCCACCAGAGGTCACCATAAGTACATAATAGCTTCCACAGGACCAACATGAGCACCAGGAAACAGTAGGTCAACAGTTGAGGATGGGAACGTTGGTTCTCGAAACATGTCCTAAGTTAAATATGTAAGTGAAGGGCTTAAGAAATTACCCACATTGTATTAATTGAAATATAATATCTTCACTGTGAACAGATTCAAAATAAACAAATATGTATTTTAGTAGATAAAATATTTAAAAATGCAAAAAACGTTTCTGTGGCTTCACTTCCAATAAACAAGGAAGCACTGTGAGTTAAAAACATTTAAAATATTCATGCAATGATAAGATACTCTTAACATTTCACTCTCAAAATGAAAATATTCAGGACATGTTTCATGAGACCTTTGCCCACAATATCAACTGTTAAACGACTGGTGCATGTTGGATCATATTAGGTTGGAAAGGTAGGCGATTGTTGTGTTTCTGGTGGTCTGTTGATGAATTTGTACAAAATGTTGTCTACTTCCAGAATGTCAAAATTCATGGGTTTATGTTCATATTTCTTTATGAAAATCTTTTCCCATATCCTAAACTTAGGTATTCATTTTTTACACTAAACTCCACTTACTTACATAAAAGTAAGACGTGTTTTGCAAAAATCTCTCCCATCTTCAGTTGCTCACTGAACCGCCGTTACTCGAAACGATGGCTAGACAACCAGATGTTCCTATGGTGGTCTCTGTTGATTGAAGTAGGAAGTTGCTGATTTCATCCATAGGAGGAAACTCAAAATTCATTAGGTTTTTTCTATTTTTTAGTATGAAAACTTTTTTCCAAGTGGATAACTCCAATGGGTTGTGAAGAAGTTTCAGCAGTTTAATTCCCAGTTTTATTTCATGATTTTTGGTCCAAGTGAGCTGCTGCTGCTGATTTATTCCACTTGCTTAAACCGAACATTCCTAAAATTTTCTTTTCTCCGAATTTCCAAATTTCTCTTTATTTTACCTATGTAGCTCTGTTCACAATCTGCATATTTTATTGTAAATTCCTGATTTCTGTTCTGTTGGTATGGAGTCTTTTACTGTGCAACCTAATAAATTTTTGATGTATCTATTCTTTGGGGCTAACATTATCCCATGTTCTTTGAAAATTTTCTTGAACTTATTGTGGTAAATTGGATGGGTAGGTGGAACTTGCCTAACTATGGGAAACCCTTTGTCACCTTTTCTAGCTGAGTTATTTGAAATACATATTACAAAAAGTTTCCCTTTAATTTTCAAGTCATGGTATAGGTATGTGGGGGACATATTTGCAATAATACTGAAGAAACAATAGATGCTCCAAAACTTCTTAATTTGCAACATGAATCTATACAATTTACCATAGAAGAAGAAAGAAATGGGTGGTTACCATTTCTAGATTTAAAAATTACAAGAAATGGAAATTGTTGAATTTGGAATTTACAGAATAGAAACACACACAGAAAACTACATAAAAATGAGAGTTATAACCCCATTTCACATAAATACGCAGTGTTTCACAGTTTGGCACACAGATTGATGAATATTCCACTCACAGAAACAGAGTACAAAATATAATACAAACAAATAATAAAGACAGCTATAATCAATGGTTTCATGAAAGACACAGTGATAAAATTATCAATAAATCTATAAGGGATAAGGGAAGTTTCCACACTGAAAAACACAAAAGAAGAATACAAATTCAAAGGTTTCACCTACCATCCAATTTACCACAAAATTGAAGAAAATTTTCAAAGAACATTGGATAATGTTAGCCCCAAAGAATAGATAAAACATCAAAAATTTATTAGGTTGCACAGTAAAAGACTCCATACCAACAGAACAGAAATCAGGAATTTACAAAATAAAATGTGCAGATTGTGAACAGAGCTACATAGGCAAAACAAGAGAAATTTGGAAATTCGGAGGAAAGAACATTTTAGGAATATTTGGTTTAAGCAGGTGGATAAGTCAGCAGCTCACTTGGACCAAAAATCATGAAATGAAACCTGGAATTAAACTGCTGAAACATTTTCACAACCCATTGGAGTTATTCACTTGAAGAAAATTTTCATATTAAAAAATAGAGAAAACCTAATGAATTTCGAGTTTCCTCCTATGAATGACTCGGCAACTTCCTACTTCAACCAACAGGGGCCACCATATGAAAATGTGGTTGTCTGCCGTCGTTTCAAGTAACAGCAGTTCAGTGAGCAACTGAAGATGGGAGAGATTTTTGCAAAACACGTCTTACTTTTATGTAAGTAAGTGGAGTTTAGTGTAAAAAATTAATACCTAAGTTTAGGATATATTTATTACCACTCCATTGTCTACAGCACAATACTTTTTCTATTTCATGATTTTCAGTTCAGAAATGTGCTTCTACTGCTGATTTTTGTGCCTGTTTATAACGGATATTTCTCCAGTGTTTCTTCAGTTTGATGCCTATATTTTTTGTGATCTTCCCTATGTATATTTTTTCACAGTCTTTACAATTGATCTGGTATATATCTGACTTTTCTTCTTTGGGTCTGGAATCTGCTTTATTTAACTTCAATAATTTGCCAACACTATATCTCTTCCGAGATGGTAATATAACATTATACGTTTGAAAATTTTTTGAAATTTACTATAGGCTTGTGCATGGTAAGTAAATTTTTTTTTTTTCCTTTTGATAAGGCAGTCAAATTGTAATTTGTTTAATTTCCTTTTGTTTTAGGAATCTTTTAATTTGTGATTAATCAACTGTTTTTCAAACCCATTAGAAATGGCTGTTTCTATTGTGGATTGGATGATTTATTTATGGATGCTCTTTAACATCTCAGGTCATCAGCATCCCATTCAACTCAGGGCATGAAATGGCCGACAAATTTTGCTCAGAGGCCTCTCTTTCAGGCTTGAGGTTTTTTTTCGTGCCGTAAATGTACGACACGGGACCCATGGCTTTACTTCCCTTCCAAAGGAAGCCATACTTAGGATTTTTACGCCCAAAAAAATCCATTGGTCCTGGCCGGGTTCGAACCTGCGATCTTGGGTTTAGGAATTTCTATTGTATGTAGGTATTCATTTTTATATTCTTTATTAAAAGGTACATTAAATAATCTTTATACCATGCTTCTTTATTAGATCTTGTGTAAAAACATTGAACTTTAATGTCATTGTCAGTGTGTGTATTCTTTCTGTAAATTCCAAATTCTAATTTGTTATGACATTTTATCATCTTCAAGTCCAGAAATGGTACTATGTTATTGATTTAAATTTCTGTAATAAATTTAACTGTGGGTTCCTGTAAGTTTAATAATTTCAGTGCATCTTCTACCAATCTCTTTGGTATAATAACAAATATATCATCTACATATACAGATACCAGATCTTGAAGATGTAGAGGAAGGCTTTAGTGATATGTGTTACAAAGGAACTCATAAGTCACCTAGGAACAGTGAAAGCGGGCTGCCCATTACAAATCCTGAAACATATATTACTAAAGCCTTCCCCTACATCTCAAAATCTGGTATAGATATGTAAATGATATATTTGCTATTGTACCAAAGAGATTGGTAGAAGATGCATTGAAATTATTAAACTTACAGGAACTATTTACTATCTAATAGTAGTAGAATATGATACTAATAACATATTACGATTTCTGGACTTGAAGATAATAAAATGTAACAACAAATTAGAATTTGGCATTCATAAAAAGAATACATACACACATTGACAATTACATTAAAGTCCATCGTTTTAACCCAAGATGCCATAAAGTAGCAGCTTTCAACAGCATTGTATACAGATTATTTAATATATCACTTAGTAAAAAAAGAATACCTGCATATAATAGATACACCGATTTCTAATGGGTTCAAAAAACAGTTGATTTATCACAAAATTAAAAAATTCCAAAATCAAAAGGAAATTAAAAAAAAAAATTACCACTTTAACTGCCTTATCAAAAGAAAAAAAACTTGTAAAAACAAAATTCACTTACCACCCACAAGTGAATAGTAAATTTCCACCAATTTTCAAACAGTACAACATTAATTAGCATCTCAGAACAGATACAGTGTATAAAAACCAAATTCACTTACCACCCACAAGTCAATGTAAATTTCAAAAAAATGTTCAAACAGTACAATATTACATTAGCATCTCAGAACAGATACAGTGTTAGCAAATTATTAAAGTTAAATAAAGCAGATTCTAAACCCAAAGATGAAAAATCAGGTATATACAAGATCAACTGTAAAGACTGCGAAAAAATATACATAGGCAAGACCACAAAAAATATAGCATCAAATTGAAGAAACACTGGAGAAATATCCATTACAAACAGGTACAAAAATCAGCAGTAGAAGCACATTTCTGAAATGAAAATCATGAAATAGAAAAGGGTATCTCTTTATTAAAGGTGTTTAACATCCCAAGAAACTTGACACATGGGAAAATATTTTGATAAAAAAATATAACATAGACTCATGAATTTTGATATTCTGGAAGCAGACAACTTTTTATACAAATTCATCAACATACCACCAGATTCACCATAATTGCCTACCTTTCCAATTTAATATGATCCACCATGGACCAGTCGTCAAACAGTTGACAATGTGAGCAAAGGTGACACGAAACATGTCCTGAATTTTTTAAATTTTGAGAATAAAACGTTAAGAGTATTTTATCATTGTATGAATATTTAAATGTTTTTAACTCGGAGTGCTTCCTTGTTCATTGGAAGTGAAGCCACAGAAATGTTTTTAGCATTTTAAAACATTTTATATATTGGAGATTTTATACTCATTTTCACTGTGTTGATTCCTGTATATTTTAAAATTGAAAATATGTATTTGTTGCAATTTATCAATTGTTCAAAAAATCTCAATCAACGATATAAGTTACATAAAGCAAAATAATATGTTTGATGTGGGAAAATGATACTTTGAGGGATGATCAATACAGCTTTTATTCTTATTATTTATAATGAAATTATGACTGGTCCAACATAAAATAAATGATGGATCCAGGAAAACAGTGTTTCTAGGAATGATGGATTGAGATTTTTACTGTTATCTGAAAATGAACTTACTTGCCAGTATCCAATCCTGAACAATGGGCACAAATATCTGCAGGAGATTCTCCAGTAAGCAGAGAATGAATTTTAACAAGATTGGAGACACCAGGGCGTGTTTCTGGTTCATAAGTAACTTCTGAGGTGAAATCAGTTATAGCTTTTTTGCATTTTTCAAGAATATCTTCTGGGGAATCAGTAATTGTTATTCGACTTCTTGGATCTGCTTCAGATTTTGACATTTTCTTTGTAGGATCTCTGAGACTCTTAAGCCTGCTAATGGAAGAATCTAAATAAAGGCAGAGAAAAAATTATGCAAATAAAAACACAGTATATGTTAGCACTGAAGTATTTTCTTTAAGAATCTTAGTAATTCTACAATGTTGATTGATCAAGATATTAATTCAGATTATAATTTGTTACCTTTATGATAAGGTTGCTCTTTTTTGTTTAAAATGTTTCTTTTTGCAAGTGATGATAACAAACAAAGAACTTTAAACAATAATTTTACCTTCTATTAATGCCTCTGGTACAGGAAATGTTTTCCCAAAGCGATTATTAAATATTCTTGATAAATGGTGGCTTAATTGTAAATTCTGTATTTGATCCTCTCCTGCTGGCACATGTGTTGCTCTGAATTAAGAACAAATAGGTATTAAAATCAGCCCTGGAGACACTTTAAGTGCTTTAAAATGATAAAAGAAAGCAGCTTTTGGTTTCTGATGCAGGTGTACTTGATATCAGATTAATGTTTGTATAAAAAAATGTGGGATTATCACATTCTTCAGATTGAAATAAAGATATTCTGTAACTAAAAATGTTAATTGGAACACTGTACAGTGAAGCTAATCATATAATTAAGATCATGGTATGTTTGAGTCAAACTACAAACTTTTATTGCTCCACTTAGTTGCTAAACCAGTTAGTGGAGCAATAAGAGTGTATAGTTTGATCTTAATTAAAGATATTCTGGTTTGCATACTATGGCTTTAAAGAATGTGTATGAATATGGAGGGGCTAATGTTGAGCTAATTGCTCAACAATTGTAAAATTTATTATTGCAAGCATTTTAGGAATAGACCTTGTTCATTCAGGGTGTTTTACATCTCGGCTACTACATGTAACCCACATGTGGTCCCTTACTCCAGTGCCCATATTTCAACTCCACTTTCCCACTTTTGTCATATCCTTAACACATTACTTTCTGAATCTCATAACTGTGTACATTCATAAATATGATTTACTGACTGTACAGTAATGCATTTTTATTTATAGACATTTTAAATATGAAATATAATTATAATTATTGTTGGGTTGAACTACACACTCTTATTGCTCCACTTGTTTATAATATGTAGTAATGTTTCATAAACCCATTGTTTGCATCCTCAGCTACCATTCGACTGCTGGATAATTCGTTATGCTGTGGGAATGTGTATTCTGCTCTGGTGGAGGTATGATAAATTTAAAGTATACAATTTTTATCCCCGGAAGTGTCAATGTTCATTAAACTCTTTCTGTATTTGTAAACATAGATTTTCTTCCTTGTTGCTAATTCTGTAGGTTCTTGTACTGATTTTAATAATTCTGCTTAATTCACTTTTCCACTTTTAATTCTTCCCAGAAATGAGATGCTGCTGCTGATTTCTCTATTTGTTTGTATTTTATGTTCCTGAAATGTTCTTTTCACAGTGTGCCTATGTTTCTCTTTTGACAGTTTAATGAACTTCAATACTTCCGGGGATGAAAAAGTAAAATTTAAGTTCTCACACCACCAAAGCAGAATACACATTCTCATAGCATAATGAATGAAAACGAAGAATATAAACAAGTAAGTGGAGCCAATGAGAGCGTGTAGTTCGACTCAGTCATACAATGATCTTAATTATATGATTAGCTTCACTGTCCAACTTCCAATTAGGATTTCTAGTTTCTAATGAATCACCTAATCACCTGCTTGCAGAGTTTATGTAGAACTTCAGCTGCTTCCTTCCAAAACCAGAGTTCACAATAACGTGCACAAATATGAATCTACTGGTTCAGTATAAACCTCCCACTCCAAAAAAAAAAAGCAAAAACAGTTTTTTTTAACAGAGAAAAAACTATATGAAACTGGCTCAAATCTTTTACATTCTCCAACAAAATTGCTCTCTAAATTAGCCTGAGTGTGGGTTTTGTAATGTAACAAGATTTTTGCAATAAAATCAGGAACATCACAGTAGCTACATTAGCATTATCACAACGTGTTTCCCTTTTTTTTTCTCCATTTAGAATTACAGATGCCATTGTATGCAATAAATACTGTGTGAGAGGACAAGGTTTATAACATAAATCTTGTAGTAGCTATGGCATACAAACCTGTAAAGCAATATATCGGCTGCCTGCAGTACTGGATACAAATAAAGACCAAGAGGAATTTCTTTCATAGCTGCTGATTTTTCTTTATATTGAGGGAGCTGAGCTAGTCTTGGCATAGTTGTTAAGCAAGCTAATACCCAACACAAACTAGTGTGTTCAGGTATCTGTAACATGTAGAAAACAAAAGCATGACTTTACATTAATGAAACAAATACAGAAATTTTTTCTAAATTTGTTATTTAATATTTAAAATTAAAAGGAGCTGGAGCAGCCATTGCCATAAAATAGTTCAGTATATGAATTTCCGGATTTTATTAAATCAAAGAATGAACGTTATATGTGTTCAAAACCACCATCAAAGGTTTAATCTTTATCACTACGCTGATATATCAATAATTCAAACCTGCCACTCCTATCATACTACTTATCTTGCAATTTTTCATTTCTTAGTTGGTTACACCACTTGAGATGGAACATGAGAAATTTAAGGAATTAAGAAATATAACAGGTCACATAAATGGAATAAGCTCTGCTAAATGAACCATCTATGAAAAGAGTACTTGATGACATGTAACATTTCTAAAAAAAATTATATATGATATAAAAAGGTGGAGGGAAAAAACCCTGTGGTGAAAGTGATGTTCAGGTACATTTTATTTGTTGACACTTACCTTAGATTGCTGAAAAATTATACTTTTCTCAGGATGAATTCCACATGCTAGTAACGTGGCAGTTATACTAAGTATGTTTTTCTGCAGTTGCTTAGGATCCTAAATAACAGAGAAAAGGTAATTGATAAATTTATGATAATATCTGCAGTTACACGAAGTGATCCAATAAACTATGATCAACATCCACTGAATATGTGCACATCTATATCCCACCATTGACTGGAACAAGGTCAAGGTCAGGGTAGTATGGATCTAATACAAGTTGAGCTCAGTTCAGTTTTTACGCATGGTATATTTTTTCTATTTTTAACTATGAAATAAATTATGGCTCAATATATGCTTTTCACTGCACAAATATATTTAATATGATTCATATGTATTAATTTAAGTCAGCTCGTCAAGTTCAAGAATGATACAATTCCTGTTTGTAAAATTTCCAGGCCATACAACAATCTTTAATCTTTATAATTTAATTTAGGCCATGGTTAGTGTTTAGTCTAAGGAACAGCATAGGTTTGTCACTGAAGAAACACTAGGTAATATCTCATTCCTGGAGAGTTCCCCCCCCAAAAATCATTTAGACATATTTGACAACAAAGAGGCATTTATGGCTATGCACAAAGAGCTACTGAAGTTAAAACCATATAAAATAATATGCTCTTCAAGCAGATTGTATACATAGGCATTTTGTATGTGGAGTCTGAATAGTGTATATACAACAGAGAAATAGATCCATATTTAATATTTTTCTTGGATCAGGCCTAATTCCACCCTCAGTTGTGTATATACACAAAATAATCATTATTAAAACCTGTATCACTCATGAAGTGTCCCTTCATGACAAAAATTTTGGTTTAGCACCCCATAAGCAGAGGAAGAATTATGTTTTTTTTTTTTTTTAATTTCCCCCCCCCCCCAAAGCAACAGTTAATGCCCTCACATATGTAAATATAATTTTTCAACTTTTTAGTTAATTAACCACAGGGAGCATGCTTTTGCTTTTTATCATAAGAATGTACCAAAACAAATATTTTAATTAGAAAAATCGAAAGTGTGTTTCAGAATGACAAGGATTATTAGTAAGGAATTGGGATCCCCTCAGTCCCCTGACCTAACCCCCTCACCTTTTATCTCTAGGGTAAATTAAAAAATACTGTATACAAGACAAACCCATATATCTTGGAAGAATTGAAACAAACTATTTGGCAGAAAAATAGTGATCATTACTAAATGTAAACTACAGCAAGTGATGGATAGTTTTTGAAAGCAGTGCCAAAATGTATGACAATGAGGGGGGGGGGGTCAATTTCAGTGTGTCCTTTCATAATGTTGGCAGTAAAATCATTTATAATAGTTGAGGCAATTGTTGTATGGTTTTGTCAGCACCACTCTACAATACTCACAGATGGCAACAAGTACTGCTGTCATCTGTAGTTAAAAATACCAAAAGCTGGTTCATAGTTCAGTGGATCACTATAAATTAAAAAATAACCTTTCTAAGTCTACATGATTTCCAAAGAAAATACACCCCTACCAGTTCTATTACTACATTTGATTTAAAAAGCATTTAGGTTTGAAGTTTAGTAGAGGAATGTATCTCCATGGTAATAATGAAACCTAATTTCAGTCAATTACCTTTCTCTTTCACTAGTTTGACAGCAAAGCTTACTTCATAGTTACATAGTGGTAAAACATACAGGGTCTGTGTTCATGATATTTGTTTCTATTGATTTTAAAATGTTCATCACAGCTGTTGCTTCTTTCACTCAACTCATTGTTATTGTTCTCTTTGACTATTAATCTTTCCCTAGGGCATGATCGCCCTTATTTTGCAAGATTTGTAGGATTTACAGTTATATAAGAACAGGATATGATTTAAACCTGTTTGATGCCAATAGTTCTGCTGGAAACTTTGATAAAATGAATCTGAGGATATCAAATATTTTAATGTCAAACATTTTGAAATAATCATGAGCAGGGCAATAAAACAGGTTGCAATTAAAAATATAATTAGCTAATTGACAGATATTTAAGGCATTAGTTAGTACTGATTTATGATAAAATATATTTTATTTTATCTTAGTGTAATGTATATAGAAGAAAAATGTTTTTTGCCTTTATCTTAGCATTATACTAATATTACATCTTAACCAGCTCCATGGTGTCGTTTGATTCTGCTTATCATGGGGATTTTTCCATTCACAGAATGGCGACCAAGGTTTTAGTTAGAGTGGACCTCCTCCTGGACTACCGTATAATTTTCAGCATCTATATTGGAACATAAGGGCCTCAGAAGACTGCTAAAATTCAGCCACATTAGAGGGGAATATCGACAAGTTCATTACAATAGCGGGCTGGCATTGGCCAAAAGGAGGGAGTTTACCTACATTGACGAGCTTGCTTGTACACAGAGGAGGGGGTGAAAAAGGGTGTCATTATGTGTAATAAAAAGCATAATTACAGACAATTTTTATTTAAATTTGGATATAAAAATAATTAGAATAATTGCTACGTTCGTTTTGAATTTCTTTTATGTTATTTGGTTGGATAAATAACTCGATTTTTATTTAACTTTGAATATAAGGGTAATTAGAATAATTGCTAAGTTAGTTTTGAATTTCTTTTTATGTTATTTGATTGGATAAATAACTCAAAACACATAGTTTACTATTGAATTTTAGCAAAATATTCGATGTCAACCTCTATTCTTCTCACTACTCTTATAAAAAAAAAAAAAAATTGGAGGAAAATCTATACCTGAGGCAATGTGATCGAGTGCAGGTCAACCACACTATAAACACAATCGCCACCTTCATCTTGAAAGTTAACCCATCTCTTTACTGCTCCAAAATAATTTCCGAGATGTATGGAGCCTGTTGGTTGTATTCCAGAAAATACGCGACTTGGCCATCCCTTAACCTAATAGTAAAGAACGAACATAATTAATATACACGGGCGTACTTCATTGCGTATTCAGTGTTGTAGCGAAAAAATCAAAAACCTGTTTAGAGTAAGACCTCCTTATCTGCACGCTGGTATTATTTAATATAAATATATATTCCTTCCATAAATTAAACGTATGAGCTACACACAAACACCTTAACCTCATTTCTCGAAATTCACACTTCGCACGTTAGTGGCGCTACAGACAGTATTGCCAGCAAGAACTTACTAGCCTAACCAACCTCAGAACATAAGATGATAAATGAAAATTGTTGAAATTTAGTGCGGTTAAATAGTTTAATGATTTAACACATTTTGCAACATTTACTCTGAGGTAAATTAAAATACATATCTACAAGACAAACCCACATACCCTAAAAGATTTTAAACAAAATACCCACCAGGAAATTGCCGTGAACCACATAGTGATTGATAGATTTTATTCAACAAATTTCTATACAGGAATGTAGGCTTCGTTAAATAAATATACAATGAAACAAAAATATAAAAAGAGTTACAATTAGTGCACAATTTACATTAATACATAAAACTGCAATAACATGACATTGAACAGTTTGTTCATAAAGTACTAATTGTACATAATTAAATTGTTTACAGATATAACGCAACTTTTTACTATTTACATATTCCAAAAATTCCCTTACATACGAAAACAATGTTGAATTAAAAGCTTTAGGGCCAATCTCACTAATTTCTTACTAATTGAGTATAAATTAATTGAGGAAATTAATTCCCAAGTAAATCTTTTGCATCTCAACAAACTAAATGCGCGGTCAATTAGCTAATTAGGATTACTTGACGTTACAAGCTGGATCATTGCTGGTGCTGCGCTGCTGCAAAGAATGTCCTTGCTGCTGCTGCTGCTGGAGGAATATCTTATCTTGCTTTGAGGGAGTGAGGAATCTCCTGGGTGCCCGAGTGCCGGCGGAAAGAGTCGAAGGGGGTGGTGACAGCCATTAGATAATAGCGCTTAGAAATTCACGGTGCAGTAGCGTAAATGGTTAAAGTACTGTTCTGCACTTGTAAAGTTTCATAGCGGGTTTAAGTATTTCCATCGCATGCTCTTTTTTTTAGTTTTATTTACTTCTCAAAAGAAAGCTCCCGGTTCTTTCTTTCGATTCATGAGTTCGGTTCTCTATGCTGTGACTTGGGACTGGCCACCGCGAGGAAAGATTCCTTATTCCATCAGATCATTTTGCTGCTAGCCGCTCTATTCCAATTCGCAACTAATTCATGCACACACACTCTCTCTCTAACCACTACCCTCGGGAAAATCCTATAAACCGGTGAACCCAGTGGTTTAGTGAGTAAATCGTTGTAATTGTGGCAAACTGCTCTAATTCCAATTCGCAACTAATTTACGAGTAAATTATTTGTAATAGTGGCAAATCTCCTTTAACTCCGGGAAAAAAAATGCATGAGATGGTAATACTTTGAACATGCTATGAAACTTTACAATTGGAGCACAGTACTTTAACCATTTACACTGCTGCACCGTGAATTCCAAAGCGCTAATATCACTTCACCATTCTCCATATTGTATATGCGGGAACAATGTGCGACATTGTAAGAGACGCAGGCATTAAGCATTTCTAGTATCATTTTCAGCAATATACGTTTATAATGTAAACTAGGGGATGTAATATGGACGGCACTATCTAGGTTAGCAACAATATGTACAGGATGTGTTGCAAAATGATAGAACCAACAAATGAAACTTGTTACGTGTAGAGAAAAAATGAAATTAATATGTGAGCTTGAGTACACCAAATTATATTACCTTTATCGTAGTTATAGTTACAAATCCATGTATTCATTGCATCTTGGAAGACAGAAAATAGTCCTGTTGCAAAATGATAAGATCAGGTCATTGAATACTTCGTGACCTTTCACACATAAACGCTATTCTGCAGATACGGAGTGAGCAGCCTTGTATCTGCTCTGTTTGTGCAGAGTGCACGATTAAACAAGTATGGGTCGGAATGCAGGGTTGTCCAGCTTTGAGCAATATCAGGTTAAAGCCTATAAAGAAGAAGAATTTTCGTCTCGGGAAATAGCAAGAGTGCTTGGCAGGTCACTGTGCGTGATAATTAACTTTCGGAAGTTAGGAATTAATTACGGAATGAAAAAGTCCTCTGGGAGACCTCAAAAACTTACGCCTCGACAAAAGAGGCAAGTGATCGGAAAGCTCAATGTTGGTGGATCATCGCTGGGTCAACTTGCTCGTAACCCCACTGTAAATGTTCGCAAATCGACGTTGTCCAGGTTAGTCGGACAAACAAACATATTGAAATACAGGAAAAAGAATAAGCACCTTCTAACGGTTCACCATAAACAGAGATGGGTTGACAGGGCTAAGAAACACATCACTTGGAAGGAAGAATGGAAGCATATAATATTCAGGGATAAGAAGAAATTCAACTTGGATGGTCCTGATTGTTGGGCATACTACTGGCATGATCTTAGGAAAGAAGAGGAAATGTTTTCAAAGAGGCAGCAAGAAGAAAAGTCTCTGATGGTCTGGGGTGGATTTGGCTATGAAGGGAAAGCACATCTGGCATTCCCTACAGGTTGTATGAAAGCTATACACTATCAGACTACTTGAAAAACAACTTTTACCTATGGCAGAGATGGTTGGAACAGAGAATTGCATATTTCAGCAGGACAATGCAACTTATCCATACTGCCAGAGCCACCATGGAGTGGTTTCACCGCAACATTGTTAGTGTCATGGAATGGCCCGCCAATTCTCCGGACCTAAACCCTATGGAGAATATATGGGGAAGCTTATGCAGGTCAATTGATCATGATGGGAAGCAATATGCCAATGTACAGGAATTAAAAACCTCTATTATGTTTGCATGGAATGAACTTGAATTGTCCATGTTACAGAAGCTTGGAGAGGGTATGATGGATTGCGTGATTCAGGTTGTTCTGAAAAATGGTTCATTTATATGATATTAAAGACAAGCAGTCTTTTCATTTTGCAACAGACCGTGTTTTGTATTTGGCAGTTCCTGAAAGGAATGCATTTGTAACTTAAATGGTAAATATGATATAATTTGATGTATTTAAGTTATAATATATTTGATTCAATTCTCTCTCACGCACTCACACACTCACTCTTACTTTTTTATGTTTACATTGTAAAACACAAGACTAATGAATTGATTTTATGTTTTTTAGCAGTTTTGTTTAATGTAATATGAATTTTATTATTACTTTAAATGAGACAATCATTTTTCTTTTTTTATTTTTTTTTTGAGTTGTGTTTAACGTCCGTTTTTACTACTGAGACACCAAGGCGATGGACACTGATGATACATGATATGAAATTAATAACAAGGAAAGGATTTTTTCTTTTTTTTTAAGGAAGGAGGCGTACCAGGCCTAAGTTTAGGGTACTTCCCTGGCATTTGCCAGTTATGAGGACTGAGGAAAACCCCCCCCCAAAAAAAACCCAGTCAGGGAGGACGGTCCTGGTGGGACTTGAACCCCAGACCTCCCACTAACGAGCCCGCGCCTTAACGACCTCGGCCACCCGTGGCGGTGTGAGATAGTCATGAAATTCACTATTGCATCTAGATAAATGAAAACTTCTTTGGATAAAAAATGTAGTTTCTAATATGTATAGACAGGTCACAGTTAAAATGAGAAATTTTACAAAATGTGGTGTAAAGTCAGTGAATTTATCTAGTTTTGCAATAGTTGTAATAATTTTTTCTGGATTATGAATAATCTAATTCCATGCTAATACCCCATACATCAAAACAGATAGTACATATGTGTGATATACAAGAGATAAAATGTGAAAATTACATATGCTTTTAGCATCCGATTGCAAAATGGGCTTTGTTTAATTTTGTTTTGATGTTTTTAATGTATTCTTTCCAGCTCAAGGAGTTATCAAAAAATATGTCTAAAGTTTTGTGTATGACATATATTGAATTACTTCACCATTTACTGATATAATTGGAAGGTGGCAGGTGTTGCTAGTATTATCAAAATTGTAACACATTCGATGTGATGTTTTCAAATTAAATATCATTCATTTATATAGAGCCATTATTTCAGCTGTTTTATAGCATGAGGTAATGCAGATCTACAAGTTGGAATAACTGTTTCCTTTGAGTGTAAGGCTGGTGTCATTAAAATAAAATTGTTTGAAGAGTTTTAATATTAAGCGGTAAATCATTTATATACACCAGAAATAAGGGCCATAGGTTTTAACCTTGAGGTACTCCATATTCAGTTGTTTTTAAAGCTGATGTATTATTTATCATAATTGTTTTTTATTTGTAAGGTGGTATTTAAACCAATTATAATTTACACCCCTTATGCCATAAGTTTCAAGTTTAGACAATAAAATATTGTGGTTCACCAATGAAATGCTTTACTTATGAGGGTAGGTCCATAAGTTTTCGACCTAACCATTTTCTACGTTTGATAAAAACAAAAAAAAATATTTCACTTTTCAATATAGTTACCCTTTATTGCAATAAACTTCTCACATCTTTTAATTAACATTTCAACCCTCTCCCAAAAGTAGTGAAAAATCTTGTCTACAAAATGGGCATAAACAGCATTCGTCACTTCTTCGTTACACTTAAATTTCTGAGGAAATAGTCACTGGGAGCTAGGTCTGGGTTGTAGGGTGGATGGTTGATCTCCTTGAAGCCACATTTCTTTACAGCTCCCTTTCCAACAAGAGCTGTGTGCACAGGCAGGCACATTGCCATGAAGAAGGTGCACACCACCACTCAGCTTTCCTCGCCTTTTCTCTTTGATAGGCGCATATAGTCTGTGCAGTAGGCCAGCATAGTAATCCCAATTTATTGCGGTGTTCCTCTCCTTGAAGTCAATGAAGAGTGTTCCTTCACATTCACACGATTGTGATGATCTTAGTTGACTGAGGGAGCTTGGCCTCTAGAGGCGATGCTTCGCCAGGTTTACACCATTCCATTGACTCTCTTTTGGACAAGGGATCATAACAGAGGACTATAGTTTCATCTCCTGTAACAATGGTTTGCACAACTTCTCTTTCATTGCCACGGTAGAGCTCCAAAAATGCCTGACAACAGAGGACTTGTTGCTGCTTTTGGACTGAGGAAAGAAGTCTACACACCCAACTTGCACTAACCTTATTCATATTTAAAATGTTCATGAATAATTCGAATGATAGTTGTTTTTAAAAAGGCCCAACCTTGCTGATATTTCTGTGACTTTGAGCTGTGGGTCTTCTGTAATTTCTCCTTCTATAAGAGCAATATTTTCAGGACTGAGGACCACCAAGTGTCAACCTGCATGCTCTTTGTCTTTAATGCTTTCTTGACCCATTTGAAAAAGTTTCTACCATTCTTTTATGGTAGAATATGAGGGGGATGCTTCCCCATATACACTGTCCAATCCCTGTTTAATTTTATTTGGCGTAAGTCCTTCTTTTGTAAAGAGCTTAATAACAGCTCCATACTACATTTTGAACGTGTCACAATCTTCTGCACATAGCCTTCTTTATGCAACTACATCTGAAAAACTGAACACAGCAGAGCAGAAATTACAGGTACAATTATTACTTAACACATAAGGTATGGCACCAGATACAGGTTTTGTGAAGGCGATAACCCTTATTGGCAAGGCCGGAAATTTATGGACCTACCTTCATAGGTCGAAGAATACAGCCATTGCTTTTTCATTTAATGTATACTTTCTAGAGTTTCTTGAATGAGTCAAAAAAGCATTTGCAGTAGATTTATTTTTCTTAAACCCATTTTGTATTTTTGAAAACAAAATTTTCAAGAAAAGTGAGTTTCTTTTTTTTTACAGTAACTGGATTGAGATAAACAGTATTATCAATATGATTAATCTTAGTTCTTACATTTGTAATATTCTGACAGAATGACATTCTATCAGCAGCTTTGATGAAGTGCACATCAAAAAAGTTTGCAACTGTTACAGAATGTTACTGTTATACTGTTTATTCTTAAAGACATATTCTCAGCAACTTTCAGTTTATAATTATTGCTTTCCCTTATGATGATTTCCCACATAGTTTTTGACTTATGGACAGACTTAAGTATGCATTTATCAATGTATTGCCTTTTTTGCTGCATTATAACTTGCTTATATTCCTTTGAACATAATTTATAATAATTGTAGGCTTTTAATTTATTTGTTTTATTTTATTGTGAAAGATGTTGCAATTTTTTATAGTTTGAATTCTTATAGTTAATCCATCTTTTCCTCTGTTGAGATTTCTTTCTTGCCTTTCTTATTTTCTTATATGGGAATTGATTCTTTACTTATCAAAAAATTAAGTTCTTTAGTATCATTAAAATCTTATATATACACGTTGAAGTACACTGTTATTGATATTTTTTGGTTTAGCTGTAGATCAAGTAGAAGTGCATTATGATCAGAAAACTCAGTGTTAATTTTATTTAAAATTAAATGCATGCTTATTCATTATTATAGCATCAATTGCATATTGTACAAGTGGTGATTAGTGTAGGACTGTGTAAATTATTTGTATTTGTCATGTAGTCATATGAGAGATTTGTAATTTTGCTTTTGCCGCATGCATCTTTTAAAAAATCAGCATATGTAAGATAATGCAATTGTTGTACATATATGTATCATACATTCCAGATTTTTTTAAGAAATGGTTGATACAACCACCAGGTGACTGATAAACACAGACTACATTTATATAATTCAACAACCACATGTTCAAATACTTTTTCCTTGTTAAGATACAATGTCGCAACACATCTGTTAGTTTCTCTGAATGGAATCATACAATCTCCATGTGCAAACTTCTCTCTACAGTAAATATCAGCAACTCTAAAATCACCAAAAAGAGTGTTACCAACATTAAATGCTTCTTTTAACCAAGTTCCCAATACAGAAAACCTTTATATTTTATAATGAATTTAGGAATACTTCAATATAAATTAATTTATTGTTAATACTCTGGACATTTTCATTTTCATAAACTATATTAATATTATCTTTACATTCTTGTCTGTTATATGTGTATTCTTAATTAAATTAGAGTAAACATTGTGTACTATCTCAATATGCTCAGTGAAAAAAGCTTAATGTTTACAAGTTAGTAGGTATACAATTTAATGCAATAACTTTTTTGTTTGAAATGTTTAGCAACACTAGATAATTTTCATATATGCAATTTTAATTTTATTGTGCACACAAGATTCTGCTATCAGGCCATGTCTACATGGTATGTTACTAACTATTAAATTATTAATCAATTTGACTATTTAGGTTTTAGACTTAGCAAGAAAGATTCTAGCAAAAGGCTAGTTTTGAAAGCTATTACTGCCTATACTGCCTATAGGCATAAAGTACCAGAAATACACATACAGTTGTTGGAGAAAATATATACGGTAGTAGTACAGGCTAAAATGATGTTTGGAGTAGAAATTTGGGATAGTGATGAGGTATGACTAAATATAGATTTGATTAACAGGAATTTGTGCAAACCAAACATGGGCTTACTATAAAGTTAACCAAATGGGGTGCATAAGCTGAATTAGGCAGAGTACGGAGTAAAGGAAAAATAATGACCAGAATTCTGAAATATTGGTTTAGGATTAAGAATCTAGAAGAGACTTGTATTTTGAAACATTGTCTAGTAATGCAAGAGAAAGTGAGGGGAGGAAATACTTGGGTCAGTAGTATTAATGGGATTATGGTAAAAATCGGCTTGGATATAGAGTAGCATGATAGAGGAAGTAAAGAAAGAGGTTTATGGAAAGAAATTAAACAAAGAATTGATGATGTGGAAATACAGGAGATATTAGGTAGTTTTAATAATAAAAAGTCACTGAGGATTTATACAGAGTTAAAGGAAATATGGGGCAGAGAGAATTATGTAGATGAGGGTGACAGGTGAACGAGGGAGGGAATTGCATGGGCCTTGACAGGGGTTGTGAATCTGAAAGGAATAAGAGGAGGTTTAAATATAGAGGAACGTCTAATGTGTGGAATGCAAGATAGTTATTGGCATGCAATTTTTGAGTGGAGAAACAAAAAAAAATTAAAGCAAAACTTAAGATTGAGAATTGGGCTAACCTATCAATAGAAATAAGGGGAACTATATTGGTGAATATGAAAACAAAGCAGAAAATCTTGGAGTTTGGAAACAATTTAGGTAAGGTTAAAAGAAAATAGGTAAAAATAAGGAACCAAAGTGGATAGAAACATAATTTGAGCTGGATTTTGATTGAGTTAACTTTTAGTTGTAAGTTGCCTGATAGTTGAGAAATAGGAAGGTTGAAACTTGGCCACTTGGTTATATAACAACAGAAAGATTTATTAGAGTGACTATGGTTGTATTTGCTTGTATGACTGAATGATTGTAAAATTGTACTGTGGAAGCTTATTGTATTATTAAGAGGAAATAAAATTCAATTTGACTGTTAAATTAGTATGAATTAGCAGTCCTATAGTTTTTTAAGTTGCTTTTTCAGATTTGCAGCTTTGTCCCTATACGCATCATTTATAGCCACCCATTAATACAGATTTACTCTCATTGTTTAAACTTTTCACTACATCATCCAGTGAAGCATTTGGTTTCATCAAAGCTGTTGCAGCAGTTTCAGTCATTTATACACCTAGCAAAGCCTCTTCCATAGCTATCTGCATATATAGTTACTGTTGCTGTGAATAATTTCTTTCTAAGCATTGGCCATGTTTGTACAAGATCTTCTTGTTCACCATTAATTTCTTCATTGTTTCAGTTAGGTTGCTGTATTTATTGCAGCAGTTGATATTCGACTGGTGCACATTAATCTGGGTGCTTGTCTTAAGCCTAATTCTTCATTTTTCTCCAATGGTCAACCATTCCAAACATTGAGTTTTTACTGAAGAGTTGTTTAGCCGCTATTTCAAATTTTAATTTTCATTATGTGGTATTTTATTTTCTTCTTGTAATTTCTCACTGTCCCCTTTCAATAGCTCCATAATTTTTTTTTACTGCCACTCACAGATGAAGCTTTGGCTTCCTTCTTCTCAATCACACACATGTTGCAATATCATATTTCATCACTTGTATTTCCAATCTCATTTTGCACACATAATGTTTTAAAGAGTTGCCTATAACAATGTCAGTTTCAGACCTTTATTTTAAGTTGGTAAGTAAAAACTTTTAAAATAAACAATAGTTAACTGTAAAATTGGAACTTAAACACAGTGAAGCCAATCATATTAATGGATATCATTGTATGATTAGTTGAACTACACACTCTTAAAGCTTCACTTACTTTTTATAAATGTATGGAACCGGTTTCGAGAACATTTGTTCCCATCTTCAGCCATGCTAAGGTTCAACTGTCGGATCATTCGTTGAGCTGTGGGAATGTAAATTCTGCTCTGGTGGCGGTGTGATAAACTTGTAGTTTATGTTTTCATCCCCGACAATGTCAAAGTTCATTATGCTGTTTTTGTATTTGTAGATGTAGATTTTCTCCCAGGTTGCTAATTCCGTAGGTCCTTGTACTGATTTTAATAATTTTGTTTTATTTATTATGTCGTGATTTTGTGTCCATGCTGCCATTCCTGGATATTAAAATAATGAAATGCCAAGAAAAACTTAAATTTGGAATATACAGAAAGAATACACATGCAGATAATCACATCAAAGCTGACAGTTTAAACCCTACAGCACACAAACATGCAGTAATTAACAGTTTAACACACCGGCTAGTTAACCTACAAATTAGCAAAGAAGAATATTTTAAAGAATACAAACAAATAGAAGAAACAGCAGTTAAAAATGGTTTTAAAAAAGAACTAGTACATAAAAATGTGCAGAAATTCAAGAGACAAAAACATATCAAAGAAACCACAACACTTTCAGCAAAAAAAGATAAACTTATTTTTAAAAAATTCACATATCATCCATGGGCCACAAAAAAATTTCAGAATATTCTTAAAGATTTAAATATCAGGTTGGCACCAATTAATAGATTTAATGTTCAAAATTTGCTGATAGATAATGTTAATGACAGTATTCCACAAGAAGAAAAATCAGGTATTTACAAAATAAACTGTGCAGAATGTGAAAAAATCTACATAGGGAAAACAAAGAGAAACATTGGCACACGGTTAAAGGAACATTTCAGGAACATAAAGTACAAGCAAATAGAGAAATCAGCAGTAGCATATCATTTTTGGACACAAAATCACGACATAATAAATAAAACAAAATTATTAAAATCAGTACAAGGACCTACGGAATTAGCAACCTGGGAGAAAATCTACATCTACAAATACAAAAACAGCATAATGAACTTTGACATTGTCGGGGATGAAAACATAAACTACAAGTTTATCACACCGCCACCAGAGCAGAATTTACATTCCCACAGCTCAACGAATGATCCGACAGTTGAACCTTAGCATGGCTGAAGATGGGAACAAATGTTCTCGAAACCGGTTCCATACTTTTATAAAAAGTAAGTGAAGCTTTAAGAGTGTGTAATTCAACTAATCATACAATGATATCCATTAACTGTATTACATTGTTTATAAACTTGTTTCAGTTTTCCAATTGGTTTCTTCCAATTTTTCAAGCCAAAAGTTGTCTTAAGTTTATCAGTCTGGTTTTTCTTTGTTGAGGTTTCTGTAATCAGTTTTTATTTCGGGGTGTAGATGATTGATTCACAGTCCCCAAAATACTTTGACAGGATAAAACAAAATACATGAATTCTTACTTGTAGAATTTTTTCCCTTATATGAGAGTGGATCAAACAAAACTGACATTTTTCTCATAATTTCTTATTTTACAAACATATTATTCCCGGCATATACAAAGTTTCTTAATCCCATTATAAAGAAAGAATGAGATTGGGTTTCCTGCCATTTGTGTTTGAATGCTTCCACACCTTTATTGCAAAGCAATAAATCTAGATTAATCAGGGGGGTTTTCCAATAGTGTCATGTGGAATGTGCTTTTTTCTCTGGTACTAATAAGCTGCATTGACCGACGTTCATAGAAAATCAAGCTAAATGCCTTGGAAGTCCCAGAAAATTGCCAAAAGAACCTTCCTAGGTGAGTTTTTACTTTCACAGGAACAGATTACCCTTTTTTTTTCCACTCCATGCTTGAGTGCTTCAACCCAGGAATACATGATGTGCTTATATTTCATTGCAGGTTATGATTACCAAGGCCTTTTGGTAATCCAAGTCATTTGGAATTATGAACTGAATGCTTCCATAGCCCTAAGCTCCAAAGAGAATTAAGAAATTGTGAAATGTGAATCACACTTGATAATGTATAGATGGCTCAAATGTTTATTTCTGTTGATTTCATCTGAGGTTGATGTTGTTGACTTTCATTTTTTCGCAATTTCTTGTTCTTTTGTAAGAATTTTTTGTCACCCATACACTTAAGTCTTAATAGCATCTTATTCTCAAACTATGCCTTGAATTTTTGCAAAATTTCATCTGGTATTATGCCCTTCCAAGCCAAAACTTAATAGTGCTTTGTGCAATCAGATATACCTCTTACTCGAACATGATGCTATTGACAACAAAATGGCTGTTCAAGGTGAACTGGTGTACCTCCTACACCCTGAAACCCCATGCATAATGTTGTGAAGATATGTTTCGTTTTGTACTATCAAGTGGTAAAATCATTTTTGTTTATATTTGACTCATCCTCATACAGCAACTGAAATGGGGGTGTGATCTTTCTTAATAACAATACTCTTTACTAAAAACAGTTCTTTGGTATATTTATTAAATGACTGATTAATTACAAATGCACTTATCTCCATTATCTTTACAAAAGAAAATTTATGAAATTAAAAGTCTCCATCTGCAACAGAAAGAAAATAATACCTTTAGGCATTTTTGATAATTTTTATATACATGTAATTTACGATGTTCCAAATCCAAGCAATAGTTGTGTGAGAAATTTTGAAAGAACTATAGCCTCATATTTCAGTTTTTGGGAATTGGCTCAAGGAAATAGCCAATTTCCTATTGTATAAAGTAAATTCCATTTGTAACAGGCTGCATTTTAACTAGAGATGCTAATTGGAACTTGTATAGTGAACCTAATCATTTAATTAAGATCATTGCATGATTTTGTCTAACTACATCCTCTTATTGGCTCCACTTAAATGTTTACATGTAGAACATATTTCACGAGCATTTGCTTGGATCCTCTGCTACCCGTTTGCTGCTGAATAATTTGTTATGCTATGGAGATGTGTATTCTACTATGGTGGAGGTGTAAATATGCATCCTCATAGCATACCAAATTATCCAGCAGTCAACTGGTAGCTGAGGATGCGAGAAAGGGCTTGTGAAAGATGTTCTACATATAAACAAGTGAAAGGAGCCAAAAAGAATGTGTAGTTTGACTCAATCATATAATGATCTTAAGGCTGCATTTTGCTTGGATTTGCAAATATTGCTTTCACCCCTCAATACAATTCTCACATTTTTTGCTTTTTTATGACAGCTTGCCACCATTTACAAACTTTTTTTTTATATTTATCATTAATAACAAATAAAATAAGTTCAGTTAAAGAGGGTTGAGCATTTCAGATTGCAGGTAGATTATCATCTACTTCAGAAAAATTTATAGTCATATGTCATTTTTAAATGCCTGCAAATGAGTGAATTTTAATGTGATCATTTTATAACACAAGGGCATAAGTGCTATCACTCTTGAAAAAAAATGAATTTAGATAAAAGAAACAAATATAAGTAAATAACCTTATTGCTGTTGCAAATTTTCTTTTTTCTGATTTTTATTCTCCTCCTCTATCTTTAACACTATCTTGCCTCTAAGGTGTCCTTGTTTTACTCGTTCATAGGCTGCTGGTAAGTCTGAGAATGGGTATGTTTTTTCTATAGCAGGAGTGACCTGAAATGATAAAACATATATAACTTGATATACTCAAATTTACTTATCTTATAAAAGCTCCATCTACTCTGATACTCCTTTTGTATTAACCAGTAAGAACCGAGAGTCCTAGAACAGATTGAAACCTTACTTATTTAGAATTCTAAATGAGTATTATGTCAACTAAAGCAAATACTCTCCAATGCCAAAGTCATCTACGTTCATGTAACCCTATAACTTGTGATGATGACTGGAACTGTTTCTCTAATTGGATGATCATACAGATAGAATTAAAAGCACTTTTTTTTTTTTTTTTGGAGACTGGACTGTACTTGACCTTATTGCTCACTGTTATATAAATTGGTATAACTTTAGGGGTTCAACTGCATAAAGAAGAATACTTTAAAGAAAACAAACAAACAGAAAAAACAGCAATTAAAAATGGTTTTAAAAAATAACTAACACACAAAAAAGTACAGAAATTCAAGAGGCAAAAGTTTATTAAAAGAAAGCACGACACTTTCAGCAGAAAAAGATCTAATTCTTAAAAATCAAAATATTCTAATGAGTTTAATATCATGTTTACACCTGTAAACAGATTTAATGTTAAAAATCTCCTGATAGACAATGTAATGACGTGTTCCACAGGAGAAAAAGCAGGTATTTACAAAATAAGTAGTGCAGAATTTTAAAAAATGTGAAGCAGGAAATAATGCTGCCTTTATTAATTTAATAAATAAAGCCTGCAAAGTTATATTTGTAAAGGCATTAGATTTGATAAGGATAATTATTATGTATAGGTATAAGAAATATTTTGGAGATATGTATCAGAAATAGAAATAATTTGTAACTTGTAACATACAAAAGAGTTTTGTATACATTTTGTGTAAAATATGTGAGAAAGAGACGGATATATATATACCTGACTCCACTAACTGACCGCTCCTTAGACAAGGCTGAAGAAAGGGTAAACTATCTTTTGTTAGGTCACGAACCTTCTACCCAGGAAATACTTAGGAGTTGACAATAAGAGAAACATGTGGCCGTAACGGGACAGTATTTAACAAAGTCAGAGGTAGCAATAATTTAAGAGAAAATGAAAATGTCAGAACGGAGACGAAAATGTTTTATTACAGGAAAGCCGAAAAACAGCCCATCAACACGTGCCGTATTTCCGAGAACATTTAGAAATCTACAGACTAAGGAAGGCAAAAGATTTTCAATAGAAATCAGAATGTAAGGAAAGGGCCGAAATTTATGACAGGTTGTTCTGGGAAAATTCAAGTTCGTGGGATGATCAGGGATGATCAGGGGGGGAAAGAATAATTCTAGCCAATGGTCTTCGGATAAAAGTTAACGAATCAGGAGAACTTACATACCAATAAATAATTTTAGGATAGCCAATCACGAACATATAACACAGAAATAGATAAAATACGAGGGAATTTAATTTAGCGAAAGGCGTGGCGATGTAGTAGAAAAACTAGAGTACAGAAGTCAGGTGACAATCGGACATTCGCACTCAGTAGACACATAGTCATACATTCAGACATTCACGGAGACATTCTCTCGCACATTCAGACCTTCGCCGATTGAGATTCAGACATTCAAGAGAAACAGGGACATCATACGAGAGACGCGAAAGAAATATACGGAGTCAGAAATATACGAGTCATCCGAAAGTAATCAGTCTAGATCATTTCTAAAGTTCAGTTGAGGGCAGTGAAAATCATTTTCTAAAGTCAGTCTAAGTGTGTAGTGAGGTCAGCTACGAGCCGTCAGGAAGTAACCTGCTAAGTTATTAAATAAAGTGAATGTTCAAACAGTGCCGGACTTATTAATAGAGTGAACAATCTCCTTCCCGCCCTAACGACTTTCAAGTCATTAAAAACAGTCCAAATTTACCCTGAGAACACATCCATCAATCCCCCCTATAGTGGAACCCTCAATCCAAAAAACCGTTTCAAATGTTACATTGGAAAAACAAAGAGAAGCACAGACACACAGTTAAAAGAACATTTCAGGAACATAAAATACAAGCAAATGGAGAAATTACCAGTAGCATCTCATTTCTGGACAGAAAACCATGACATAGTGAATAAAGCAAAATTATTAAAATCAGTATAAGGACCTAGAATTAGCAACATGGAGGAAAATCTACATTTATAAATACAAAGACAGTTTAATGAATTTCAACACTTCAGAGTGAATTATTCAGCAATGTTAGCTGAGAATGTGAACAAATGGTTCGTGAAATTAGTTCTACATATTATAAACAAGTGGAGCAAAGAGTATGTAGTTTGACTCAATCATCAAAGTCAATTTCTTGATATTTTTGTCTGTATTTAATGTGTGGGTTGTTTCTATTTATTTATTTTACCTGTGCATTTTCTGCCAGCTCAGTTATTTCTTTTAAGGCTCCTTGTGTTGAAGTGTAAAAAGCCCATCGGATAGAGCTGCTGACACTTCTAATTCCTGTTTGGACATTTGGAATTAATAGATCCATGCCATTTTTCATCATTCCACCAAAAAAACCATATTCATCAACATTACGCAATAAAGGTGACTTAAGTGTTATGTACTTCGAGAGATTCCAGTCTTTAAGATATTCTGCATACTGAGCACCCTTCTGTGCACCTAGGCCAGCTGCATCCAATATGATGTCATACCTTTAAGGGAAACATCACAGAAATTGAAATAATGTTTATTTTGTTTTACTCACAAGTGCATTCTGCTGCTTTACTGATAAATACTATAGTCAATGCATAGTTATAATTATGAAGAATGCGAAATTGGAAATAAATCATGAAAGCTTCAATGATTTAAAATTTACTAAGATTAAGCAAAGATTGTTAGCCACCACACCTATATATGTATTATTTGCATGAATAATAATTTTATTTGATTTCTCCCTCCTTTTTGCTTCAGGGTGGTTGGTTCTGACATGCCTTTCATTCCCTCTATCAATAGTAATACAATTCAGGAGGCATTCTTATTGACAGATTTCTAGTAAAATGCAGTCATTGTTCTGCAGCCAAAAGGATGTTTATGTTACCAAAGGGGTATAAGATGTATTAGTGGAATGAATTGTACTTTAACTTGCAGATCAACTTTACAGAAATTTATTATGACTCCTTTTATATATATTTATCAGTCTGCTCTACATTCGAAGGCAGATTGATAAGTCTGGCAAAAAAAAAAAAAAAAAAAAAAAAAAAAAAAAAACCAGTCTAATCTCCTTTAAGCTCAGTACATTTGGTTAAGCAAGATTCCAATTTTTTTATTCCCTCAGATTTTTTTTCTCCTCCTAACTGTGCATACTACTCATTTACAACACAGATAACCACGCCAATTTTTGAGGTTAGGAAAGAGAAAAGTCACATGGGGCCAAATTTGGGGAATAGGGTGGGTGGACAACTGTTTCAAAACCCAGCTCATACATTTTTTGCCACCACAATGACAGACATGTGAGCAAGCGCATTGTCCTGGTGGAGGAGCACTTCTTTGCATACCACTCTTGGTCACTTCTGCTTCAAATCATAAACAAATGATCCAATAAAGTTGCATAATGTACCAGTCACTGTTTTATGCTTTTCCAAATGGTCAATCATGATGACATCCTGTGAGGAAAAATAAAAAGAAAGGTTGCCATCATTTTTCCTGCCGACAAAATGGTTTTAGCTATTTTTTGGTCCAACTTTCTCCAGCAGCCCATTGTTTCATTTCAGGAGTAAGTGTGGCTCCAAGTTTCGTCTACAATGACAAAACACTGCCAGATGGCATTTAGATTGTGTGCAAACTTTTCCAAACATGATTTTGAAATTTCCTTCCTGAGACTTTTTGGTCTGGAGTCAACACACCCAACCCATTACACATTATGCATTCAGTTTCTCCAAATACATAACTTCATGCAGGATATTATGTACCCGTTCATATGAGATATCTCATATCAGCAATCTCACAAATCTTAATGTGATGTTCTTCTATCATGATTTGATCATCATTTCTTCAGAAAAACCTCAATTGGGCATCTGGAACTTTACAGCATTTGCAGTGCTTGTATGGCTACATTTGCTTTCATTTATCAGTAATAAATGGTCTTCAAATACTGGTGCAGAGTCCCCCTGAGTTCCTTCAACTCAGTTTGTATCTCGGTTCACAGTACAATTTTTCTTTTTATATTTCTATGAACTATATTACACTGATTATTTAAGATAGTTGCCAACAAAGAACTGCATATTTCATCTATTTAAAAATTTGAACAAAACTGTTACAAGCATCATGCTTACCAACCATCATACTGTTAAACAAAATTTCATGCCTTTTCATGGACATTTATCATACTCTTCAATCTACCCTTATAAATGATCATTTACAATTGTTGGCTCACATAATTTGATACATAATTATGATAAAATACATAAATGACATAAATACTCAAAATTGCCTAAGTCACAATATAATTATAAAAACACATATAAAGATTATACAGTAAACTTCCAGCAAATATCAGAAACATGAGCACTTTAAATTTTCAACAGTGTACCAAAGTGGCAATGTACAGTACTAATGATGATTTAAGCAGGCTATAATTTATTTTCTTGTTGAATGTATTTGCTCATCAGCTGATTTGCGTTTAGATGTATTTGCTATGCGATCTTCATTTTATTTTGTGTTAATTGTAATTGCTAATTAAATGTATACTTTTAACTGTACGAGGTCTCTTCGAAAAGTATCGCGAATTTTGAATTTTCGCGGGCTACGTATATTCGATTGTTTTGTGGCGTTATGTTGGTACTCATGTCCCTCACTTATGTTGACAAGCTCGGCCATTTTGAATGGTCAGTTAATTGTTTACAGCTATTTTGCTTGGACGTGTTTTGGCTCGTCTTCGATTTTTGCCTATTCCAAAAAATGGATCAAAGAATCTGTATCAAATTTTGTGTGAAAAACAAAATTAAGTGCGCGGATGCATTCCGAATGTTGACTGTGGCATATGGTGAAGCTACCTTGAACCAAAGCAACGTTTATCGGTGGTACAAAATGTTCTCAGAGGGTGGAGAAGATGTGAACGACGAAGAGCGTCCCGGACGCCCGAGCTCGTCAACAGCAGACGAAAACATTGAAGATGTGAAGAAAATAGTATTGGCCAACCGTCGAATCACCGGTAGAGAAGTTGCTGAGGACCTAAACATATCGATTGGCTCGTGCCATTCGATTTTTACCAATGATTTGGGCATGAGACGGGTCGCCGCAAAATTCGTACCAAAGTTGCTCAATTTCGACCAAAAACACCATCGCATTAATGTTGCTAAGGAGCTGTTGAACTCTGTCCGCGACGACCCAAATTGGCTCCAGAGGGTCATAACTAGTGACGAATCATGGGTTTATGGTTATGGCGTGGAAACTAAAGCTCAATCATCCCAATGGATGCTGCCACACGAGCCAAGATCGAAAAAAGCGCGCCAAGTTCGGTCGATGTGAAGGTTTTGCTTACAGTTTTCTTCGATTGCAGGGGCGTGGTGCATCATGAGTTCTTGCCACAAGGTAGAACGGTCAATAAGGAATATTACCTGTAAGTTATGCGCAATTTGCGCGAAGCAATCCGCCAGAAACGCCCGGATTTGTGGAAGGACAAAAATTGGCTTTTGCACCATGATAACGCCCCTGCTCACACATCGTTGCTTGTGCGCGAATTTTTGGGCAAAAACAACACACTTATGATACCTAGCCCCCCATGACTTTTTTTTGTTCCCAAAACTAAAGAGGCCCATGAACGGACGACGCTACGCCACGATTGAGGAGATAAAGACGACATCGGAGCTGAACAAGATCACAAAAAACGATTTTTTAAAGTGCTTTGAGGATTGGAAAAAACGTTGGTACAAGTGTATAATATCTGGTGGAGATTACTTTGAAGGGGATAAAATAGATATTAATGAATAAATACATAATTTTTGAAAAAACACAAAATTCGCGATACTTTTTGAACAGACCTCGTATTTCTTGATCCTCATGTAATAATGATCTGATTTAATGATAACATGCTTATTTCATAAATCTCAAAAGCAATTTTAAGTTAACTTAAAACTATTTACTCTCCGAGTCTTCATTAGATCACCTCCTTCATCTAGTGGTTAGTATTGCTGACTGCTGGCCAGAAAGCCTGGGTTCGATTCCCAGTACCTCCTTAGGAATTTTTCTAAGTTAAGATGTCTGGAACAGGGTCTACCCAGCCTGGTGAAGATAATTGGAAAGTTGCCTGATGGAGAAGTGGCATTTTTTGATTTAGAGAGCAAAGTGGTGAGTGATTTGGATGCCAGCATGCTAATCACATGCCCCCTGCAATACTATTCTCTATTAATAACGTCTTAAAACGGAGGTAGAGGATGCAGAGGTCACTGCAGCAGGCAAAGGCCCATCATGGGCAGTAGTGCCAATGAGAAGAAGTAGCATTCATTAAATCTGTTAAGACACCTGGTCTTAGAACCCCCCCCCCCTCCTTCCCACCTTGCACTTTTCAGTTTTGGTAGTAACAAGCTTCATTTAAGTAAAATGAAACTCTTTTATTCCCAAAGACTTCCAGTCATCATATTACTACTATCTTTTTCTTTTTCAGCTCTGCAGTCCTTGGTGAGCACTGATCTGCTTCATAATCATCTCATTTCATCTTATGTATGACGTGCCAATCATTATTAATATTTCATTTAAAATTCTCTTGTCAAGGGCTTTGGTGGTAGAGGTTCATTATCTTCTGCTCATTTTCCAGAGCTGCTTTGTCATAGATGTAATTTTTCTAACTAATTTAATATACTTCTAACTGCAGTAGATCTCTGAGATGATGTATGGAATGAATTAATATGACATAATGAGCTAGCATCTTTCAGACATCAAAGTATCCTGGCACTTGCCTTTTCAGGACGAGAGAAAACTAAACCATATCCAAGTAAATTATTCTTGTCTGGAATCAAGCCTAAGGCAAGTAGACATTTTGTGCTTGAGCTACTGTGGTGGTATAAATATAATACAATTTCTTGTTGATGTTTCTGTAATCTGTGACAATGAGATTCAGAAAATGAACAGAAGATGATAGATATTCTCATTCCTTTTAAATCTTACTTCAATATGAATGATTTGAGGTTTACTAGATTGATCTGTAATAGCCATTTAATCAAATTCTCCATATGAATTCCTCATATATTAGATTTTCTATTTCATTACTTGAATAATTTTATTATTATTCTACACAATATTTCACAGTACAGTTGCAAGCTCATACAACATGTACTGAGAATAGCATACATCTAGCATTAAGCTGTAAACTTACTTCCCTTTAGCTTTCATCAGTTTCTCTGCATCTGCTTGTGTGTAATCAATAACATAGTTAGCTCCTAGAGACTCCAGAAGTGGCACTGCATCAGAACGACTTGTAGCAACTACCTAATATCAAAAAAAGTATTCAGTACTAATGTACTAGGTGAAATAGATAAGGTATAGCTGATGAAATGCTATGTAACTAGAGTGGCCTCCATCTGATTTTAGCTCAGACCATTCATAGATGTGGCTATCACAACTTTGATCAATAGATTGCAATCAACATTTTCACAACAAATTGGAAACTTAAGATCATTGTATGATTGAGTCGAACTAATACTCTTTAGCAAGTGGAGCAAAAGAGTGTTAATTCAACTTCATCATTCAATGATCTTAATATATGATTAGCTTCACTGTACAATGTACATTTCCACTACTGAGGCACCACAAGTGATGGACACTAATGATATATAAGATGAAATGATACATTGGGAAAGGATATTTTTTTGAGGAAGGGAATGTTCCAGCTAAGTTTAGGATCCCTCCCTGGCATTTGCCATTTAGAGGACTGAGGAAAACCTGGAAAGACCCCCCCCCCCCCAGTCAGGGAGGATGGTCCTGGTGAGTATCGAACCCCAGACCTCCTGCTCACCAGTCCATGCTTTAATGACCTTGACCACTCTTGGCAGTCATTTTGTGACTGTAAACTAGCTCTCCCAAACCAATTCCTCTTACAATTTTCTTTAAATGCACCTACCGAACTTCCCACCCATTTTCCTTTTTCTTGCGCCTTCAAGCAGTCTTTGAGAATATTTCCATTCTCCAATGATTGTATCCTCTGCCAATATTTCATAATGCATTTTATTACTAGACCTTTTCGGCCCACCCTTCCTAGTCTATTAGGGCTACTACATTGGGTGTTGCTCTAGATAATCCCAATATTTTAGACTGCTTTATGAATACGATCTATACATTCCCACCATTTTTTCTGTCTCCCATACCTTGGTAATATTAGTCTGAAATCATTTGTGCCATATTTCATCTCTTCTATTTATCATCTTAAAAGACCTTGGCAGATGACAGAATATTAAACAAAAAAGAGGAGATAAAAAGATAAAAATTTTGATAATGTAATACTCTATGCCACTAAACAGAAGTGATATCTCATGAAGATATTCAAAGTATTCCATAGAGAGATTATGCAGCTTTTCTTCACTCCTGATAATGCATGAACTGGTAAAAGGGGATTATACTCAATGAATATTAACAAATACAAAGTACAAAACATAGAATTATGCAATTTACTTAATTTGTTTATACGTATAATAGCACATTTTCTTTTTCTCTTCCAGGTGCGGCTGCCAAAGTCTTCATATCAATAAGGGATTTTAAAAAAGAGCCTTAAAAGTTTACAAATTATGAAAATGTTAAACCAGATAAACCAGATAACATTAAAATGGTAATGGTCTTAACTGCACTTATATATTTAGATATATAATAATGAATACATTATTCCATGAGTCAGAATTGTGGTGATATCCATTTCTAAGTAGAATGTTCATTTCTTGTACAATATTGAAGTTATTGCATATTTGTCACTGTGATGAGGAATTATTACTTTTAAAAAAAGTATTATATCTTCATGCTTATGATAATTTTACTAAACACAATTAATAGCTATGGGGGTAATATAACTAATTATTATTGAGGAAATCACCCAAACTTCTCTAATTTTGTTTCACTTACTTGGACATGTTTCAAAGGCTGTTGTTTCATCATCAGCATGATTCCATTGTTAGCTTCCCAAGAATTTTTATTTTGCATTTTATATAGTAATAAAAGCTTTAGAAAAGGATGAACAATCATAGTATTTTTTTTAATTGTGCTTAGGAAGCTATAGATAATGGAGTGGTAATATATCCTTATATTAGGAGGTCATAGGAATAAGTTGGTCAACAGCTGATGATGGGAGCAATTGCCCCCAAAACATGTCTTTGTGTGAACATATGTAATAAATTCTAATAATAAATTATTCTTACTATCTTATTTTGCAGCACCGCTAACTATCAAAGTAAAAAATTACTTCATTAGTTACTTTTCCTTCTCACCTCTGCTCCCCATGCTTTCAGCAATTGAATAGCCACAGTGCCCACTCCTCCCGAACCTCCCAATATAAGAACTTTCTTCTGTTTTGGTGACATCCACAGCAAATCTCCAGATATTTTTAGTGCAGACCATGCTGTCAAAGCCACATATAAGAGAGAACCTGCTTCCTCGTGCTTCAGATTGGCAGGTTTTTTATTTATCTGTAAAACATATTGTTACTAATTTTTTTAAAAATCTTTCCTTTGGTACAAACTTTAACTTGTTCAATGTTTTCTGAATATTAATCCTGAATTTAGTGTGGTTTTTTCTGCTGATTACAAGATTATTTAAAATTTTTCTCTACCTTGCAACATTTTCGAGAAATATATATATATATATATATATTAATGGATATCATTGTATGATTCAGTTGAACTACACACTCTTAAAGCTTCACTTACTTTTCATAAATGTATGGAACCGGTTTCGAGAACATTTTGTTCCCATCTTCAGCCATGCTAAGGTTCAACTGTCGGATCATTCGTTGAGCTGTGGGAATGTATATTCTGCTCTGGTGGCGGTGTGATAAACTTGTAGTTTATGTTTTCATCCCTGACAATGTCGAAGTTCATTATGCTGTTTTTGTATTTGTAGATGTAGATTTTCTCCCAGGTTGCTAATTCCGTAGGTCCTTGTACTGATTTTAATAATTTTGTTTTATTTATTATGTCGTGATTTTGTGTCCAAAAATGATATGCTACTGCTGATTTCTCTATTTGCTTGTACTTTATGTTCCTGAAATGTTCCTTTAACCGTGTGCCAATGTTTCTCTTTGTTTTCCCTATGTAGATTTTTTCACATTCTGCACAGTTTATTTTGTAAATACCTGATTTTTCTTCTTGTGGAATACTGTCATTAACATTATCTATCAGCAAATTTTGAACATTAAATCTATTAATCGGTGCCAACCTGATATTTAAATCTTTAAGAATATTCTGAAATTTTTTTGTGGCCCATGGATGATATGTGAATTTTTTAAAAATAAGTTTATCTTTTTTTGCTGAAAGCGTTGTGGTTTCTTTGATATGTTTTTGTCTCTTGAATTTCTGCACCTTTTTATGTACTAGTTCTTTTTTAAAACCATTTTTAACTGCTGTTTCTTCTATTTGTTTGTATTCTTTAAAATATTCTTCTTTGCTAATTTGTAGGTTAACTAGCCGGTGTGTTAAACTGTTAATTACTGCATGTTTGTGTGCTGTAGGGTTTAAACTGTCAGCTTTGATGTGATTATCTGCATGTGTATTCTTTCTGTATATTCCAAATTTAAGTTTTTCTTGGCATTTCATTATTTTAATATCCAGGAATGGCAGCATGTTATCTGTTTCTATTTCGTATGTAAATGAAATGTTTTTATCTTGAATATTTAGAAGTTTTAAGACATCGTCAATGAGTTTTTTGTCAACTATGGCAAATATATCATCCACATATCTGTACCATACCTTAAATATGAATGGAAACGCTGTGTTGATGTGTGTTTCAAATCTACTCATGAAGAGGTTAGCTAGAAATGGAGATAAGGGGCTGCCCATTGTAAGTCCTGCTTCTTGTTTATAAAATTTTCCTTTAAAAGTGAAAAAGGCTTGGTTTATGCAAATTTCTGTCAGTTTGATGTATTCTTTAATGTGTATATCATTAATTCCACTTGTTTTTAGCCAATCATGTAGATAAATCAGGAGTTTTTCTTTTGGTATGCTAGGAAACAGAGATTCTACATCGAAAG
Source organism: Metallyticus violacea (assembly GCA_030762175.1). Taxonomy (NCBI): domain Eukaryota; kingdom Metazoa; phylum Arthropoda; class Insecta; order Mantodea; family Metallyticidae; genus Metallyticus; species Metallyticus violacea. The sequence goes on from CM060840.1 coordinate 61,474,374, forward strand.
ATATAAGAGTGTCAGAGGGGTGCAATTTTATGTCTTTAATTTTTTCTGTTAACTGATATGAATTATTTATGCTCCTGGTTTGAAATTTTGGTAATGCCTTGAATCTATTAGCTAACCATTTTGCTAAATAGTAAGAGGGAGTATTGATGTTGTTAATGATGGGGCGCATACCATTTCCAGTCTTGTGAATTTTTGGTAAACCATATAACCTAGCTATTTTAGGGTTGCTGTGTTTTATTTTGAATATTGTTTCTTTTGGAATGACTGTACATGTTTTCAGAACCTCATTGATGGAATTAACACACCTTTTCAATGGGTCTGATGGGATCGGAACATAAAAGAATATGTACATGTTTTCAGAACCTCATTGATGGAATTAACACACCTTTTCAATGGGTCTGATGGGATCGGAACATAAAAGAATATGTTCCGATCCCATCAGACCCATTGAAAAGGTGTGTTAATTCCATCAATGAGGTTCTGAAAACATGTACATATTCTTTTATGTTCCGATCCCATCAGACCCATTGAAAAGGTGTGTTAATTCCATCAATGAGGTTCTGAAAACATGTACAGTCATTCCAAAAGAAACAATATTCAAAATAAAACACAGCAACCCTAAAATAGCTAGGTTATATGGTTTACCAAAAATTCACAAGACTGGAAATGGTATGCGCCCCATCATTAACAACATCAATACTCCCTCTTACTATTTAGCAAAATGGTTAGCTAATAGATTCAAGGCATTACCAAAATTTCAAACCAGGAGCATAAATAATTCATATCAGTTAACAGAAAAAATTAAAGACATAAAATTGCACCCCTCTGACACTCTTATATCTTTCGATGTAGAATCTCTGTTTCCTAGCATACCAAAAGAAAAACTCCTGATTTATCTACATGATTGGCTAAAAACAAGTGGAATTAATGATATACACATTAAAGAATACATCAAACTGACAGAAATTTGCATAAACCAAGCCTTTTTCACTTTTAAAGGAAAATTTTATAAACAAGAAGCAGGACTTACAATGGGCAGCCCCTTATCTCCATTTCTAGCTAACCTCTTCATGAGTAGATTTGAAACACACATCAACACAGCGTTTCCATTCATATTTAAGGTATGGTACAGATATGTGGATGATATATTTGCCATAGTTGACAAAAAACTCATTGACGATGTCTTAAAACTTCTAAATATTCAAGATAAAAACATTTCATTTACATACGAAATAGAAACAGATAACATGCTGCCATTCCTGGATATTAAAATAATGAAATGCCAAGAAAAACTTAAATTTGGAATATACAGAAAGAATACACATGCAGATAATCACATCAAAGCTGACAGTTTAAACCCTACAGCACACAAACATGCAGTAATTAACAGTTTAACACACCGGCTAGTTAACCTACAAATTAGCAAAGAAGAATATTTTAAAGAATACAAACAAATAGAAGAAACAGCAGTTAAAAATGGTTTTAAAAAAGAACTAGTACATAAAAAGGTGCAGAAATTCAAGAGACAAAAACATATCAAAGAAACCACAACGCTTTCAGCAAAAAAAGATAAACTTATTTTTAAAAAATTCACATATCATCCATGGGCCACAAAAAAATTTCAGAATATTCTTAAAGATTTAAATATCAGGTTGGCACCGATTAATAGATTTAATGTTCAAAATTTGCTGATAGATAATGTTAATGACAGTATTCCACAAGAAGAAAAATCAGGTATTTACAAAATAAACTGTGCAGAATGTGAAAAAATCTACATAGGGAAAACAAAGAGAAACATTGGCACACGGTTAAAGGAACATTTCAGGAACATAAAGTACAAGCAAATAGAGAAATCAGCAGTAGCATATCATTTTTGGACACAAAATCACGACATAATAAATAAAACAAAATTATTAAAATCAGTACAAGGACCTACGGAATTAGCAACCTGGGAGAAAATCTACATCTACAAATACAAAAACAGCATAATGAACTTCGACATTGTCAGGGATGAAAACATAAACTACAAGTTTATCACACCGCCACCAGAGCAGAATATACATTCCCACAGCTCAACGAATGATCCGACAGTTGAACCTTAGCATGGCTGAAGATGGGAACAAAATGTTCTCGAAACCGGTTCCATACATTTATGAAAAGTAAGTGAAGCTTTAAGAGTGTGTAGTTCAACTGAATCATACAATGATATCCATTAATATGATTGGCTTCACTGTGTTAAGTTCCAATTTTACATTTAAGTAATATATATATATGTTTAGACTGTAATTTGAAATACATAGGAAAAACCAAGAGAAATCTGACAATTTGGAAGAAAGAACATTTTAGAAACATCAAATTTAAACAGACGGAAAAATCGGCAGTGGTACATCATTATTGGAGCCATAATCACGAAATAAGCCCAGAGATAAAACTTCTAAAAGAAATAAAGAACCCATTTGAGTTTGCCGAAAATTTTCATCCTAAAATATAAAAAAATTGCAATGAGTTTTGACCTTCCGCGTAGAGTCACCTTTCTAGATTCATTTCAGATCCACCAGAGGTCACAGTTCACACAACTTGCAAGGGACCTACACACGAGCATAAGAAATCACTGGGTCAATGGCTGAGGATGGGAATGCTGGTTCCCGAAACATTGTTCCAATTTAGAAAAACATAGTAAGTGAAGTGTACAAATAAGTTACCCATAGTGTATAATTTTAAACATATACTGACATAATTCTAGAAAATGCACATATTGGAGTGCTATGTAGAGTTACACGCTTGGTTAAAATTTCTTGGATGATTTCTGTTTTCAGGATGTCTTCAGTGTTTCCTCATGTGAATCCAACAATAATATCTAAGCATAAAGAAATTACATTTACCCTTATTTCAGTCTTCACTTTTAGATATTTCCTGGTGGCAACATTCTTTGTGTTTGTTACTAACAGAATCCAAGTTGTCACATTCTATTTCATGAAAACTGTCACTATTTGAGAAACAATGTCTTTGTAATCCAGCGATTTTATCTTGCATAGAAAAGTGTTTACTAATTTGTTTAATGAAATACATTTTATCCAAGCAGCCAATTCCTTCTAGGAAAGAGCATCCTCAAATTTAAGATCATGCACCAATTGTCTAATGTCATAGCCAATGAAAATTCCTTCCTTTAATGCTATTTATTTGGATTAGACTTTATCAACATGGCCATTCCTTACAAGATAATAATTTACTTTACCTCTACTAATGTTCATTTTAGTATAAAAAAATATTTATTTTGTCTATGCAAAATCCAAGACAATTCTTCATTCAGAATCCTAACTTTTTGAACAAAATGTTAAAGTTACTACAGCTGCACAGTTCAACACTTTCAGAGATGCAACAGTTCCATATGAGACTTTTAGTGTTACTTTTATTCCCTCTGCAAGTAGATTCCATCCCTTAGTCATGATGCTAAGAGTTCAGCAGCCTTATAGAGAGCAAGATCTTTCAAGGTCATTAATTTCACTTTGTGTAATGAGATGGGGGCTCGGAATAGCTTATACTCTGTTCTGCATTATCACTTTCATCACATAACATTACTCCATTATCATCTTCATGATTACTTTCATAATCAACAACTGCTTGGTATACTGTGGCATGGGAAATTCATCAGTAAAACTGGTCTATGGACATTACATCAGAATGTTTACACAAAAGAATGTTTACTTTTCCACTGAATCCAGCTACTTTCCGGGAAACAAAAGCAGCAGTCTGTAGAGTGATCCTTTTGTTCCCTCCAAATGAATGTCATGTAATGGATGACTTTTTTACTTTTAACTGTGCTCCGAGGTTCATTGCACAGTTTTACTGCATGGATGTGGTAGAATTTTGTCCTGATCTCCAATTTTACATCTGAAATAAAGTTCATATGCTTTATTTAATCATGATAAGAATGGTCTTCTCTTCTTTTTGGGCATAAATTTTGCAAATATATAATAGAACAAGGTGTGGGCTTTGATACACTTTCTTAACATGTTTCTTCCACTATTTATTAACTTTTACGAATCGAGCACAATACATCAACATGCCACAGATAACTAATTACTATTGTTCAGGTTATGTCACTCTCAGAAAAATACTGCTTGTCACCGCATAGCAAAATTTTCTGTAGCACTGCAGATACCAGCAATGTGACCCTCGCTTTCTCAAAAACAGTATGTGATAGTAGAAAATGGATTCCAAATTTGTAATCAGAGAACAAAAATCTATCCTTCAGGAAACAATTTATAAAGCAGTGTGATTTGTCTCTGTGAAGCCTTAGCTTCAAGAAGGTACTATTTTTGGAAAAATCATTTTCTGGAACAGGTCTTCATACAGATTCATTATGAGCCATTATGCAATATTTAGAAATACAAGAAAGTTCAATAAAGTGTTAGCATAGTAAAACTTAATGCCTGCAGCACATTTGGGGCAATCTCTGAGAAACGTAAACTATACAAAGGGAGCAAAAAAAATTGCAATTGGTACTTTTAAATGACAGCCTTAGCCGTTTTCAAATTTCACATTACAAAAATTGCTGCAGTTATATTGAAATGATAAAAAACTGCAACTTTAAATGATCACTACAAATGCTTAAACCAAATTACTTTTTTTTCCCCTAAAAATGCTTTAAAAATCTGCTAATTATAGCAAGAGTGTAAACCATGCCACACCTTGCAAACTACTTGGAAATGGATTTTCTAGGCAGAAGGATTTCTTTTGGCTGCACTTTCTCCTAAGCATCTTTGCCTTACTCTTAATCTTCTGGTTCTGGAGGTCTTTTTTTAAACCTTATATTTAAATTATTTTGATATTAATGAGTTCCTTGATACTTTGGGTTAAACATTTGTTGTCTTGCTAGGAGAATAATTTGTAAAAGCATTTTAAACTATTTGGGATTTGAACTTGGAAACTGCTAGTTTATATGTACAACAGTGATGATCTCAGGATACAGTATTATCCCGAGCAACCAAAAGTTTGTTTACGCTTAAAAGAGATGCAGCAAGCCTGTGGCTTATGGTTGGTCACTAATGCAAGTTATAACTTTACAGTAAGTTTTCAGAAATTGCAGAAGAAAAGAAATGCAGTGAATTACTTACAAATGATTTATTAACACACACAAATTGTGCATGACTGCCCTGTTGGTGCGGAGGTACAGTTCCCCATACTTCATCACCAATACTATATTCCCTGCCTACTCCTAGTCCCTTAGAAACAATGTGTCCAGAGAAGTCACGCCCAAGAGTCAAAGGAAATTCTAATACTTCTTTTAAACTGCAGGCCTCAATTTGCCTTAACTTGCTTAATGCTACTGATCCATATCCACCTGAAAATCAAATTAGCATAATTACAGAGAGAGTAAGTTTTGAGTATTCCTTAGTAATCATTCAGATAATTTGCTGAATAATGTTATTTAGGTTCATCTAATATAGAAATTTAATATTTATTTCTCTTAAGTTTCAAATAGAAATTTTAGCGTTCAATCCACTCTTTTTGCTTGAACATTAGTTATTGTTTATATATTATTGAGAAAATGTGTTAGGAATGGGTACTTTTAAATAGTTTAGTGTTCAAAATTTTTATGTGCATAGAAATCAGTTATTGCTGTATTTATAAATCTTATATGTCTTTTAACATTGTACACTATACATACCAACCATTGCAATATCAATAGGATTAACAGATGACGCTGACACACTGATAACTACATCATTAGGACTTTTGACAATGGGTATTCTTGCAGCTTTTGAAAACTGCAACTCTTCTAATTCTCCATAGCTATGTAACTGCCATGCTTGCATTTTTGTGTCGTGTTCAAGTTCTATCTTTGCTGCTTGTGCAGATGCTGTCATTCGCCTATATAAAGGTTCTGAAAATATATTCAAATGTTTGAGCTTTCTTAAAGATAATACAATTCCAAACATTCCTTTTGCTTCCATTTTTCCAACATATATGGACAAGCTGGTATTAAGTTTCCAAAAATTTGTCTTGAGGTTAGAAAAGTTCCAATATAGTTTGAACTGGGTTAACAGCACATTCTTCCTATCACCAAAATTACAATTATGATATTTTCAGTTCTGTGATTTTGCTTTATTCCCCCATCCTTTCAACTGTTATGTATACAAGTTTGCTATAATTCCACAGTAATCTTGCGGTACTATTTGTTTACAATTCCCCTTTGATGCAAGCCCCAATCCGGCCGTCAAATTACACAATTGTTTTGTTTCCGTGTCAGTGTAGGCACATTACTCCTTTTATTTCTGTAAACAAACCTTTCATAATTTAATGGTAAATAAATAATTTATAAGCAGGAAGTACCATTGCACACATTTTTAAATTTCAATTTTCGTCCTAATAAGAAACATAAAAATACAAGAGCTAAACAGGCAGGATTAATTTTTTTTACTTGTGTTGGTAGTTCTGATTAGCTATTTGTGCATCAATTCAGAATCTGTAACAATGTTGCTATACTTAGACATAACTACTTTACGTTTTTTTTTTCCTTATGTATAGCACGGTATTTTTCTGGTTTATTTAAAGTTTTTTTTTGAGACTTTTTCTGACTTCTGTGAAAAAATAGTCTAAAATTCATATTTTCAGAACTGTCACAAAAGTAGGTATACTGAAGTTAATACATTCAATAAACACATGAAAATGTAATATTACAATGTAAAAACCATTTGGAAATTAATAATCACGGGTATTTAGTAATTAGGCAGGTTTATTAGCCAGACTTACATATTTTGTTAATTTGTTGTAGCTCAGTGAATAGCTCATACAGAGAGAATGCCGAAGTATGATAATAGCTATATACAGATAAGAAAAAAAGAAGAAGGACTAACGATGCTTTTTATTTGAGATGTATATGCACTATTGTTCAAATATAGTAAAGAGTAACCTTTGAATATACATCACTCAACTAATTGTTTAAAGTCCCCCAGATTTAACACTAAAGAGTGCACGAATTGCATATAGAGAACCATAGGAGTCAAAACACGATTTTTTTCATTATATAGCGTAAGTTGACTGAATGCGCACAATCGCACATAATTATATTTGTCGTTACAACCAGGGTTGAAAGTACTAGTACTGCTAGTGGAATCGTTCCGAGCGACAGCGGAGAGAGTCGAAGGTAGTGACTTGCACAGTTATAACTAAATAAGACTTCTCAAGCAGTGGCACAATAGCTCAGGCAGTTAGAGCGTCATGCTGCAGTTGTGAAGATAGTGATTTTGAATTCGAACATCACGACGCTTTTTTTTTTTTTTTTTTTTTCTGCCGGAGTTACAGGAGATTTGCCACAATTGCAATGATTTACTCCCTGAATTAGTTGCGAATTGGAATAAGAGCAGTTTGCCACATTTACAACTATTTACTGACTAAACCACTGTATCCACTGCTTTCTATTATTTATTCGAGGTTAGCCGACAGATTGGGTTAATGTGTGTATATGTGAATTAGTTGCGAATTGGAATAAAAGCAGTTTCTACAGTTACAATGATTTACTCGCTAAACCACTGGTTCATCGGTTTCTAGGATTTACTTGAGGTTAGCCGACAGATTAGGTTAGTGTGTGTGTGTGTGTGTGTGTGTGTGTGTGTATGAATTAGTTGTGAATTGGAATAAGAGGGCGTTTTCCACCGTTGCAATATTTCATCCGCCTAACAATGCTCTCACTCTAGACTGGCTAGCCGCTGTCGTTATAAGCAGGGCTGAAAGCACTAGGAATCTCCTGCTGCAGTGGAATCATGGAATCTCCGAGCGGCTGGCCAGCACCAAGCGACAGCGTAGTTCACTCCACGAATTGTGTCTCATGTTGAATGTACTTTTTTATTTGTTAAAAATAATGTAACCTACGTGTTGCCCTGTGAAAAATGAATTGTTTGTGCGTGGTACGCGGGTAAAATATTAGGCTTGGCGGCCTATGCTCACTTCTTTTTCGTAAATATAAATTGAATGAAATGAACGGTGTTTGACCTTTGTTTGCTACACCACAGGCGATGGACACTGATGATACATGAGATGAAGTTATAAATTGGGAAAGGGTTTTTAAGGAAGGAAACGTTTCAGGCCTAAGTTTGGAGTACCTCCCCGGCATTTGCCATTTATGAGGACTGAGGAAAACGTGGAAAAACCCTGTCAGGAGATCAGTCCTTGCGGGATTCGAACCCCAGACCTCCCGCTCACGAGTCCGCGCCGTAACGACCTCGGCCACCCGTGGCGGTGTAAATATAAATTGATAGGGGCCGGTAAATCACTGTAATGAGGGAATTGTTAAGCGGGTAAAATGCTGTAACGGTGGAAAACGTGCTTTTATTCCAATTTGCAACTAATTCATATATACATATGTTAACCCTAAAGCTAACCTCGGGTAAACTCTAGAAACCAGTGGACCCAGTGATTTGCCTATGCTCGTCTTCTTTTCGTAAATAAAAATTGTTAGTGTCGACTAAATCACTGTAATGCTGGCAAATATCCTTTGATTGTAGCAGGGGGAAAAAATGGCAAACACCAATTTATAGGCCATTCAGTGCATGATACTGTGTTACCGAGTAAACCGTTGTAATTGTGCCAAATCTGCTTTATCCAGAAAAAAAAAAAAAAAAACTGGGAAGGGAGGATTCGAAACCACTGTATTCCCAACTTTAGCATGAAGCTCTAACCGCCTCAGTTCTCGTGCCACTGATTGTGAAGCCTATCTATCTATAACTGTACGTTATACTTTTGGCTCTCTCCGTTGTCACTCGGAGAACCATGATTCCACTGCAGCAGAAGATTCTTAGTTTCAGTCCTGCTTGTAACGACAAACTCGGGATTTGCAAGCAGCAAGAGATTCCACGATTCCACTAGCAGTAGTTTTCAGCCTTGCTTGTAACGCCAAGTGATAATTATCTTATTGATGCTGCAAACCCATTGAAATGCACTATAGCAAACAGTTATAAAAGTACACAAACACGAAAATCGCAAAACACAAGCACTAAAGGTGCTTTCACTCTGGGTCACGCTCCAAAGGACTAATTCTCTTTTGTTATATATTTGCTTTTCGCCACGATTGCGGAAAAAAAAGATGCAGGTGGCCTCGTGGCAGATGGTTTGCTGCTGTAGGATTTTGCATTTTTTCCGTACAGAAAGATTCATCCTGGTAAAATGTTACTACTCCTTTCAGCGGAGGAGAACTTCCTTAGGCGAAGGTAGTTTAACTTTGACAGATATAGGCAAATAATTTGGGTGTGATAGCCCAGATGGTTCGAGCGTTGTGAATTTCAATAGGCGAAAAATAGTATAGGTGCGACAACATTTGCATTTCTAAACTAACACTAAGCAGCGAGAATTAGTGTGTGCATGGAGGCGCGATAACACCGCAATTTCAAACTAACACTAAGAAGCAATAATTAGTGTGCATGCATGAATTAATTGCGAATTCCATACTAACACCAAGAAACGATAATTAGTGTGTATGTATATGAAGTAATTGCGAATTGCAATAGGCGAAAAATAGAAGGGGCGCGATAACATTCTCAATACCAAACTAACGCTCTAACGCTAAGGAGACTAAGTTTCAGTTTAAGAGACGTTCGGTTTTCTGTGCTGCCGAATTCCAACAGACGAAAAATAGAAGAGGCGCGATAACATTCGCAACTCCAATCTAGCGCCAAGGAGGCGAATTTTCAGTTTGAGGCGTTCGAGGAGGCGTAGCTTTTCTCAGGATGAACCTCTCTCTATTGGCATGCGGAGTTATTTGGAGCGATTTCATAAATTTTTAAATTTCTTTCTAACCGAAAGGGAAATTAGAATGCTTTATCGAGCCAAGAATTTAGTTCACATTGTAGATATTCGCAGTACGTGTGATAAATGATGCAAACATATTCGTATGCATGAATGAATTTTTCCATAGGAATTCGGAAATACAAGACGTGAAGGGTGCGTCTGAAGTTCCATACTGCCTCCTACGCTTAGCCCTCCTCCACGTTTAATAGTTTTTGGGTGTGGATTTCATCACTGTCCCGGTTACCAAATTTTGCTCATGAACAATTATATCATGTTCATAAATATTACCATAGATGGCTGTCCGCGTATGCCGCACGTCCATTCGAAACAATAATAATCCTGGCAATATGAACTGTGAATTAAATGCATGGAAATTTTCCCTACAACACAGGCCGTGCAGCAGAATAATAACACCACCCAAAAACAGGTCCTTTTGCGGATTTTCGAGACATTGCGCCTATTTACCATTTCCTGTTACACGAAAATATACTCTACTTTAACTCCACAGTTCCATTCGCACAAATGCACATGCAATCTTTGTACATCATGGGAAATATGAAACTAAGGAGTTGGATGTCATGTATTCAAAGATTATGAATTCTTTAGTATTAGGAGGATGATTGCTTATTTTCAGCTGAATTATTACCTATGATTACATTTCTAAACAATGTATTGTTTATTTCGCCATGACATTGTATTTTTTTCACTTTTCTGCTTTCAGACTACTTATTGATGTAGGGTTGGCAACTTTGATCATTTTACACATTTTGACCAATCTTGACTAACTTGATTTTAGAGAAATGTAATCCGTAATCGGAATGGACAATGGAGGCGGTGATTTATTTAAAAGAAGTATGGATTGCTGAAAGTGAAAGTCAAAGGGACGTGTGATTTCTGTTGAAAAGGCAGAATAGTAAAAATTTTATCCATATTAGATTCTGAAATTATTTTTAGACGTATTTCCCCATTTGATTTGCAACTACTAAATGTTTCAAAATAGTGGCATTAATGCAATCTTGTGAGGTTAAGATAATTTTTTTTTGTAACGATACAAATACAAAGTCGTCACTATGCCAACATTTCAGGAATCCTGTGTAGAGGTAGCGTTACAATGTTTAAGTAAATCCATAACGGTAGAGGATTTATGTTTTTTACTGAAGACTATGCTTGCTATGTGAATGCAGCCAGAAATCAGTGCTGTTGCTGGTTTTTAAATAACATTTTACTTTTTCTTCCTTTCCCTTATTTTTTTTTATTTTGTTATATGCATGTGCATTATTGCATGTTTTGACAGATTAAAGTTTCTGTACAGTGGGCATATCAGGATATAAATTACCAGTTACAAAACTGTTAATGGATTAAGTAATTTTTATTGTAAATTTATAGTTGACTTGTCAAAATAATATATGTCGCCAATCAGATCTAATCTAGAAATATATTGTAGCCTACAGACATTTTTGAATGCAACTTCATTACGTGCATCTCATAATTAAAAGTAGGGAAGTTTGAAAGTGGGATGCATATATTTAAGTTTCATAAAGTAAATTTACCGATAAGCATAAAAAAGGCATTCTGCCATCATAAAATAACCGCACATTTGAAAAGTGATACGAAAATGATTGAAACTTTAATATATGCATCCCACTTCCAAACATCCTTTCCATGTATGTGAGTCAGTTTTAAATTTACTTATAACAGGAGAGTAATTACTTTAGTTAGTTCAATTCCTGGAGCATTCAGTGAGTTCATGAAGCAATCACAGAGACCTACGAACATAGAACTTATCATTTACAATTATCACGTAGAACACAATCTACATTTATAAAAATATGGGGTATATCTGCAAAATAACAATCAAAATGAAAAAGCAACACCTAGAAAATCTCAAACAAAATAACAAAAACCAGAGAAGCAGAAACAGACAAGCTTTACTACATAAATGGTTACATATGCATTGGTATAAAATTATTGCAGTGCTTTTAATGCAGTTTATTACATTGCCACTCATATATTCCTTTATAGAACAATAGGCATTTTTACTAGGTATTTTCTAAGAGCAGATTTAAAGGATTTAGCATTGTTTATTAAGGCTTTTAAGCTAGAGGGAAGAGCATTATATACCATAATAATCTCCTTTTTGATGGCAGGTAAATGTTGAAGCCTGTCTATGTAGATTTGATTTTTGTTTAGTATGCTTTTGAATATTTTGATTTTTAACAACTTTATCTCTTATACAAAAGTTCATGGGAGATTATATAATATATTTTTACATGGAAGAGTTAAAATTTCAAATTGCCTAAAGAGATTGCATGAATGTCTGCTATGTGTACCAGCGATTATTCATATTTTTTATGTAATAGGAATACATGCTCACTTTCAACTGAATTTTCCCAAAATGTAAGACATTATTTTATTATTGAGTTGAAATAAACAAAATAAACTAGTTTTAATGTCTTAATTGACTCCAGCATTACTGTATGATAAGATTGATGTGATCTTTCCATTTCAGATAATTATCAATTATTAAACCAAGGAATTAAATATATTTGGTTTGTAGAAGTATACTGTTATAATGTGCTATCTGTAATGGGGGATCTGGAGATTGTGGGTGATGAATTTCATAACATTTGTTTTATATAGATGTAGAGACAATTTTTTTGCCTTAAACCATACATACAAAGAACTCAGGACTAGATTTACTTTAGGAATGTTACCAAACATTCATTCAAGTGTAAAATACATTTTTTACAATAGCTATTAAATATTCATAGAAAGCATTGATTATTTCATGTCAAGAAACAGCAATTAATTCTGTTACTTTGTATATAAGTCATTGATTTTTCTTCTTGTTTTATTATTAAAAGATTAAAAAGTTGACATTAAAAATTCTTTTAAACCAAGTGTAAATTAACATCAATATTTTCAGACTCTCTGAATCTTGCATAAGTGATAATTGTAAAACAGCACACAGGCATTTTATTGTGTAATACACATATTACAGTTATTATAGTTAATATGATAGTAACACATAAACACATATAATTATACATATGTATATGCAGGGAAAGCTCACTTTTTCCTACTGTGATGATCTATTTCACGCTAGTTTTTCATATACTGTTAAGACACTGACTGATTTGTTCTTTTGTTACTCCATTTCTCACTACACTGGCTGCTTCTCAAGAGATTTCCATTTTACTCTTCCTCCTCTTGACCAATCTGGACCTGTATGTTCCTTGTAGAGGTCTGTCCATCTTCTTCTGGGTCTGCCTCGTGTCCTTTTTCCTATGGAGATCCTTTAGATCCATCTATTGTCCTGCCTTCTTGCGATGTGACCATGCCATTGCTACTTGCTTCTGGTAGCTATTTGTGCCGTGTCTGTTGTCTGAGATAGCTGCTTTATTAATAGGTATTTTGCCCTTCATAGTTATTCCTAGGATCTTGCATTGCATTTTACTTTGGCATTAGGAGGCCTCCTTAGGAGATAAAATGCTAAAATACATATTTATATCAACTTGGAATAATAAAATTACCTTCAAGAGTAATGTTAGAAACTAGAACAGACTGTTCAAGACTTTTGAAACATAAACACAAGTCACACTAAAATATATGATGTTTCAAGTTGAAGTCCTTTTTAAAGAAAAGGCATAAGTATATAGTTGAGAAATTATTAAGCACATTATGTTTATACCCACACCCTTTTATTATTATTTATTTGGTTTATTTACAGACGCTCTTTAACATCTCAGGTCATCAGCCTCCCATTCTGTTCAGGGCATGAAACGGCAGACAAATTTTGCTCAGAGGTCTCTTTTTTCATGCTGGAGGTTCTTTTTCATGCCGTAAATGTACTACACGGGGCCCATGGCTTTACTTTCCTTCCAAAGGAAGCCTTACTTAGGATTTTGCAAAAAAACCCAATTGTCCTGGCCAGAATCGAACCCACGATCTTGGGTTTAGGAGACAAGTATGGTAACCACTGCACCACCAGGACTGACCTATACACATGCCCATAATATATACATACAATACATACATTCATACACAAATACATACATGACTGTGGATTCTTTTTAATTAAAAAAAAAGCAATTACTTTTTACAGAAATAATTAACATGCTGTGAAATTTGACTTAAAAACTGAGGTATTTTGTGCATCATCCTTTAGTGCAAGACAAATAATAATTGAGCTAGCAGTAAATGTATTATAATTGTATTTGACAATTCTATGTTCCTAGGTCTCTGTGACTGCTTCGCTAACTCACTGAATGCTCCAGGAATAAACTAAATAAAAAATGCATTTCAATATGTTCTGTAATTAGAAAAAATAGTTCCTACCTTGTATTCCATTTTATCAAGACTACTACAGATCTGGTTTGAAATAAAATGTTCTGTAATATTCCATAATCTTCAGCAATATCACATTCTTCCTCATGCTTTCCCCACTTCTTTAGAACTTTTACTATTTTCTGTAACTTAAGCTATAATATGTTTACTATTTTCTGTAACTTAAGCTATAATATGTACATTGTGGACAACGTACTGTACATGGACAAATCTTCAGCTGTCAACTAGGTCCTTTGGTCACTAACTTCAGCACAGTTAAGAAGTCTTTAACAAATTTTTATTTTTACAAATCTTGATGGGTGACTGAACAAACACCTGCACCCAAAAGAGATGGTAAATTCACATTAATGAGAAGATGGAGGAGGCAGCATAACCTTTGGGGACAGGGTTTCAGGGTGGTGTCTGCACATAAAAGAGGTAGAAGAACCACGTTAATAAAAGGGTGAAAGCTACAGGTATAGTACAGGCAAACAAAGCTAGCTGTCATTGAATAATTGTAAGCTGTAAACCAATCTTTATGACTGTTTTGTTAACTCACGGAATGCTCTAGGAATTAAACTAAACTAAACCAATTGAAATTGCATTATTTTGTTTACTGTCTGGCCACTGCTAAAAATTCTTAGAAATAAATATTAACATCGCATAAATGGGAATTCAGGAATAAATATTAATTTTTGAATAAAAATAGAATCTTGCCCTCAAATTATCAAAATAAAAGATTAAAAAATTTAAATTAAATAGGAATTTTAAACATTATTTTTAATAGAAATTTCAAGAGAAATAAGTTTCTGTTCAAATTGTTCAATAAATTGAATTATCCATGTTTGAATTAAAAAGAGATCACTGTATATGCCAGTTACAGCTATTATAGTTGATGCTATTGGCATATGAAACTTAAGGATGTAACAGAATTACAAATTAAATCAACAGAGCAAACTAAAGAAAAAATGTAGAATACCCCATGGGCCCCAAAATCAGTAATATTTATAACCAACAATCTTGTTCTTTGTTATGTAAAAATAATGTCCTGAATATTTTGAATGTGCATGGCATTGTTCCCATTAACTAGATATGATTACTTATCTAATATAGCTATATTGTAGTTGCTGCATTATAAACCTGAATTGTAATTGTGGTCTGTATGCAGTACAAGAATTTTATGTCTTCAAAATTTTAATCTGTACTTCTTAAGCTTAGATCTTTGCTTTCCTTTCCGCATTATTCCATAAAAATAGCTGTTTGTTTAATTGAAATCATTGTATGATTGAGTCAAACTAAACACTTTTATTGCTGCACTTACTTGTCGATGTAGAATCGGTTTCATTAAATTAATAAAATCACTACAAGGACCTACAGAATTAGCAACGTGGGAAAAAAATCTACATATACAAATATAAAGACAGTTTAATGAATTTTGATACCTCTGGGAATGAAAACATAGACTTTAAGTTCATTACACCTCCTCCAGAGCAGAATACACATTCTCAGAGCACAGAAAGCATGCAAGCAGAGAGTGCAGGAAAAGAGAAAAATCTCCCCTGTCAAAACAAAAACTTGTCTGTTACATGGGAAGTCTTTCTTGACAGTATTCTGGGACCATTAAGGCATTTTGCTCATCAATTTTCATCATGAACATTAAACAGTCAATGCAGCATATTACTGCCTGATTCTGGCTAAGGCAAAATGTTGAATCTGTTGAAAGACACTTGACAGGTTTTCCTCCTCCAAGACAATACCTGTATGCACACAGCTACTTTGACAAGGGAAAACTTAAGGAAATCCACTGGATAGCATTGGAACTCCTCTCTATAGAAGCATTAAGCAGGTTGGCGATTTGACAGTGAGATGTAGAAGCATTTGTGCACAATTAGCTGTAAATTCGATCCCACTCTTTCTTCAATACTGTAATTAATTAGCTTCTTATACGTTGTGAAAATTGTGATTGTAAATTGGGAAATTATGCATAAAAATGGATATTATCCCATTTTTATTTAATTTGGTTTGTATAATGTACAAAATAAAGTTTTAGTTTATAATGCAGGGTGAGGCATTATAGTGTTGTGGCCATTTTACTCTGAAACGAAGAGAAAAATCAACCGGAGAATAGGCTCACAAGTTGCTAAAAATTTCTAACAGATGGCTGCCTCCTTTCAGAATATCAATCTCTGTATAAGTTACAAGCTGCTATAGCATTCTTATGAGCTTAGCCATAAATGTAAACTATATTGATCCTCTCATTGATTGTGTGTTGAACATCCATAATTGAAAACAAAGTGGCTGACTGAGAATAATATCCTTTTAGGTTTGAATTGGCAATGATGAGCACTCATTTGTGTATCGATGTCAACAAATGAGCATCTTCGTATAAACAAATGAGTTTCCTTCATAGCAACAACAAAACAAAAGAGAGAGAAGTGAAAGTAAGTGAATAATATTTGCTGTCTTATTTTTCCAATATCTCATCATCTATCACCCATAGCTGATAGATGTACTAGGACTTTTATACTAAAAGTTTAATGCTCTATCCATTCCTGGAAAAAGAAATACACCATTCCAGTTGAAAAAAACAAAATTGATTTTGAAATGACCTTGATAATGACATTTCCAATGACGAGTTAAGGTTGCTGTCTAATGTCCCATTAAGAGCACTTTAAATTTTGTCTGAAGCATCTTTTGATTTTCTCCTTTGTTTTGGAGTAAAATGACTGTGACACTATAAATGCCTCACCCTGTATTTGGATCATCCTCATAACTGGCTATTAAATTATAGGTTTGAATCGCACAAACCACCTGTAACAATTGAAAGACAACAAATTTGGTACTGAGAAATATCAAAAACAATAAAACAAAAGTCACTACATACTATGTTGTTGCACTGGAAATGACTAAATTCTTAAAACTATTCATTAATGAAAAGTTTATTAAAATATGCCTATATAAAGTTACTAGTGTAATATGTTCCAAACAATTGATACTTTTAACAGCAAAGAATTATCATGTACAATTCAAAGAATAATCAGCCATGTGTAAAAATTGGGTTGATAGTGAAATAGTTAAAATTAAAATCATTTTAATGGATATCATTGTATTAATGGATATCATTGTATGATTCAGTTGAACTGCACACTCTTAAAGCTTCACTTACTTTTTATAAATGTATGGAACCGGTTTCGAGAACATTTGTTCCCATCTTCAGCCATGCCATTGAACCTTAAGGTTGAACCTTAGCATGGCTGAAGATGGGAACAAATGTTCTCGAAACCGGTTCCATACATTTATAAAAAGTAAGTGAAGCTTTAAGAGTGTGTAGTTCAACTGAATCATACAATGATATCCATTAATATGATTGGCTTCACTGTGTTAAGTTCCATTTTACATTTAAGTTAAAATCATTTGTCGCTACTTTCTTAGTGCTAAAATTAATGATACAGCCCAGTTACATATTTTCATCTGGAGAGTGATGAAGAACATTTACTTCCTGATTATTTGCTTTCTACTAAAAGGGAAACATTATTTGAGGCTCCATGTGGCTTTAGAAAAAAGAAACTGAACTTACACAATTAGGTATCAATTGCAACAGATAGGACATGAGCATAATTGGCGAAAAATAATGATCGGATAAGTAGAATGAAAAGCTGGTTATAAGGGCATTAATGAAATTTTTTAATTTCTGTTGCATTATATATTAAGAGGTACTATGGGGTGATGTAATAAATGTGAAATCTATCATTGATGGTGCTATTAAAAGAGCCAATGGAATTAAATCTGCTCTGAAGTATTGCAAAATCCAAATGGTGCTTCAAGATGTGGACTTGATTTGAGGATATTTTTCACTGTAACACAAAAGTATAATTAGTAATAGAAAAATGCCCAATTTTTTTTAATTTGCACAATGAAATATATAATATGTATTGATTTTATGTCTAATAATATGTTAAATTTATGTATACTATTACTCTCTGTAATCACTTATCATTCACAAAATTGTATTTTTTTTATTTTAGATATTGAATTGAAATAAAGATATTAAGGTGGATTTTTGGACCTGTCAAAGATACAGAATAACCAAGGGTTAACTGCCCTATATCAGGATATAGACATTATAACATAGGTTACAAAGGCTGAACTAGGCAGGACATGTATATAGGATGGATGATCAAAGAAAGAGGACAGGAAGAATGTATGGTAAAAGGCCAGTAGGGAGACCAAAAGACAGGCAGATTGACACACTTACACAGGATGCTAAGGAATTATTGGGAATTACCACTTGGAGAAAGGCAGCTCTGGACAGAGACATTTGGAAGAGAGTGATAAAGGAGGTGAATGCCCGACTTTATGCTGTAATACCAAGGAAGAAGAAATTGAATTCCTAAGCTTTGTAAGTAAATTGAAGTAGAGTTTGGCATTCCTGACTGATAAATAATAGTACGAATTGCTGCCTTCAAGGACATAATCAGAATATCGCAAACAAAAATAATATGAGAATAATAACTGAATCATACAATGATATCAATTAATAAGAATAATATGTTGAGGTGCTTCATACTAAAAATGTCTGTATTGAAATCAACTTTAATGGAAAAACAATACCATTTTTGCAGTGTCTAAAATCATTAAATTATTACAAAAACTAATATATCAAAGTATGTCAATCAGAAACTTTAAAGATAACTGCAATTAAAAGGTTTTAAAACAATGGCAAACAGTTTTTAACTATTTGCTAATCATCTTACCATGGACATAATCCAAAGGCAAAGACTGGAACCTTGCTGACGATAAAGGAAATTTGCCTTTGAAACATGTCCAAGTAAGTGGAATAAAACTAGTGAAATTTGAGTGATTTCGTCATAAATAATTGGTTATATCATTTCTTTGCTCATTTGCTGCCAACATAGAAGCCATGTTTGGCCTAATGTACATTTGTGAGCAATTCCTTTCTAAACATAATACTGTTAGAGAGAGAGAGAGAGAGAGAGAGAGAGAGAGAGAGAGAGAGGATCTGACATAACAAACACTTACTTGCTGTTATAAGTAGCTGTCCATTATATGACATTAAATGCTTGTGGCATAATGTAAGTAAAATGAAAGAATGTTACTTTTTAACATAAACACAAATACTATGTAAATCATTAATACCAGTAAAATCTGAGAAATGTGTATAATATGCAATTTTTCTATAATGACCTTACTTCTCATCAGTACCGCAGCATGTGATAGATTGTATTCAATTACCTTTAGCAATGAAAATATTTATTTATTTACTATTTAAATACAACTACAAAATACATATAATAATTAACATATCATTTTTAACCCCAAATCAATTTCTAACCACAATAATAGTAACCGAGCCCCAATCTCCAGTTCATCAGAGTTTCCTGCTGGAATATCCACTAGACTTTGGCTCAGTTCCTTTCTCCACCTATTTTCAAATAACAGTAAATCGCTAATACTACAAAATACAATGTTAACTAAAAATAAACTCTTAAATTAATCAAACAATATTGAAATGCTAAGAAAAAATAAAAATATTAACTACAAAGGGGCCTCCAACAAGCATTTTAGATATGACTTCTCTTAATTACAAAAAAAAAAATGAAATATAATAATCGGTTTAATGCTACCACCTTTGTCTAAATTCTAATATAATTAAACAAAATACAATATTTCCACTTTGATTGCATCAGTCCCTGGTTCATCAGCAGCAGCCTACTGGAATTCCAGGGAACCAGGCTCTAAAGGTCATAAAATACTATTACTAAGTTCTTATTATTTTAGTACCAATTATATTACAAAATAACGAACATACTCTACATCTTACATCATCAAAAGTTATCTGATCTGTTTCCAGTCCCCATACACCATAACTCCAGGTTGTTGATGCATCGGGAACCAAACTATAATCAATTTAATTATTTCCGTAATAATAATTCTCTCTCTGCCTGTCTCTCTAATCCCCTATGTCTAGACTGTCTTCTCTGTATAACTTTAATCTTCCTCCACCATTTATCGTTAACTTTGCACAAGTATTCTCCCATCATTTTTATATTTTTATCTCCTTTGATTGTTAATATCTTTCTTATTAAAATTTCTCCCTCAAATTTATTCCATTTCTCTTTCCAAACCTGTAGTCTCCACCTCTTTGTTTACTCACAATATAAAATGCTATGGTACTCATTATCAGGTTTCCTGCACATGAGATATTCATTCCCACAGATTTTTCTCAGTCCTCTTAGATTTCTTACTCTGGATCTGACCCAAGTCAAACATTCCTTCCCTAATTTATCACAAATTTCTAGTTACTTCTTCCATCCCCAAACTCTTTTTATCTCTCGATACATTCTCAATGAACTCTTCTCCCTAAAGCTTGCAAAGATTTCTTGTTTTTCAGTATCTTCAATTCTATCGCTTACTTCTTTCTAAAACTCCTATATCTACGTTGCTTATCAACAACAATTCCCCATACCAACTTTTTCAACAATATTCTGGATTTCAAGCACCCTTGACCTTTCCCATTTAGACTTTTCCTTTGCACCAAGACATTCCTTGACAATCTCTCCATCCTCCAACATTTTTATTTCACACTTCTTTCAATTATTCTCCCTTTACTAGTTGACTTACCCAATTCTACCAAGGCCACATTATTAGGTGATCTTGGCAGTCCCAGTATTCATTACTAAATGATCTGTTCATTAAATCAGGTCCTTCTAGCTATCATATTCCCATATTTCTATTCCATACATAATTTTTGCCTCCATCATGGCATTATATATCCGTTCCATCCATTTGACACTTGTATTCGTATTTTCCTTAAACAACTCGCATGGACATTTTTCCTTATTAACTTTCTTTGATCATTCCAACTACCATTTACACTTAACCTCACCCCAAGATAATCAAATTTCTTAACCACCTCTATTTCCTGCCCATCTAATCACCATTTCTCCTCTTTTCTCAGTTTAAAGCCCTTCTTAAAGACCACTATTTTGAATTTTCTATTCATTTTTAAGCCTCATTCTTTACAATAATTGTGGATAACTTCAATTGCTTTTCTTAAATCATTGGTGATAGAAACAATGATCCAGTCATCTGCAAACAATATTTCCTTGTTATTAATTACTGGTGAACATACATTTGCTCTTTGGATCCCTTCAATAGCATCTTTAATGTATAAGTTAAATAGCACTGGGCTTAATTTGCATCCCTGTCTTACTCCTAATAAACTCTGCATGCACTCTGTTATCTCAGTTCTTGAACATTTTACACAAAATTTATGTAAATATATTGCTTGTAATACACTTATAACATTCTTATTACTCCTTTCCTTTTTAACTTGATGCACAGAACTTGTCTACCTATAGGATCAAAAACCTTCTCCAAATATATATACATACCACATATACCTTTCCCCTTTTGACACTTAAATACTTATCAACAATTGTTTTTATTATGAAAATATTGTCAATTATTCTTTTTCCTCTTCAGAATCCACACTGAAACTCTCCCCCTTTCAATTACCTGCTGCAATCTATTTGTCAAAATTCCAGTGAAGACCTTTCCTATTACTGATAATAGACTTATACTTCTATAATTGGCTGTCTTATTAATATCCTTTTATATATAGGTACTATCATACATTCTCCATTTCCTTGAAATTACACCAGTCTCTAAAATTTTATTAAATAACTTTGTTAATACATGCATCCTATTGCTATCCTTGCATCATAAATTCCAAAATTCCCCATGAATTCCATCAATGCCACTCACCTTGTTCCTTTTTATCTTTCTAATTTGCTCCCAGTTTTATACTACGCTAATTATATTATCAAGATCTTCACTATATTGCTAATACTCTCCCACTAATATTTGTTGTCTAATAATACTATCCAGACCTAGTAATCCCTTAAAATAATTGCAACATTCATCTGGTTCAATATTGTTCTCTTTTACCACATTCCTATACATATTTTTAACTACTAACCAAATCTTTTGGCTATCCTGTACTTTTGAAGCCTCAATTAGAATTTCGCCCATTCTTATCTCCCATGCTTTCTTTTGCACTTCTAAGAGGCATCTATAACTCCACCTCCAAATTAAAATTTTTTCTCTTTCTTAATTACTCCCTATTTGCCTCCCACCTCTTCATTTTTTGCTCAACCTTTTTCTTTGCCACTTGAAAGTTTTCATCAAAGCAATGCCTTTTTTACTATTCTCATTTACCCTGATTTTCATACTGCTCTCTGCCCCTTTAATTCTCTGCTCTAATCTTTCTGTCATTTCCTGGACTACTCTTTCGTCAATTAATTGTTGTATACTAATCAGCCCACTTGTTTTTATCTCTGAATTTAATTCTTTGATAAATCACATTTCTCTTGCCTTCATTGTAGATTTTGATCTTTGCTCTTCGGCCACTAGCCTTTACCACCTTCTCCCCCTTCACAGCTCCAAAGCTAATTCTTAGTAGAAAATGACAGCTCATTGTAACACAACTCACAATCTCAAAGTTTTGTAATACATTGTCCAAGTCTACTGAACATAAAATATAGTCCATCACACTTTGACCATTTCTATTTGTGAAAGTAAACTCTCCTACCTTATCCCTACCTCTCATGCTATTACAAATTATAAGATTATTCCCTTCACAAAACTTCAATAATTTTTTCCTTCATTGTTACAAAGTTTATCTTTACTACTTCATATCTCCTTTGCATATCCCTAATTAAAATCTTCCATAAAATTCTTTAGAAGCAACTGCTCTTCTGCCTCATTAACACTATTTCCATTAGTATGTATTTGTCAAAAATATGCTTAATACTCTAATTTAGTTTTTTACGCAAATTTGGGTCAAAATAGTGTGATGTGCTTGGCGGATCATATACAATTCCTACACTCACACAAACATTAGGTTTCCACACATCTCTGAGAGTTAGCCACAGTACTGAATTACTTTCTCACTCCTTTTCCTCAATTTTGAGTTTTCTTTCTTTCCTGATAGAACACCCCAACCCTCCTGCTGCTTGGCCTCTTGCTTTGCTCTTCATTCCATAAATTCTATAGAAATCAAAGCCCTCTATACTATAAATTGATTTGTTTACCAACATGTTTCCATCACCCTTATAAAATCACCTAATTTAATATCTGGTTCACTTTATTATTTATCACTTTCCCAAAAACCCTCTATATTCCAACTTATAGCAATGACAAAGCAAAACCCAATACTGCACCTTTTGTATCAAACCTAATGGTCCAATTTCACTTTACTTCTAGTCACTCTTACTGCTTCTTTACTATGACTGCCTGGATCCTGCACCTCTAAGATACTGCCTGCTGGTGCCATTGACACCATACTAAGGCCCTCTTCACACCATACATCAAGGTCAACTGTTACTCCCAAGGCCTCTCTTTGCATTATTTGATCACCTGAGCTGGTGGAAGCAGCTGTCTTCTTGGTGACATCACATCAGCTGTTCATTCTCTCTCCTTGCATCTTGACAGCAGCCACACTCCTCTCCCTCTGGATTTCAAGATCACATTTCTGTAGCTGACTCATAGCTACACTTCCTTCTTTGCTTCTCATGTTGAACTGGTAAATGTCCTGTTTTACTCTTATCATTTTCACATATGCTCTGTTGCTTTCTTTATTCTTTTATCGCCCAATTCTTGGTTTCCCTCTCCTTGTTTTCTAAATCTTGCTCAATGTATATTCTGATGCCTTTCAGTTTATTGGTATAGCTTAAAGCCATCCATTTGAATTTTGCCGTTGCTACCTTCACTGTAATGGGCCTAGATCTTCCTCCTCTTCATACAATGTGGAAAGTATCAACAATCTGCCTGCCCTCCAATTCTTAACTCCAATTTCTGCTTAAACAGGTAAACAGTTACCTTACATTAATAAATTAAATCTGTTGTCTAACACTCTTCATGCTTCACTAACCTTAAAAATATCCGAAACTGGTTTCAAAGATATGTTATCTCCATCTTTGGCCGTGGACAACTGGTGTGAAAGGTTGTTGTTACGTAGTATCAGAAGCAATGTTCTGCTCTGGTGAAACTTTTATGAACTTAAAATTTATATTTTCTTCTTTCGTAATGTCAGAATTCATCAAATGATCTTATGTTTATAGATGTAAATCTTTTCCCAAATATCAATTTCTTGAAGTTGAATTATTGAGAGCTGTACAGGGACCAGTAGAACTGGATATTTGGGAAAAGATTTACATCTATAAACATAAGGAGCATTTGATGAATTTTGACATTCCGAAAGAAGAAAATATAGATTTTAAGTTCATAAACGTTTCACCAGAGCGGAACATTGCTTCTGATACTATGTAACAACAACCTTTCACACCAGTCGTTCATGGCCGAAGATGGAGTTAACATATCTTTGAAACCGGTTCCGGATATTTTTAAGGTTAGTGAAGCATGAAGCGTGTTAGACGACATTTTTTATTTCATGTGAGCTTCACTGTGTTTGTTCCATATGAATTTTTTAAAGTGTTTACAATTTTTAAAAAATTTTTATTAATGACCTTACAACTCTTGTCACCATGATTAGCATTTTGCAAATTTCTGCTGTGAGTGTTTCAACAGCAGATCAATCATGATTGATTATTGATTTCTTTGATACAAAATACACCATTCCAAACATTGATCATTAAGGCTAGAGGTTTTAAACTTCATTACCTCTAATTTATATATGACCTTTTCATATGAGATTTCTGTAAGCTGTTGGATCTTAGTTTTTATCTGCATGCAGACTAGGTCTGAAGTGGGCAGGTCATGGCTGCATGCTCAAGGATGGATATGGCTGCTGATAGTCAATTTTGTGTCTTTAGCTCAGAACAGTGAGTTTCTGTATTATTGCATTTGCCACTGTTTACTATAGAGCAGTACATTTTTATATGCTGTAGCTTTTAAGCAATGATTCAACTGCTAGGTGTTGTGCAGAATTTCAAGAAATTTTTCTGGGAGTTCACCCAACTTGCGGATCTACAGTTAATAAAATAGTGCTAAAATGACAAAATCAGTGTTGAAAGATGCAGAAAATAAATTGCATGCATCATGTGTCAATACAGATAATGCTGCTCAGTTAGAACATTCACCATGAAAATCTCTTGCAAATTTAGCATAGCAAGCAGGGATCAGCCATACATCAGCACATTCTGCAACCAAATTGCTAAAATTTAATTTCTGCAAGGTTACTGAAGTGAATACCTTACATCCCACTGACTTAAGAAGGAAAATTTTCATCTGTGAAAAAGGTAAACATGTTTTCAGTACTTTGCCAACTGCACAGTGGGCTGGGTATGAGCAGCTGTGCTGTATTCTCCTGGCTGTTGGCCCAGTCTGTGTGTGAGGGAAAAACAAAACAAAGACCTGATGCATACTAAAGGAGCTCATAATAACTATCATTGAATTCAGCTAAAGCATTTGCAATTAAATATTATATAATCAAAATACAATTCTAAAACTTATTTTTATTTTCATTTTTGCTTTTGTTGTAATAAATGTTACTCATAATCAGTTTGATTATTGGTTAATTTTCTCTCTAACTTTCATTTTAAGGCACCAAGTGAACATATATATAACATTTCATTATATATACAGATGTTAATGAACTACTGAAATAATTCAGAGAGTGTAGAGATGTCATATTTAAGCAATTTGAGATAGGCAATGTATGATCTACAACTAAATATAATTCGGTTTTATGGTGTTAAACATATTTTGCATCAGATGCTGATAATTCATAGTTAAACCCAAGCCTAGTAAAAAATTGGTTTAGAATAACTTTGAAATTGTCTTGTGAGCATAGAAATATCAATTTTTCACAGCTTGTTATCAGCATTTTCAAGATTTAGTGCCATGAAAATCCCTCATATCTCTAACTAATCATTTGACAATATGATACTGAACATCTATGAACTGCCATCTTGAATTATGTAGTCTATTCTAGAGCAAGCTCTTTAACTGCTTGTGTGGCATATGCATAAGGCAAAAACTGATGTTCTGCATACTGTCGGTTCAGTTCTTGCCATGCCGTTAAATTTTTTTACTTAATATGAAGTGCTGCAGTAAGCATACTAAAGAATTAAGAATGAAATTTAGGTGATCTTGGGGAATTTATGACACCAAACACATTAAGATTACCCATAATTATATCTTTTGTAAGCAAGGGTTGTAATTACATGCATTGATATGTTAAGATTTAAGTGTGTAAATTGAATCATCAGTTTAAAACATAGGCTAAAAGTTGTATTATTAAGTCCCAGTAAGAAAACAAAACAAAAAATGTGATGAATGAGACTCGTACTTGAAAGCTAATGTCATAACCATGGTGCCAGAAAGATATGTTCAGAAACTTCCTTTTGTTTTTGTGTTTAAACTTTCAAGGGACATCTTCATTAGCCAGTGGAATTCTGTCACTTTAGAAACTTATAGCCATAGCTTGGAAATTTGAACACATAGGCCAAACGTTTTCTTATCTCAAATTGCTCATATATAAGACATCTCTAAACTCTGAAATTATTTTGGTAAGAAAATGTTAGAAGTACTGTCGCCACTAAACTATCTGACTGCAACTTACTAAGAAGAAAAGAGCCTGGTTATAAAAATTGATAATTGAATGACCTCATTTATTAAAGGATGAAAACTGGACTTAAATTAACAAATAGGGGAAAAAAATCAGAGTAACTGAACAGTATAGAAAAATGTATTCTGTTAATCTGCTATAGGAGTATTATTTGTTTTGAGCTTTAAAGTATTCATTATTAAATTTGATTATCTGTGTTCTGTGCCTGATTTGGATCTTTGTCAATGACATTGTAAAAATAAATATGTAAATATTTACATTTATTTTGTTTTTTTTTCCCCACCCCTCTAAATGTTGTTAGTCTAATGATTGCGTTAAATTACAGCAAATTCAAGCCCAAACCATAATAGTAATCCATCCTGGCTCCTTGTATCTTCGCATTGGGAGAGCATCAGATTTGAATCCTCATACAGTACTTCATGTGGTTGCTAGGAGACGTTTGCCTGGTGGTTCAGTCTACCAAGATACTTTTCTACCACCACAAGTTGCAAAGGTACATATATGAAATATTATATAATGTTTTTGATCTTTTATAAACAATTTCTGCATTAAAATCTACATTAATTTGCAAAAATATGTAGAAAAAAAGGTAAATAAAATATTAATTAAAATGCTAATTGGAACTTGCATAGTGAAGCTAATAATATTGATATTATTATATTATTTAGTTGAACTAAACACTCTTAATGCTTCACTTACTTGTCATAATATATAGAACTGGTGTTGAGAACATTTTATTATCATCAGCTTGTTGAATTTTAGCCAAGCTGATGAGAACGAAATGTTCTCAAAACCGGTTCTATATATTATGACAAGTAAGTGAAACATTAAGAGTGTTTAATTCAACTAAATCATACAATAATATCAAATTAAGTATTGCTTGCAGGGTGAAGTCTTCCATTATAGATAACACAAAAATTATAATTTTTACTTAATGTTTAGGCTCTGATAAATTTACACTTAAGTAAATGCATGCACTTAGGTATAAATCAGAGAGATAAAAACATTAATCAGGTGTATTGAGCATTATATTGTCTGTCACCTACAGGATTTACTATAATGTAATAACATAATAAGTATCAATGTCAGTCATTAAGATTGATTAATTTTTTGGCTGTGGGGAGTTCTGTTTCTCCCTTTTGATTTCTATCACAGTTTATTTTCATTTATTTAAGGTTGCTGTTTAACATATCTGGTTATTAGCATCCCATTCAATTCATGGGGTGAAATGGCCAATGATTTTTTTCAGAAGAATTTCTTTCAGGCATGAGGTTCTTTCACATGCCATAAATCTGCCATTCACAACCCATGATTTTACTTCCCTTCTGAATTCTGCCTTAAAAATCCATTGACCCTAGGCCTTATTTGAATATGCGATCTTGGGCCTATGAGGCAACAGGTATGATTATTACTACTAGACCACTAGTACTGGCTCTAGCAAATTTGGCAATTTGTTTACTAAGCAGGGTAAACAGTATAATGATTGGATGCTTGAGAATAATTTTCATGCTTCATTGACTTGTAAAAACTAAACAGTACCTTACTCTTATTGTTACAGGTATATTTTCATGTGTTCCTTTTATTTCCAATACTGTTTGTTCTTTTACCATTTTTTATACTCTTGATTAAGTAAATAGTCATTGAAGAAAATGCACTTAAATGTGATTAGCTACCAAATTTTAATTTATTGTTATTATGACTGTGTTTAGTTACAAAAATATCTGTAAATAAACATATTTATATGACTTGTTATTTTCAAACTAGCTTTTATAACTCTTAATTATCATTCTTATCTAAAAAAAACAAATCCACTTGGATGCAACTTAAATAAAAGATTACAAAAATTCAAAGCAAAATGTTCTGTTTGTCTGTTTATTGTATGCATTTTATATGTGGAGATCCTTTTGCAGCTGTATAAAATTCAGCATCAGATGAATTTGCAGAACTTGATTCTTCAAAATCAAAATCACTGTTCAGATTGTCTTTTTTATAGCAATTATGGTTTAGAAAACCATTTTCATTAAAAAAAAATATTGTATGATAGAAAAATGTTTCCCAATGCCATTTGTGATGTGGAATGTAAATTAAGATGAAATACAAGATAATGTTTCAGCAAGTAATGCTGTGCAGCTAATCATTGCACTCTTTACCCTGATATTTTAAAAAATATTCCACATTTTGCTGTCTTCAGTATAATGGACAAAAATTCTATTTGTGGACATCATTAGACAACATTATGGAAAACAAGTTTTCACTAGCAAGCAGTTTTGTTTTTTCAATTTATTTATTTAATACATCATTTGCTAATCTAAAATATAATTAATATTTTATAATTCATAACCAATGACTAAAATTATAAATAGAGGGGGGTTCATTAAGTAATGCAAACACTCTTTTTTTCTATTTCAGAATTTATTTCAGTTTAAAATTCACTGGATTATTCCTTAATCCTTTGGCTATACAGTGCTATTTATCAATACAATCTTCTAGCATAACTATGGCTTTAAGCCATTAAGATGTCAGTGCCTGTATGTTGCTATTGTACCACTCTGCAGATCTGTCAGCAACTGAAGATGGGAGTGAGTGCTCTGGAAATATGTCACAGTTTTTTGTAAGTTAAGTGGAGTTTAGTGTAAACAAGTGGAATACATAAGTATAGGAAATGATAGGAAGTTCACAATGACTTGTCTAGCTTAGTGAAGTATGAGTATTGGAGATGGAAACAATGGAGTACTCAAAACACAAAATAAAAAGGAAGGCAATTAATAGATGAAGTAAATAAAACTAAATTTTTTTTAATAAATAAAACTAATTTTCTATAAGCTGTATGAAAGGATGGATAAGAGGAGATAGTTACCTTCTGATATGCCAAAGGAGCAGCTCCTCAAATTAATATTTACATGAAATTGACAGTACCTCTGCCTTCTGATAGCCAAAGACAGAAATATTGATCACAAGAATAAGGAAGGGGAAAATTCTGGAAATTATGTAGTAACAATTGTAATTCACTGTGTTGTCATTTGAGAAATTTATATTAGTCTATAAGAAAAGTGATCAGGCCAGAACTTATAGACCTGTGTTTAATTTATTTTATATTTTGTGTAAAATGTGAGTAAATAAAAATATTTTTGAATAGCAGGAATTTTCACAGTGAGATATAATTTGTTATTTAAATAAAAATATGTTTTTTGATATTGACCTAAGCCACAAGCTAGAAGATTCTATTTTAGCTTTAGGTTTTAGTTTATGTTTCTGTTTTAGACTAAAGAGCTAGTGCAAGAAATAGAGGAATCTCGACTGCAAGTGTCACATACATTGCAGTCATGCCTGCAATCTGATGGAAGGAGGCGTTATGCAACACCTCCACAACAAATTGCAGCTTTTAATCGTCGCTCTAACCCTGAAGTAATAGGTGATTCTGGAGGTGATTGGATCAAACCAGAATGTGATATTGTTGTGGGTGATGAGGTAAAATACTATTTATGCTCTTTTACATACATATAAATTAGTTTGGAAATTACTTCATTGAATTCATAAATTACATTTTATGAAGACTGTTATATTGCCTCATAATGAATTGAAAATATCTGTTCTTAATGAATCTTTAATGTATAAATATTGTTTATTTCAAGAATTAAATATATTTTCAAAATATTACCCAAATGGTACACTGTAGAAAGTAATAAATTTATTTTTAAGCCACTTAAAGATATATTGGATAGCATATAAGTTTCAGAGAAATGTTAAATTTGCATAGTCTGGAGATAAATTTTTTATTCGGAGCTATATTTTGTATAGAGAGTGTTTGGTAACAAAGTATATATAATTTGTTTTTCAAATAACATTTAATGACATATTGCAAATAATTCATCTGTTAAAATTGGTTTGAAGTTATAGAAAGAGAGATCATCACATATTCAGAGGTTTAAGTAACTTACCCTACATTTAAAAACATAATATATTTATTAGTTCTTCAGTTATATTCAAAGTGGTGAAAAAATGAGCATCTTGACATTCAGTAATCACAGGATCTCTAAAACATGTGTTTTCTAATGCCATACCTTGCTTGGTGATAAAGCCATTTACCCTTTTGTACTTCAATATTTTTCATTTATGTTATCTGCCAAGATCGATGGAAGTTTCCTAAGGTACCAATTTGTGAACAGAAAATCTGGGGTTTGATTCTTGCTAGGACCATCCTCCCTGACAGGTTTATTCCAGGTTTTCCCCAGTCCCCATTAATAGCAAATGGGGAGGTGCCCTAAACATTGGTCAGCAACACTTTCTTCCCAAGAAAATTTCTCTCCCAATTTGCATACTCAAATGCTGATCTTGTGTACTTCTCTTGCATACATTTGTGCTTGGTTCTTAAGCTGAATTTTCTTCTTGGTATTCCTGGGATTCGTTTTTGAGTTTGGTGTTTTTTCTTCCAAGGATACCAAAATAAGCTCAAGTATAAATCTAAAATGTTAAGGCAACAAATATCATAAATTACAATCTTTTACAAGAAACTTATCAAATTATAAATACTAACTTTTTGAATAGCATTCAGCATATAGTGGAAGATGAAAAAAATTTACCAAAAAGTAAGCCAAAGCTATAATTTTAATAAACAATGGATATTGATGCTTAGCAACTCATTGAAAGATTATGATTTTTACCTCCATCAGAAGTATCTTATGTAACAAGATGGATTCCTTCATAGCTATATGAGGATAATTAATAAAGACTGAGAATGACTTTTATCTCATCACACAGTGGAGATACAAAGGTGAAACAATTTTTCAATGGAAAAAATATATCTTATGTAATTGATGGAAAAAATTGAAAGCGCGCACATGTATGCATCTTAGTATAGAGCATCAGTCAAGAGCTAATTTGTCACTTAGCTGTGTAAAATGGAGTTGCTTTATAACGAGCATTATGCTGCTCTGAAATGTTGCTTGCATCTGCAGAACTTCGGTATGGAAGCATATGCTATATTACAGCAAGCATATGGCAATCTGTTCTGCCACAATCAATTGCACTTTGGTAGTTCAAAGAGTTTGAGGAGGGCCATCTTGCAACAAAGCAGGACAGTCAGAAATTCCAACCACTGCAGTAAACAAGACCATGAATAACACAGCTGCCATCATTATTTGGGAAGATTAATGAATAATATTGAATAGATTGGCAGACAATTTACAGATTTCCCATGGAAGTGTGTCCACCATTCTACATGATCATTTTCACATGAGATGCATCTGTACAGATGGGTGCTGAAATTACTGATGCCTGAACAAAAAATGGTGCAAATGGACATGTGTGGAGCTTCAGCATCTGGTAGCAGAGCATGGCGAAACTTACCTGAATTCTGTAATTACAGGTGATGAGATGTGGCCTCATCATTATGATCTCAGTGCAGAATCACCTGGTACTCCGACACTAAAGAAGGCCAATGATTTTTGGTAGGCAGGAAAGGTTCTTCGGCTGTCTTAGAATGGATTATCAACATGTGAAGTCTCCCAACCACAAACACTGTTCCTAATTGTTTTGAGCATCCTGGCTGAACACATTTCATGAAAACATCCTGAACTTCATGGTTGGCACCTTCACCATTACAATGCATGCCCTAACATGTTGGTTGACATTTGGCCAGAAAAAAAATTGATTGTGTACCCCACTCTGCACACACGCTGGACTTAGCTCAGTGTGACTTTTTTCTGTTTGCTCAAACATGAGCTGTGGGCCAACATTTTTGCTCATTGACAACTGTCGTGAAGGAGGCAGAAATGGTTTTAAAGATGATATCAAGAAACAATTTCCAGCACATTTTCCAGGACTGGCACACACATTGGGCCAAGTGCATACTACTCAATAGGGACTACTTTGAAAAAGACCATACCAACCTTAATCCTTTCTAATGTACTTTGTAAGTAAAAAAAAAAATCATTCTCAATTTTTATTGACTAGCCCTCTTAACTGAAGCAATGCAGAAGATGTAATCTAGGCTAAAATCTGAGAGAGAGAGAGAGAGAGAGAGAGAGAGAGAGAGAGAGAGAGAGAGTCAAATTTTATTGGGCTAAATCAAATAGTTAAGTGTTAGAAACGACAAAATAATTTCTTTAATTTCTTTCTTTGTAATCTCTTTTTATTGTACTCCCTGTGTATATCTTTAATAATCCAGTTTCATTGGCCATTTTTGCTGAATAAAAGACATTTTTGCATGGGGTCTGTGGAGTGTTGCACTGCTTTTAAGCACTTTAAAGGGAATGGAAAACTACTAAAATTTTTGCCATACTTTCAGGTTTTATATTTAAATCCAGCTGAGGATTTTAATGTTCATTTTCCCTATCGTCGTGGGGATCTCAATGTACATTCTGGACCTGGTGGCTCTTTAGTTTCTGTTCTGGCAGATCTTGAAACTATATGGACCTGGATCATTAGATACAGATTGGAAATTCCTCTTAGAGACCTCCGGGTAAGTAACATAATGCTTCTATTAAAAATTTCTGCCACTTAAAGTAAGCAGCAAATGTAAGATAAAAGGCAAAGTCCTCCAATTATAGATCATTGGGCTTAAACGTGATTAGTTTCCTAGAGGCTACATTTCAGTTTATTACCAGCATTTAATTACCTGATAATAGGTAGGGAATTAAAAAACTTGTCATATCTGTAGTATTTATACTGAAAAATATGTTACCAAGATTGCCATGTGAATGTTGGTTGTTTAAACTTCATTATCTTAACACAATATGGCTCAAGTTACAAATGGGGTTTTAGTATAACTTATGCTCACATTTAGTTGATAGTATGATTATATTATGCATCCATGCAAAAGGAACATTAAGGTAGTCACATTTATATTATCTACTAGGGTTAATTCATAAATAATGACAACCTTTAATTTTCCCCTGAAAGTATGACAGTGCTGAACATTTATTACATACATTTAAAGGTATGTAACATGTGCTTTTTAGAAATGCCATTACATGGAGTATGGGTTCAGGAATCTCTGGCAGAGTAGAAGGGAAAAATATGACATTTGAAATTATCATTTTATTCTTCAATTTAACATCTATAATTTGTTAAAGATTTAAAGAGTAAATCAAACTCTGTATCAGCATTAATAAACCCTATGGCAACTTATAATCTCAAACAAATTATATTCTCATCTGCAAGAGTCATGCAACACTCATCCTCAGTAATAGATAAATTTTTTTGTAAATCTTGGCCCTCATAAATGCAAGAATCGGATTCTTAACTGGAATTTAGTGACCATAATGCACAAACACTAACATTTCCTTCTGTAGTTAGTACAACTCAAGCTTCAGAGGCCATGAAGAAAAGAATAATTAATGACCAAAACATCCACTATTTCATTCATTTACTTAGTAAAGAGTCTTGGGAAGAAATTTACAATATTAATAATGTGTCAAGCAACTTTGAATAATTCTTACAAATTTCCCATTATTATCTAAACACGGCCTTCCCCATGAAAATCATTAGGAAAATGGTAATAATAATAGCAAACATTGGATTACACCAAAATAAAGAAATCATACAAAACATAATGTAGCTTATATTATTAAAAATTCATCCTTTTAATCCTAAAATAAAAGAATACTACATAAAATATATAATAGTCCTATCCAGAGTCATAACAGAAGTAAAACGACAGGTTAATGATGTAGCAATCAAAATAGCTAGTAACAAATCAAAGGTCATATGGAATATATTTAAAAGAGAAACAACAGATAATTTACCCCAGGTTGCAAACTTACTCTTATGTAGAACATGCAATACATCTCGCACCCCAATGAAGTAGCAAACAGTTTCAACAATTACTCTGAACATAGCAGAAAATCTAATAAAAAAATAGCAAACAAGCAAAAAGTACATGCTTGTCTATCTAAGTAGTCAGCATAGTTAAAGATTCAATGTACCTTGTCCCAACAAATGAAATGGAAATACTACAAATAATAAAGAAACTAAAACCAAAATGTTCTGCAGGAGTAGATGACACACCTGACTTCCTTGTTCAAAAATGTATATATCTAATTGCTCAACCATTAACATAGCTTTACAATAAATCACATTTTTCCTGTTGCCTCAAAATAGCTATTGTTAAACCATTATACAAAAAGGGGGGGAAAATAATATGTCAAACTGTGAACCCATAGCATTAGTATCAGTTTTCTCAAAAATCTGGGAAAAATTATTTTACAAGTGGTTCTTGAGCTTCCTATAAAAGAACAGTTTACTATCCATAGACCAACTTGGTTTAAGAAGCAATCACTCAAGTGAATCAGCAATTTTCTCTTTTGTTAGTAAATTTCTCAGAGTTATCGATGGAAAAAACCATATTTCAGCTATTTTCCTAGATCTATCAAAAGCATTTGACTTAATTGACCATAAAAACTATTAGTAAAATTAGAAAAGGCTGAATTAGAGGACTGACTTACAACTGGATAAATCAATTTGAATAACAGAAACAAATTGTTGAAATTAAACACAGAGAAATTACAGAAGTAAAGAAGTCAAGTGCACTAGGGGTAAATTATGGAGTACCTCAAGGTTCTACATCAGGTCCTATCCTTTTGTTGCTATTCATTAATGAATTCATTATAGCTGGTGATTCTGCAAAATCTCTCCTCTTTGCTGATGACACAAATGTCCTGTTAAGGACAGTAAACAAAGAAAACTTTAAAATCAATTCACTAAGTAACAGACTAAATTGTTAAACATTTCATAGAAAACAATCTCATAATAAATGTCAACAACACATTGGCAATGGACATTCATACGAAAGAAAATAAGGAATATATAGCTCCAAAAATTAAACTCCTAAATCAAGCAACTGGGAAAGTTGAATCCACCAAATTTCTTGGCCTATGGTTTCAAAGAAATTCAATATGGAATACCCATAGAAATCACATAAACGAAAAACTCAGTATGGCATGTTATAAGATAAGGGTATTAGCAGGATGTATAAGGGTGGAGATTGTTAGAATGACTTACTTCCACTTTTTGTTGAGGTATGACATAATATTCTAGGGAGAATCAATTCCAAGTAATGTATGTTTCATAATGCAAAAGAAAACAATTAGAGTCATGATAGGAGCAAGTCCATGAACAACATGTAAACCACTTTTTTAAAAATTATACATTCTGCCTCTTCTTTGTATCTACATATTTGAATAATATTATTTATCCATAAAACCATCAATAATACAGTTTCTCTATTCATTAAGAATGAAGCAGTCCATCAAACAATGCAAGACAAAATTCAAACCTCCATGTATATAAGCATAATATCTCCTTATACCAAAGAAGCTATTGCTCTTTGGCAAAAAGATATATAATAACCTTCCAAACTACTTACAGGAAATACAACAAGATAAGTTTTAAACTCTCCCTAAAGGCACATCCAATTAACCACAGCTTTTACTACATTCAAGATTTCCTTGTAAATAATGATAAATAACTATTTCATAACTGCACTATGTCCTAGTAATGTGAGAATGACAATGTATTTAATCTAAATACTTACCTTGATATTCTTATATATAATTCAGTTATTAAGATGTGTCCAACATTGATTGTACTACTGTGTACTAAAGAGAACAATTGGATCATTAAAATAAGAAAATCCTTCAAAGTGGTCTCTCAGGCTATCCACAGAATGAATGAATGGTGTTTAATGCCTATTTTTGCTACAGAGGCACCACAGGCGATGGACACTGATGATACATGAGATGAAATGATATATTGGGAAAGGATATTTATTTTTAAGGAAGGAATCGTTCCAGGCCTAAGTTTAGGGTACTCCCCCAGCATTTTCCATTTATGAGGACCAAGGAAACCCTGGAAAAAGCCTCAGTCAGGGAGGACGGTCCTGGAGGTATTCAGACCTAGACCTCCCGCTCACGAATCTGCATCTTAATGACCTCGGCCACCCATGGCGGTGCTATCCACAGAGTGCTGCCATTGATGGGGAAGATGGAGAACATCAATTACTGCATTATATTCATTAATATATGCTACATTGTGCAGAAATGCAATTACGATGTTTTATTTATTGACAAAGTATTTCCCATGCAAACACTTCTTTAATATTCTAAGTAATAAGGTCAAGTCATATGGGATAAAAACAGGAGAATAGGGAGAGTATGACAAGATCTCCCATCCCCAATGCTGTAAACAATATTTAACAGTGCTTTGCGACTTGTGTATTTGTCATTCTAGACTATGGTGTAGCACAACAGTTCTGGATGTTTCCCCAGAATACTGCAAGACAAAGTTGGTACCAATGAAATGGCATGTAATACTGTGCAATTAATGTGCATCTTATGAATGAGGAGATAAACCAGAACACCTTATTGTATGCAAAAGTGATCACCCATTTTGTGGTTGACAGCTTTTGGCAAACCTTGTGTTTCTTGGTGATCCAGTATGACCCTACTTATGTTTAGGTTTGTATGCTCATCTTTCATTGATTGCAATAATACAGTTCAACATGCTGTTTCCTTTGCAGTGAAATCTCTCCAGATTGATATGACATGTCCCATAGCATGGCCACTTCTCTATCTCATTTACACAATGTGGCACTAAATTGGCAGCAATCCTCTGCACATTTAAGTCCCGCCATAGATTTTGGCAGAGGAGCATCTGTATGATAGGCTGATTTCTTCATAGTCCAATGTCTGTCTTACATTAGTCACTGGTTGATCACAGCCACCGACACAGCGTTGTGGGCTAAAACAATATTCACTGCAAGGAAGTTGGCAGTTGACTCTCTTCCCCCTTTGAAGGTGTACCCACCTTGTATGATAGGATAGAGCAAAATTGTCCAGTGCTTTTCATGACACTGCCATGAATGGCAGCAACAGAGAATGGTTACTTTATTTGCAAGCACTGTTATCTTTGGTTACTTCCATTAAACAATGCACACATTATCACCAAAGACTGGCATTTGGAGTGTGATTATCTTCAAACATTTACTACATTTTCAGGTTGGCACATATTTGGGAGAAAAAAATGGTTGTAATGATTTATGAATCAACCACATGTATAGAGTTCTTTAATGTGTATCTAACATTTGTTTAGTAACAAGGTTAGACAAATGTGCAGGCAAAGCTTTAATTTTATGCTTAGAATTTCACATATTTGAAGTAATTTTGTATTTTATTTTTATGATCAACAGCACTATAGAGCAGTATTGGTTGTGCCTGACATCTATAATCGGCAGCACCTGAAAGAACTTACAACATTATTACTATGCAAGATTGGATTTGGAGGTTGTTTTCTTTTACAGGTATGCTTGCTTTTGGTTTACTTCAAGAAATCTACTTAAGCTTTTATTTTTTATACTGTGATCATTATAATTATTATTAAATTAATATAACATTTCTACTCATAAGAGATTATTAATGGAACATATTAATCTAATATTTTGTAAATGTTATCATGCACATAAAGATTGTTATGAGGATATAGTCCTTTAGTTCCCTTTCTTTCTTTGTGTGTATGTGTATTAGTGGTTAACATTAAGAGATGAATGAAATGATAAAACAAATGGGTTCAGGATCCTCGTGTCTAATGCTAGCTGCTATTCATATTTTCAGGGTAAGGGAAAACTTTGGGAAAAAACCATACCCAGGCAATATGTCCTGACTGGGGTTTGAACCCAGGCCTTCCAAATAGTTTTATTTAATTAACTACATTTGAAATCTTTACAATTGTAAAAAATTTTAAAAAATACTCTATAAAATTAAAAAAAATTACAGAACATTGACTATCCAAACTAATTGGAACCAGCTAATGTTCGAATAATTGATTGTTCAGATAAACAAACCTAGAAATAACAGAGCAATTATCCTTGGATGTTTGGATGCAAATTGCAAAATGTTTTCTTGATTTAATTTGACATCAGAGATAGTAGATTTCTTTATATTATATTCATTTATGAAATTTTTTTTCTCTTTTCTAGATTATTTAACATTTGTAATTTTTATGTACTGATAATGCATAATTTTGTTTACTAATATGCCATGCCTCTCAGTATTTACAGTAAACACTTTAAAACAGAACAGAAAAAAACATGACTCTTCAAATAATTTTCTCAAACCGAAAATTATGTTCATGTTAATAAAGTCATATGATTAGCAAATGGCATCAGCATGTGAAGAATGTTGTACCTTATGCTGAATAAACAATTTGTGGAAAACATGAATAGCTTGATGCATTTTATTAGGTGAGAGATAAGGATGGGGGAGGGAGCTAAGCTGTGAAATAGCATTGCCTGCGCTTATTTAAGCCAAATGATTAACAATAGCAAGTAATTTAAAAACTCTGTAGTATGTAGGGTTTAAAGGAAGTGTTGAATTTTTTTTTTTTCCCTGAACTATGATCTTTGCCAATCTGTAATAATAGAAGAGAAAAAAGTAATATACCTATATATTTAAAAAAATAATGAACTTGAAATTCAGGGAAAACATGAATTTAAAAATTTCATGTTTTTAATGACTTATGCTCAAATAATTGAGGTTCTCCTGTCTTTGAAATTTATATGAAAGTCTGTATGTATATTTGGTGCAAATCAATAAAAGAAGCTGATTTTAAGATATGGAATTGAAGTTGTGGCTTTTGAGACATATCTCATTACAAAACTGCATATCTACCCAGTAGTAACTTTTAAAAAGTTATAAATTCATTAACAACCTAATATGCACATCATACAATCCATTTTGGATCCAGCTACTGAACCTGCATCAAGCTGGTCTGCTTATGGAATTGAGGCATGCATGGCATAATGGGATCACATTTTGCAACAAAAAAAAAAATAAAATAAATAAATAAAAAATAAATAAATAAATAAAAAAATCACAAAACTAAGTAGGTATTATGTTGGTAATTAATAAAATTAAAGAGTTATATTTTATTACTATGAAGACTTTTTTGCAGTATTATCTGAAACTGTAGATGATTTGTAACACTCATTCTTGAATTTTAATTTCATATTTAATTTAATAACAATTTTCTCACGTTAAGTATTTTGGGGATTGTTTCCTTTTTTACAGAATGTAGTCCCATTGGCAACTAACAAAATAGAATATATATACCAATATTCCTATAAATCAAGAACATAAGTCTAGCATGTCATGAATGAATGGGCAGGGTTAAACTCAGACACCTATCAACTCAATTTTTAAATAAACGATCCAACATTCCAACAGTTGTTAAACAGCCGAGGAGGTGGACCATGAAATATGTCGTGAGTAAATGTGTATTAAATAAAGCCAGAAAGAGTTTAAATAGCTCCATTCATAAGAGATAACCAGTTAGGTTTTTATACATTTATAACAGATGTAAATTCCTTGTTTTTCTGTAAATATTAAAACTAAATAGCTTAAGCATACACAGAAAACAGAAACAACATTTATTAGCAATGTAGAAACAGCACTCCTGACAACAATCAAACATTACATTAAGGAGTTGCTTAATACCATTTGTTGCTTGGACCATCAGGCCTTAGAAAAGTGAAGGCAATACATGTTAATACCTTTATTATCATTAATATTCTTATTATATTGTGAACAAAGTACTTACAGCTTGCTTAAATTTGGAGTACATTAGCATATTGTCCTTTCTTAACAAATTTTCTGTTCATAACAGGATCATGTTGCTGCTACATTTGGAGCAGGACTTGGATATGCCTGTGTTGTGGACATTGGTGACCAGAAAACGTCAGTTTCTTGCGTAGAAGATGGCATCTCACATAGAAACACTAGGGTAAATACAAAAGTATTATCCAATTTCCAGGAATATTTGTTGTGAAAAATAGAGGAAATTTAGGTAAAGCAAAATTGGGGCATGAAATTCCAGAGCTTGGATTTGTGAAAAATGGGAATTAATTACAGAAACTGGAAAAATAAGTTTACTCTAAATGCTCATTTAATATCAAAATATTAACTTCTGAAACATATTAGCATTAATTGGAAGTGTGAATATTATTTATATGCCGAATGGTTTTTCCATTTTTGCAAAAGTACTTGACTATCAAGAGGTGAGTTAAAATAATGTATGCATTGCCTTCATCATATAAATTTTCAAATTGTGGTACATTGCAAGGACTGGGGATAACATTGCAGTGGCACTAGCTCACATTGCATAACAACAAATAAAGCAATGCTGTTCATGCCATTATAGCATAAGACCGTTGCTGTTTAATGCAACTGCCGTGCCATTGTGCATTATAAGGAAGGACAGATTCAAATTAGTAGAATAAGGATGCCAGGATTGCCTTAAATTGATGTTTTCAAAGTTAGAAGAAAATGCATGGATGAAAATCAAGGTTATGCATGGAAAGAATGCCAAAGGAGTATACAGAGTCTTTCATGGTTTTATTGTTGACCACTTCATGGCAGCTGATGGGAAAGCAATCAGAGTGGCAACTCCCAGCAAAGTAGATGTAATATTCATGTAAATAATTCAAGTTTCCACAATTACAATGAAAATAAGCATGCATCTTGTACTATTGGAAATGTTGTTCTGCTATATCCATATATTTCTGGCACCATTTTAGATAACTGTCCTTCAAATGCATCAGTTCATCTTCCAAATAAGAGTCAATTTAAACTTGAAATCACATACAAGATTGCTGTTTTCCAAAATTTGCAGGCAGTTGATTTTGATATTCGAATAAATTTCTGTAATTGAATATTATAGATGTTAGTGATAGAATAATTGATTCACACTTAATACTTTGTACTCATGAAGCACTTTCCATAGTGTTGTATTTTGACACAAAATAACAGATATTGAAGTTCAGAAAACCTCAATTTTATACGCAATGAGAAAATTGATTCTATATCATTAAGGAATATTAAGTGTGAATGAATTACTCTTATTAGCATTATGTAATGTACAATTACAGAATTTACCCAAATATTAGGTTCACCTGTTCATGGACAACAGTGACCTTGACTTAATTTCAGAAGATGATCTGATGCATTTGAATAACAGTTTCCTAAAAAGATGTCAGAAATATGTGGATATATCAGGATAGTATTTCCTCCATCTCTTGTCATAAGGTGTGTGCTTATTTTCATTGTATACCAGGGCTGCCAAAATGTTGTTCTTGACAGTTAGCATCAGTTCATGTAATGTTAGCTATGCTCAGTTGTGAAATTGCAACATCCACTACATCTTAACAGCTGGTATTGTTGAGTTTTCAATTTCACCTAGTCAACGTATATTAATCATCCATGTAACACCTCAACTCAAAGGATTAAGTATAACCCTATAAATCATCTTACAAATGACATCTTTGGGATATTTAACAAATAAATAATTTCAATTAATTGCAGTAACTCAATTAGAAACATGTGATAGAAATCAGCTGCGCACACAATAAGAATAACTTGCAAAATAGCAGCTTCATTGTCATGACTTTACTGACTGATAATGTTATTTTGTAATTGGTTCAGAATGTATAACAGGTGGCATTCCTCATTTGTTAATCTATAGTATTGCCAACTGAAAAGGTAGCTGTCAAGTGCAAAGTTTCAACTGCCTGGGTATAATTGTAGTTGTAATTTTGAGAACTTAAATCAATTCTACATATAATACATCTGCTTTACCAAACGTTACTGTTCTGAC
Organism: Metallyticus violacea; assembly: GCA_030762175.1. Lineage (NCBI taxonomy): Eukaryota > Metazoa > Arthropoda > Insecta > Mantodea > Metallyticidae > Metallyticus > Metallyticus violacea. The sequence goes on from CM060840.1 coordinate 61,516,741, forward strand.
TGCTGACCTGACAGTTGCCTTGAAATATGCGACAATACCATGAGAGAACTGGTAGTAATAATGCATTATTATAATGAATATTGGCACAATATTAAATAAATTGTACTTATGAAGCTGTAGACGACGGAGTGGTAATATATCCTACAGTTATGTATTCAGCTTATTTACACTAAACTCCACTTACTTAAATAAAACTAAGATATGTTTCTGGAGTAATCATTCCCATCTTCAGTTGTTGACTGACTAATGTTATATGAAATGGATGCTGAATACCCAGATTCTTCTGTGGCAGTGTCTGGTGGTTGTAGTAGGAACTTGCTGAGTTCATCCATAGTAGGAAATAGCCATTTCATAACAGTATTCAATCAACAACTGAAGATGGGAATGATTACTCCCGAAAATGTCTTAGTTTTATGTAAGTAAGTGGAGTTTAGTGTGAATAAGTTTAATACATAATTGTAGGATACAATCCAAATGTTTTACCAAACTCATCATTACAGCATGTGTAACTTGACCAAGCATACAAGGCTATCAAATTTAGTTAATTCCAGTTGCTGTTAGAGGTGGACTGATAATGGACAGCCATCAAAATAAATGCTACATAGAATTTTTGCTTTTTTTATAAAATTTGTATTAAGTGTGAATAACATTGAATGAGTCAGTATTGAAATTACAATCCAATGAATGACCACATCTCTTCATAAAACTAAATGAAACACTCAGAGCAAAATATTTCATATAAATGTAGTAGAAGACAATAATAATGGCATGAGATTATATTGCACTAATTCTTTGCTATCTTTGCATTTTTTTAATTGATACCTAAACATGCAGTAGATAATAATGCTTGTTCTTTTTTCTAACTTACTAGGTACGAATGGAGTATGGTGGAGGAGACATTACTCAGACTTTCTATTGGTTACTTCAAAAATGTGCATTTCCTTACAAACAATGCAATCCAGACAACAAGCTAGATGCAGTTTTGTTGAAATCTCTTAAGGAAAATTTTTGTCATGTTAATCTAGTAAGTATAAAGAGTTCTTTAAATATTAATAGGGGATTTAACACGAGCAGCATTAGAGAGCGGATGTGCGCTTATGCAACATTCTGGCATGTTACAAGGATGGGAAATGGAAAAGAAATTTATTGGGTGAGAATCAGAAGGTTTAGAGGAAGGAAATGTATAAATAAAGGAGAGAATACAATAGAGTTATGAAGGAATAGTTATAGATAGTGGTGGTATTATCTTTTTTATTGAAAATAGGAAGAATAGAAGTGAGTTCTGGACCCAAGGACTTGAATCAAATGTTGGTGATGCTAAGATCGTTTTGGAGGATATGCTTGAGAAAGTAAATGGAGAAGATAGAGAGAGTAGACAATTGGATGGAGGAGGTTAATGAAACATTGCAAAGTTTATTAAGAGAGAGGAACAGAGAATTGGGGATACAAGAAGAATGGAAAAATAGAAGGAAAGATCATGGTGGAACAAAGGAAAATGAATTTGATTATATTTGAAGGTAAGGGGGATAAAGATAGTTAATACAGTTGATGGAAGAAATATTTGAGAGGAAGTTGGGATTGAAACTAAGAGAATGGAAGAAATTGGCTGTTTTAGAATGGAAAGAAAGTTTGAAAATAGACAGATGATTGTAAAGGTAGCCACAATGAGTTTTAAATAACAAGTTTTGAGGAATGCGAAGAAATTAAAGGGAACTAAGATTTATGTTGATCAAGATTTTGCTAAGGAAGAGAGAGACCAAGAGTGTGTTTATTTGAGAAAATGAAACAAGCTGGGGAAGAAGGAAAAAACCATTTGTTAAGGAACCCAGTTATGGAAGGAATTAGGATGTGATTCAGCAGATGTAGTCTAGGTAGAAGGAGGAGATTCTGACTTAGTGTGTATGTGGAATGAAGAACTATGGCAGGAGGAGAAGAAAGGAGATGACAAGCAGCAGAGAGAATAGCTGGGATTGGGAATGAAATTTAAGAGAAGAGCAGTATGACATTACCAAGAAGGTATGTGGTATCAGATGAGCAAAACAGGCAGGTTTACTATATGTTCCAAAGGCCAAACTGTTATTGTATTTTATAATCTACCCACAGTGACAATTACATTAAAAGCTTTAACCCCAAAACATCCCGCCATGCCATCCTAAATAGCCTTGCAGACAGATTAGTGAATGAATAAAATCATCTATATGTCCCTGAGTCTCTTTTAATAAATCCACCTTCTTCACAATCTCATGATTTTAGGTCCAGAAATGATATGTGACAGCTGATCTATCTGTGTGTTTATATTTTATGTTCCTGAAATGCTCTTTTAAACATGTGTCTATATTTCTCTTTGTTTTTCTGATATAGATCTTTTCATAATCTGCACATGTTATTCTGTAAATACCTGCTTTTTTCTCTTGAAAAATAAAACAGCTGTAAACACCCCACAAGAGAGATTTGCTATCACAAATAAAAGAAGATATGCAATTCAAAAAATTTACATATCACCCTAGCATGTTCAATAAATTTAAAAAAAAAAAAAAATTAAAAATGGAAAATAATGTTCGCTCCTCAAAAAGGCCACAGTGTTAAAAATGTATTACAATCCTTCTGTAAAGATCCTATATCCTCTAAAAGAAGTCTGGTATCTACCAAATCAATTGTAAAGGCTGTGATCAGGTATATGTTGGAAAAACGAAAAGAAATTTGGAAACCTATACCAAAGAATATTTCAGAAATATCTGTTACAAACAGATCAATAAATCAACAATGGCAGCCTATTTTTGGTCAAAATACCATGAAATTGATTAAAAAACAAAATTTGAAATGCATTCAAACCTTTGGAACTAGCGACATGGAAAAATTTATACCATTCTGGTCTAGTTTCAAGTTGTGCACCAAAATTCAGACCATATTGCGCATTATAATGATTAAGATGGGAATGAGGTTAATAATGCACTATTTGGCTTAATAAAATGGCAGGGAAAACCAGAGTGCCCGAAGGAAACTTAGCCAGATGCCGCTTTGTCTGTCATGAATTTAATATGTTTAATCTATTTAGTGATACCACTCAGAATAAGCAGATTCTAAATTATCTAATTTGCAGCCAATTAGGTGTATTGCTGTAAGGAATCCTTAAATTTTTATATAAGGATGATCCTGCATTTTAGATGTGAACTAAATTAGGGACTGTAAACAACTTAATTAAATAGCTATGGGATGTTAAAATAAAACTTTTGCATTACATTAGAATATTGATAGCTCATATCTCAGTAATTTGATGTTTGCATAATTTTATCTACCATTAATAGTTCAGGGCAGTTATTTAACAATGGGATGTCACTGACATGATGTAGGAACTATCTCCTATCACTAAACAAAGGAATAGAGAGGAAGAGGGAGGTATTTTAAATACACAAGAAAAAAAAATTTTTGCTCAGTAAGGATGTTTAAGCTCTTGATGTTGTTCTGCAGTATATGTAGCAGCAGCATGAAGCAACCCCTACAAATATTCTTATTAAACATTAGCAGAAATAAAAAACTACTAACAATTATTTGAAATATTGCTGCATAATAATCTCTTTGAGTAAGATATCCTACTCAAAGAGATTATTAATGGGAGTTTCACTGTGTTTGATTCTGAATTAAATTGGTATTTAAATTGCTGCTGAGTTCAGTATGTAATGATAAGTGGGAGGTACAAGAAAATAGATGTTAAAATGGCATAAATTCATTGAACAGCTTTACAATTTTACCTTCCTTTCCATATAATTCAGTCCTTGATAATCCAGGGTAGTCTAGATCTCATCCAGCTCAAACTATCAAGAGATTACTATATTTAATTTTGTGCAAATGTGAAGATTTAAGTTATGTTTTGCTTGTAAGTATTACAAAAGGTTAGTTTTGCTCACAAACACATTTTGATGAAACATTTTTCTTTCAGTGATAAAGAGCATCTAGAATATTTATTGATTTCATTTATATGCTTAGGTATCCATAGTTAAAAAGACTCCAGCTGGTGCACCATAACCATATCATCTACACTATCATCTTCACTGGGAGAAAATAGTGGTGCCCTATGGGCATCCTGACTTCAGAAGTCTGCTACAATACCTCCATGCCACGGGGAAATGCCTACAATTTCAGAAGAACAATAGACTGGCATTGGACTAAAATATACATTTGCTTTTACCATACCATTTCTGTTACACTCAATTTTTGGAAGGGAGGTTTTGGGGAACAGTATTGCGATGTTCTATTTGGTATTTGAGATAGAATAATTGTCTTTTGCAGGATATTTGCGGTTCTCAAGAAAAGAACTTTGTCATACGGCAGCCAAAGACTCCTATATTGAAATTTATACTGCAGGTACAAATTTAAATTATTCTAATAATAGAGGTAATGGTAGCACTGGGCTTTCAGAATGTCTTTACCACTCTCACAGGGCTTTGCATCTCAGCCAAGGCTGGCTCCTCTCCCCTGCCTGTCTGCTTGCCTGCCTACCTGCCTTCCATTCTTCCTTCCTGTCCTGGAACTTCCAAGCAGTCACCAGTCTACATTCATTTGCCAAGATGGCATGACAGCTCACTTTAGAGCAATGTATTTTTGTATGTGAATGTTATAAATATGAATCATCTTGTGTGTTCTGGAGAAATTAAATCAGAAGTTCTCTGGGCAATTTCCTCCTTCCAGAACTGCATTCATGATCTTGTGAATAAATTTGATACTGCTGGTTCAGTGCAAAACAAAAAACAGTTGCAAAAGACAAATCAGATGAAATTGGGAATATGTATCTAAAATCCACTTGAGAGATGTTTAATGCAATAAGTTCTTGGGATGTTAAATAAAGAATAAGATTCATAACACTGCAATTCAAATTGAATTTAATAATATCATTTTGTGATATGTTGTGATGTAGGCTTTCACAGCTACTGTTGCTCATTCTTAAGATGTTCTTTCAGTTTAAACCATGTGTACTTTTTATTGAAGGCAATGTGTCATCCATCTCTTCCAGAGAAGGCAATTTGTAACAGCTTTGAAACGTTGGGTTTAATAAAAATTGTACATGATATAAGCTGGAATAACATTTTAAGAATGCATAATAGCTACTGGGCACTTACGACTGAGTTTGACTTTTAAAAGGTGTCCTTGGATTTAACTCAGAAATGGGTTAGGAGTGGTTTAAATGCAGTCTGTAGTATACATTTTTCTGAAGAGCTTTTTATGCTAAATGATCAATGATAGTTCTGCACCAGTGTTCTTGAAATTACTACTGAGATATACTACATTAATATGTTCAGTTGTTTACACTAACTCCACTTACTTATTTAAAACTTTGGACTAATTTCGGGAGAGGTTCCTCCCATCATTGGCTGTTGTTGACTGAATGCCGTTGTTTGAAACGGGGGTTGGACGCCCGTTCGCTCCTGTGGTGGTATCTTGTGGTTCTAGTAGAAACTTGCTGAGTTCATCAAGCGGTGGAAAATCAAAATTCATTAAGTTGTTCTTATTTTTTAAAATGAAAATTCTCTCCCATGTGGATAGTTCTATTGGGTTGTGAAGTTGTTTCAGTAATTTAATTTCTGGTTTTATTTCGTGATTTTTGTTCCAAAAATGAGCTGCTATTGCTGATTTGTCTATCTGTTTCAATCTAATGTTCCTAAAATGTTCTTTTCTTCGAATTTCTAAATTTCTTTTCGTTTTTCCAATGTAGCTCTGCTCACAATCTGCACATTTAATCTCATATATTCCTGATTTTTGCTCTGTAGGGATGGTATCTTTCATTGTGCAATGTACTAAATTTTTTATATTATATTTGTTCTTTGGGGCTAACATAATTCCATGTTCTTTGAATATTTTCTTAAATTTGTTGTGGCAAGTTGGGTGGTATGTGATGAACTCTGGATGAACTCAGCAAGTTTCAGCAAGTTTCTACTAGAACCACAAGATACCACCACAGGAGCGAACGGGCGTCCAACCCCCGTTTCGAACAATGGCATTCAGTCAACAACAGCCGATGATGGGAGGAACCTCTCCGGAAACTAGTCCAAAGTTTTAAATAAGTAAGTGGAGTTAGTGTAAACAACTGAACACATTAATGTAGTATATATTACCACTCCATTGTCTACAGCTTCGTAAGTACAATTTTTACTTAATTATACTACTGAGATGTTTCTCTAAAGCTCATATTTGCATACTCATCAGGTGAATATCCTCCACAAAATGTAGGGGTACTTGAAGTACATTTTTTACCTAACATGACTTAAGAAGAAAAAAAATAATAAGCGCATTGTATTGTTAATTTCTTTTTCACTCACAAAATACATAAGTAATTTATATTTGTGAACAGTTTACAAAGAAAATCCTGTACATTACCAGGTTCTATGTTATAGATTTTTGGATTATTTAACAATACTAAGTTAAAAAAACTCAGAGGAACAGCAGTATTATACAGTTTTAGTTTATGTAAGTTAAACTGCTACATTAGACAACTTTGATTCAAGGGTGGTTAATGTAACCCTTGCATTTGTTGGATGCTTTCTGTTTAGGTGGGTGATGAGTGCATTGTAGCTCCCCTCAGCTTATTTCAACCAGAGTTGTTTGGAGTAACTGGACCAAAAGTGGTACACATTCAGAAGAGAGCAAGTGGAGATCCAGAGGATCCACATGATGAGAATTACCTGAGAGAAACAAGTGTAAGCCTTTATTAACATTTCTTTCATATTATGTACAAAAGTAGTTCTTAGCTGTAATAGGTAATCTTATATAGCATGTACTTGAAATATTCTTGCATCTTTGATGAACATTCTGTAATTTTTACATAGTGACAACCAATTTTTATGCACTTGTGCCACCTTTAAACAAGAGGCTGTAGCCACCTTGTAAAATTCGCTTGTTTATAACAAGGTCTGTGGTCAGCATTACTGCCTCTGACTGGGGAAATGTGGTTCAATTTCTGGTACCTACTTGAAAATTTTCTGAGTTAGGGAGGTCTGGTATGGAATCCACCCAGCCTTGTCAGAATAATTAGGGTGCTACCTAGTGGAAAAGTGATGTCCTTTGAATCATTAAAACTGTGTGATGGTGATGGTTGAATGGTGTGTGTGGTGTGCTGATCATGTGCCTCTTTGCAATATTACTATCTGTAAATGGAATTATGAGCAACAGAAGTAGAGAATGCAGTGGTTGCTGAAGCTGGCAGCCCTTTGAGACTGTAAGAAGGAGGGAAAAAAGTTGATGATTATTAGAGTTATTAATAATCTTGTTTCTAGCTCCAGTGGTTGTAAATGCTTTCATGGTTAAGGCTAATAGTTTTCTTATTTTAGAAAAATTTGGAAACTTGATTCATTTCAGATTAATTTTGTTTGTATTTAGATTTAACTACACCTTACAAATTGGATGTTTCAACTTAAAACTTCATGTTTCCAGTCATCATTCATGGCATATTCAAATTAGCATGGTCTGGTTGCATAAAGCTATAGATATCTATACCATAACTATCTACTACATAAATTTTATTTGGCAGATAACTTATAACGTATTTGTTAAATTATTGAAGCTATTTATAGTGAAGGTCTTGTATATTGATTGACACATAGTGGGTAATTTTTATACACTTCACTTACATGTTAAGAAAACTTATGTCTGTTTCTCAAATAAGTGTACTTACGAAGCTGTTGACAATGGAGTGGTATATATATAAACAATGTATACAGTTTTTTTTACACTAACTCCATTCACTTACATAAATTTGGAACATACGTTTCGGGAGCGATCCCTCCCATCTTCAGCCTGTTGACAAACTGTTGTTAAACGTGGCGGTTGGGTCTCTTGATGTTCTTGTGGCGGCATCTGTTGGTTCTATTAGGAATTTGCTGAGTTCATCCAATGGAGGGATATCGAAATTCATCAAATTATCCTTATTTTTTGTAATGAAAATGTTTTCCCAAGTGGAAAGTTCTATTGCATTATGAAGTTGTTTAAGTAGTTTTATCTCTGATTTAATTTCATGATTTTTATTCCAAAAGTGCGCTGCTATTGCTGATTATCAATTTGTTTTAAGCGAATATTTCTGAAGTGTTCTTTTTTCCGGATTCCCAAATTCCTCTTCGTTTTTCCAATGTATTTTTTGTCACACTCTGCACATTCTATTTTGCAAATACCTGACTTTTGTTCTGTTGGCATGTAGTCCTTTACTCTGCAACCTAATAAGTTCTTTATATTAAAATTGTTCTTTGGGGCTAACATAATTCCTTGTTCTTTGAATATCTTTCTGAACTTATTGTGATAAATTGGGTGGTATGTGAAACTTTTGAATTTGTACCCTTCCTTGGCACTTTTAAGAGTGGAAACATCTCTTATTGCCTTTTGTTTTTTGGTTTTATTGATGATTTTTATCACTGTCTCTTTGTTGTATCCATTAGGTTCTCCTATCTTTATGATTTGTTGGTATTCCAATTTGTACTCTGTTTCTGTGAGTGGAATGTTAACTAATCTGTGTGCTAAACTATAAAACACTGCATATCTATGTGGAACGGGGTTAAAACTGTCATTTTGTATGTAATTTTCTGTGTGAGTATCCTTTCTATGAATTCCAAATGTAAGATAGTTTTCATTTCTTATGATTTTTACATCTAGGAAGGGGAGATATCCCCTTCTTTCTTCCTCTATGGTGAAATTTATAGATTTGTGCTGCAAATTCAGAAGTTTTAGTGCATCCATTGTGTGTTTTTTCGGAATTATTGCAAATATGTCACCCACATACCTATACCATGTTTTGAAGATTAGAGGGAAGGCTTTGGTGATATGCATTTCAAACGAACTCATAAAAAAATCTGCTAGAAATGGAGATAACGGGTTTCCCATAGCTAGTCCCGAGATTTGTTGGTAATATTTTTTATTGAAAATGAAGTAATTTTGTTCAATGCAAATGTTCGTAAGTTTTATCAAGTCTTCAATTTCTTGTGTCTGTAGATCTAAGGATTTTAACCATTTCTTTAACATTAGCATAAGTGTATCTTTTGGTATGCTTGGGAATAAGGCTTCTACATCAAACGATACCATTATATTTTCTGCTGTAATTTTGTATTTTTTCTACCAAATCTTGTGAATTTTTGACACTCAAACTTTGGTATTTTTTCAAGGATTTGAAAATGTCGGTTAATTTTTTTGCTAACAAGTATGTTGGTGAATTGATATTATTGATTATAGGTCTCATGGTGTTGTCTTTTTTGTGTAATTTAGGAAGTGCATACATTCTAGGTAAAACTGGGTTGCTATGTGTGAGTTTTCGTTTTTCGGTAGTGGACAGTATTTTTATTTCATCTAATGTTTTATTCAAGTTTTTAGTGCAGGTTTTTAGTGGATTCTCTGTAATTGGTTTATAATCTTGACCTTTTAACATGGTTTCTATCCTGTTTATGTAGTCTTCTTGGTTTAATATGGCGATTTTATTGCCTTTATCTGTTTTTGTGAATACTACCAGTTTTTCTTTTAGTTGTTTTATTATGTTTATGTAATTGTTGAATTTATTTTGGTTTTTTATTTTCTCTAAGGTTTTTGTACATTTCAATTTGATAAACGATTTTTCATTTTCTTTCAGTTCATTGGTGGCTATATTAATATCCGCGATGTAATCTTCTATTTTTTTGGAGAAACCTACACATGTTTTTAGGCCTTGGTTTAGGAATTTTAGTTCGTTGTTTGAAAATGTGGTGCTTGAAATATTGATTACGTTCTCTGTGGTTTGTGTAACTTTTTTGGGTACATTTTTGGTTTGAAGTTTTCGTAAATTGTTGAACTTCTTTTTCAATTTCTGATTCTTTGTTTTCATTTCGTTGGTTAAATTTTTATGCATATGTTGTTGTACGTTATCCCTAATGTGGAATCCCAAAGTCCTCGATAGTTTTAAATGTAACTCATAACATTTTAAGTCGGTTTCACTTAGTTTTTTATACTGTACGCTTCTCTCTACTTCAATTACTCTTTTTTCAGCTGCTTTTTGGTGTGGGCTATTGTCTATTTTAACTGTTTTCCTCACGAATTTTGGTGTGATTTTATTTTTTAAGCACAAATTCAGGAATTTTATGTTAGCTACGATGTGTCTTTTTTTTAGTTTGAAGTTTCAAAAAGGTTTTTATATCGCGTTTGCTGTAACTGAAGTTTAAATTGTATGTATTGAGTTTGTTTGTTTGTGTTTCCGCCATTTTGTGTTTACCACGCAGTTGAATTGCTTCTAAAGACTTGTATGTCTATGTAACTCAAATAAGTGTACTTACGAAGCTGTTGACAATGGAGTGGTATATATATAAACAATGTATACAGTTTTTTTCACACTAACTCCATTCACTTACATAAATTTGGAACATATGTTTCGGGAGCAATCCCTCCCATCTTCAGCCTGTTGACAAACTGTTGTTAAACGTGGCGGTTGGGTCTCTTGATGTTCTTGTGGCGGCATCTGTTGGTTCTATTAGGAATTTGCTGAGTTCATCCAATGGAGGGATATCGAAATTCATCAAATTATCCTTATTTTTTGTAATGAAAATGTTTTCCCAAGCGGAAAGTTCCATTGCATTATGAAGTTGTTTAAGTAGTTTTATCTCTGATTTAATTTCATGATTTTTATTCCAAAAGTGCGCTGCTATTGCTGATTATCAATTTGTTTTAAGCGAACATTTCTGAAGTGTTCCTTCCTCCGGATTCCCAAATTCCTCTTCATTTTTCCAATGTATTTTTTGTCGCACTCTGCACATTCTATTTTGCAAATACCTGACTTTTGTTCTGTTGGCATGTAGTCCTTTACTCTGCAACCTAATAAGTTCTTTATATTAAAATTGTTCTTTGGGGCTAACATAATTCCCTGTTCTTTGAATATTTTTATCATGTAGTTGCTGTAACTGTTGCCAGTAGTGTCATACTATATTGCATATTCCTGTGAAACAATAGAACATTATTGACAGAATATAAGGGGCCTATATTGCAAAAGTGTGGTCTAATATATTACAAGTATGTATATCAATACAAGTACTTGAAAGGATGTAGTTGTAATTTTTTGTTTCACAAAAGATGTTATTTATGAGGTCTGTTCAAAAAATTTTGGAACATTCGTAATCTTGCGCCAATGGAGTGTTGGAGTGAAATGCGTTGGCATCTCTGCATACACCTGTGTTTAATGTGTATCTGCCGGAAGTTTCATTATTGTATGTCTGTTAGTTATTGTTCAGTGCTGTATGAATGTTGTGTTGCACAGTGTGCAAATTTCGAGATGGCAGAGTTAGAGAGCAACATGTCTGCATTAAATTTTGCGTGAAACTCAAGAACATCTTTACAGAGACACACCAAATGATGCAGGAAGCCTCATGAGCTGGTGATGAGTGATGAGTGCTTAAGCCATACTCGGTGTTATGAATGGTTCATGCGGTTTAAAAATGGCCTGATGGAAGTTAAAGATGACCTTTGTTCAGGACGCCCTTCGACATCTATGGATGACGCTCATGTCGGGAATGTCAACAAAATTGTGTGTGCCAATCGAAGACTGCCTGTCCAAGAGATTGCAGAAGATTGTAACATTTCAGTTGGATCATGTCATGAAATCCTGACACAGCATCTTGGAATGCATTGTGTTGCCACCAAATTCATCCTACAGCTTATGAGTGAAGACCAGAAAGATCATCGCCTCGCAATCTGTGAAGAGCTTTTGGATGGCACAAATGAGAATGAGATGTTCCTTAAGAGAATCATAACTGGTGAGGAGATGTGGGTCTATGGTTATGATGTTGAAACCAAGGTCAGTCTTCACAATGGGTCGGGAAAGGTACTCCAAGACCAAAAAAAGCTTGTCAGTTCAGGTTAAATGTGAAGGACTTTGAAGGATTAGTTCATCATGAATTCGTGCTACAGGAACAAACTGTTAATCTGATGGTACTATCCGGACATGTTGCGATGCCTGCGAGAAAATGTGTGAAAGAAATGGCCTGAAATGTGGCTAGACAATTCATGGCTCTTGTTTCACGATAATGCACCCACACATTCATCCCTGTAGGTGCGTGACTATTGCACAAAAACCAACATCACTGTGCTGTCTCATCCTCTGTGCTCTCCAGACCTGACCCCTGCAGACTTTTTTTTATTTCCAAAGTTGAAAACCCTGTTGAAAGGACGAAGATTTGCAACGATAGACTAGATAAAAGAAAATTCACAGACAGCGCTTCGTGCGATCCAGAAAGAGGTGTACCAAGACTACTTCCAGAAGTGGAAATGGCATTGGGAGCAGTGTATCAATTGTGGAGGAGTATTTCAAAGGAGATTATGCCCAATAAGTAAAAGGTAAGCATAGAAAAATTTTGTGGACAAAGTTCCAGAATTTTTTGAACAGACCTCATATTATCAAAAAGTTACAATGACATATAAAAGCAAGATGGAGGAATAACTTTGCCTCCTTTAATTAGGCTACATTCACTCCTTAGTAATAAACGTGTATGTTTTAAAGTATAGTGCAATTATTATTATTATTATTATTATTATTATTATTATTATTATTATTATTATTATTTATTGCCAATATTCAAGTATAATATTCCACTTTGAAATGTTTGTATATTTTCATGCATGTGGCTATATTGCAGCATCAATTTCAATGGAACAAATTTTAATTCATTAGTCCATTTGATTTTTATTATATACATTTACATATTTTGGAAATCAAATTTTCAATATAAACAAAAATTGTAAAAGAGTGTCAAAAGAAATTATTTTAAAGGAGAACGATGCAAGGAAAGAAATTATTTTATGCATTTGAAACAAAAGGCCAATGTCATCCATACGTCATATATTAATTGCATTGCTGACAGGGTGGCCAATGTTGTTAAGACACTTATTCATGAGTGGGAGGTCTGCAGTTTGATTCTTGCCATGATCATCCAGACGGGAGGACAGATTTTTCCAGTTTTTCCTCAGTCCTCATAAATGGTAAATAAGGGAGAAGTATCCTGAAGCCCTAGAATGCTTCTTTCCTTTTAAAAAAATCCTCTTCTTATTTATCATTTTGTCTCATATTTCATAAATGTCCATCATCTGTGTTGCCTCAGTAAAAATGGGCATTAAAACGTTATTCGAAATTCAATTAGTTGCACTAATTAACTTAAAGGAAAAATGAATACAAAACATAATAAGAACTTAGATAAATTTGAAAAGGATATATTAATTGAAGTTGAAAATAAATATATAATTGAAAATAAAAGAACTGATGGCACTATGTATACATACTAAGATTCAAAGCTGGAAATTCAGTTCTTTTTTAATTTCCCTCAGATATTAACTGCAGGGAAATGTAACATCAATAACAGTACAGTAGATTTATTCCAGTTTTTTTTTTTTTTTTTTGATAATTTGTGAACTGTAACTCTACACACATAAAATACTTCTGCCATTTACACATTGGACATATTAAATAGATATCTGTAAAATTTCCATCAGATTAATTATCAAAAGGATATCTGTTTGATATTCTCTATCTAATTTTTCAAAAATCCTTATTAAACAGATCAAGTTATGGAATAGATATCTTATGTTTCAGAAATAGTTTCTTATGAAGTCTGATTAGGTTTAATTTTATTATCTTTTATTTTTTGGATTTGTATTGAAAAGAGGATTAATAAGACATTAAAAGGTAGCATATCGAACAGATTAAAGAAACCTGAACTACAGGATATAAATTAGTGTTTACAGGTCACATATAATGTATATAAATTCATTGACATGTTTCATGATGTTATCTGATTAAAAGCATTATATTTATATATAAAAGTAAATACTGGAGAAAGAAATATATGTCAGTAGGTCATTCATACTCGAACTTTGGCAGCTCTTGTGTCACTTTTTAAGTCTGTAGTGGCTAATATTTTTTTTATTTAAATTCAACTTCGTGTGCATGCTTGGTTGGCTGGCAGAAGCCTATTAAATCAGACCTTCTCAATGATATAGCTTGTATTCTATAGCCAGAAATCACAATAATTAATTGGAATAAATATGTGAAAGATTTTTCTTCTTCTTCTTCCATTGACAGTTTGTTCCATTAGCTTCCTTGATGTCAATTTTTTTTTTATTTTTTTTATTTTTTATTTTTTATTTTTTTTTTTGTGTAATTCCTGGTTATGTCCTTTGCATACTAGGTGATTAGGGCTCATCATAAGGTCTTTCTTTGCTGGTGGTGAATCCCTTGGATGTATAACTTTCCTATTTTTTGCAGGTATGCTGCTAGACAGTAAAGTTTACTTCTTCATTTGAACGTTTAGATTTTTTCCCATTTCTGTTGAATGGGTCTCTTATTGAAGAGCTATTGGATGAACTTAGGCTTATTTAGTTTTTGATTTTTTTGTTTCATGGTTGTTCATTTCTGTAATTTTTTTGTTTGGCTGTGGGAATTTAATTTGTATTTTTGCTAGTTGATCAGCAATTTCATTTCCTCTAATTCCTATGTGTGAACTTAGGAAGTGTTTTGCTCTTTTGAAAATCTGTATGATTAGGGTTGCATTTGAGAGTCCAAAACCAAGACTTAAGTTAGTATGATGAATTTAAAGAAACAAATTTAAATATTAAGGTGTCTTATTTAGGCGAAATGTGCATTTGACTAATAATGCAGAATTTTGGAATGACTACTTTGTTGTCTTTTCCCTCAAGAAATCATTTTTTACCAAGAAAATGAAATAAATATTAAATTTATTAAAAAAATATGTATTGCTACTCTCCTTCAAATCTTTTTAAATCAGTCATATTTCCTAGAACTTTGAATAGAAGAAGAGAACTTAGTCTGTTCTCATTCAATTTATGAAGCTCACTGCAACTTACTTTTTTCATATTACACTGTATTTGTAGCAATGCACTAACTGATCTTTATCCTAATCTTTTTCTTGCTTCTGTCCACTGAGCAGTCATCAGGGAAAATACTCTCTTTCCTCTTTCATATAAAATAATTAAATTTCAAGCACAATAAACAAGTTCCCGCACAGTAATGTTCAGCACACAATTGGAGATGGAGCTGGCAAAGATACACAGTTACAATAAAAGGAAACTGAAATTATGGAAGTTTAGCCAGAGAGTAGTATTGACTATTACATATTACCCAGAAATGATTTGCTACTGTATCAACATCTTAAAAGCTAAATATTATACTTACAAAGCTGTTGACAATGGAGTGGTAATATATCCTAAACTTAGGTGTTCACTTTTTACACTGAATTCTATTTACTTACATAATGTCTTGTTGTAAGTAAATGGAGTTCAGTGTAAAAAGTGAATACCTAAGTTTAGGATATCTTAAAAAGCTATTCTGTACGCTTTGGTTTAAAGGAACATCATAGGCACTGTTCATATGCTGTGTTGACTTTTAAATTAGCCAATTCAGATCTTACAAATTTTTGGACTTGTTTCTTTTCAGCCAGGACTTTTTCTTTCACTGTTAAATCATGAACTTTCCGTGAAATCCTGGCATATGGCAACCTAGTTTTGATGATCTCGATTTTCTGAAAGGTTGATGAATGTGATCTAGTGGTCTAGGTTATAGCTTTTATGGCCACTTGGGAGTCTATTAGGAATACCGCTTTCTGGCAAACATTCTGTTAATATGGAACTTGAAGTAAGACTACATGAAATGTTTAAAAATGTTAATTGAAACTTGTATGTGAAGCTAATTATACAATGATGTTAATTGCATGAATTGTCTTTATTTCTGCTTAGAAATTGGTCATTTGACTTAGGACAGGAATGTAGTATCAGTACAATGAACAGCATTTACCTGCTTTTGTTTCTTTTTGGTTTATCATTGAACTGTCAGTATATACATAGAACCATTTATTTGGTGAATCTTTTCTGATATTATTTTGTTTATCTGTTTTAGTAAATCTGGATTGTTTTAATTTTTTTTAACCATTTCTTCTAAGGTTAGGTGCATGTTTAAATATTGGTAGACAAATGGGTTTACTGGGCTGATGTTTTTTTCTACCGGGTTATCTAATTTTAGAGTTTTCATAAGCTTGGTTATTTCACTCTATGGGGAACTTTGTGTTTTTAATTTTTTTATAGTCTTTTGTTGATTTATCCATGTTTGATACTTCACTTTTAGGCTGATGCATGTTGTAGCTTCTTGTTTAATTTCCTCTGTTTTTGATTTGCTGTTGTTGTATAATTGCAGTAGATCTGACTGCTTTGCATATTAGTTATAGTACATTGTTTTGAAATCTATTTTTTCTTGATTGATTGAGTGAGCTGTTATTTAGACTTTGATTCCATATTTCATTACTTTTTTGATGTAAAGTGTTGTAAGTTTGGTTGAGTACTTCTGAGAACATCCCCATGGCTCCACTTAGGGTTTTAGGGGGTCAGGTTGGTTATTAATTTTTTTCTTTGGGTTGTGTCTATATTGAGTTTTCAAGTCAGTTTATTTATTGAAATGCTAAGAAAATAAATACAAAGAGGCTCTTCTCATCTGCTCAATTCAATGCAGTTTATTATTTAAATGAATTGCTACATATTTGGTTTTTTTTTTTCTGTGGTGTTTTTTGTTAGTGTCGATCTGAGATATAATGTCAAAGTCTTAATTCTTGTGTTTTAGTGAAAAGAACTGGTACTTGTTTTGTTGCTATTTATTGTCATTTTGTTTTTCTGATGCTCATTCTTGGTACTTTGTTTGCTGTAGTTTCCGGTGCTCGGTTGGGTTTTGTTATTCGTGGATGAATATGTCATCTGCAATTAGGCATAAATTTATGCTATTTATTACTTTAGTTTTGGAAGGTCATTTATATAGATATTGAAAAGAGTGGTGTTTGTTGCTCTTCTTGTGTGAGATGTAACTTTTGAGTATGATTTATTGTATTTTACTGATATTAAAGAAGTAAAAGAGATGTTAATGTATGATTTCAGAGACGTGGCATGAAGGAATCCCTTGAGCCTTTAGCAGGTGGGTTGGGAGGAGGTGAACTAGACGGTTTAGCTCCTGGTCTTGATTGTACTGGAGGAGTGGGAGCCGGAGAAGAAGACATTGTGGTAGATGCCATTGATGCTTCTGCTCCAACTGGTGGACGTGATGTGGATACCAAAGAATTTGTACTTGGCCCACAGCAGGCATTAGGACTTGATCAGGCTGTTTTGCAAAGCATTGATAGATGTCGTAAGTAAAATGGAATATTTCATTGTCAAGAAATGTGAAAACAGGTTGAACAATGAAGTGGTTTTAATAGGAAGCACCAAATTTTAGGCAATTTTGGAGATTGCTGGCCCTGAATTGGGCACTAATTTTGAGGTGGTCTCGTTGATAAAGATGATTGCCTTGGTTGTTGTCTACCCTTAAATGACAACTTCTCAGACTATTCTTTGCTCAACAGTACTAGGAGAGGATATTAGTTGTCCTAATGATCATATGACATAACATTGTATATTCTATGATTTATTGATCATAATGTTCTTTTTTTTTATAATAATTGGATTTGGTATTATAACCTTGGCCTATTTTCATTCGATTAAATTTACTTTACTGCAGAGACAGTTGTAATTGTAATCCAGTTTTGGTCTTATGAACTTCACTTGGGTGTTAGGGTCACTGGGCTGCTAATTACTATATAAATGTTCTGCGGCTGGTGCGGTACTTGAAATGTAGATTTTCTATGCAAGTGTGCCATCAACATATTAACTCTCTACTTCTGTAATAAACTTGTGTACCTATATGTAATAACTTGAGAAAATGAATCTAATATATTCATATCTAATAAGACTTGAAAAATGAACCTCTTACACCCATGCATAATAAGGCTTGGAAACTGAATCTTTTATACTTGTATGTAATAATTTGGAAAGTGAATCTTGTATACCTATACATAATAACTTGGAAAGTGAATCCCGAGCAGGGAAACTGCCTCTTTATATATCCTTTACAAAACTACTAACTGCTTTATTGATGCCAACAGGGCTCAGAAATGTTATATATTGGTGATTGAACTTGCTTAAAACCAAATGATCTCATGCGGCGGGAGAAATTGGCATCTCTAGATTACCCAAGATAAGATTTCATTTACCATCCACCAACCGCCTGGTCCTTAAAAAAGATATAAATCTTGTTTCTTGCTCTTCCCCTCTAGATTACAATAGTGATTTAGTATTTCCATAACTCTTCCCTTTTGGCAGTTAACATCAGAAAAATTCTCATTCTAACATGATACATTAGGATATGTATATATTTAATATTTATACTATTGATAAAAATATATAAAATATAATAAAATGTTTCTATGTATATATTTTCATTGATACTTTAATGGAGGCTGGCCATAAATACTGTTTCAACAAGCATGATACTTTGGTGCATTTACATCAATCATGTAGGAGGCTCATAATTTTGAACTATGATAAGAGAAATGAACATTATTTTAATATGTTAATAATGAACCATATCTTGCCAACGTTATTGGGTTTGTAGTATGTAAGAGTATATTACTCCTGCCTCTGTACCTTTGTATCCCATTGGGTTGTGTGTGGCAGTGGTTCCCAAACTGTGGATCAGGACCCCTAAGAAGTCGCTGGATTCTATCAGGTGATTATGGGGAAAGTAGTTTTACTTAAGAACTTTTCCATTTTCACATTCGTTCTGGTTGAACTAATTGTTGCATTATAATTATTTTGACCAGTTATATAGCAATATAACAGTGTCTGTTTTGATTAAATTGATATCACATTATTGAAGTGTGTGCATGAACTTGCAAATTAATTATTATTAAGCAGCAAAGTGAATGAAGGGCTAATCAATAATTTCATTAATTAATTAATTTGTAGCTAATTTAATCTTTTAAATTAATGGATTGAGTTCAATGAAATTATATCATTATTTTAATATAAATTCAGGAGTGGCATTTGGATATTTACAGGATACACTGAGGCAGTTCAAGAAATATTTTATAACAGGAGTTTTTGTTTTTTATTTCTTGAGAAATTACATTTTAGCTGGTATATTTGCATTGCCATATAACTAATCAGTGCAATGCATTTAAAATAAAATTGTACATCATTATTTTGTATTTGTATATTTGTTTATTTTTATAGCAACTGAAGATTTAAAAAGAAAAATGTATGGCTGTATCCTAGTAGTGGGAGGAGGAATGAGATTTTCTGGAATAGGAACATGGCTACAGAATAGAATTTCTTTACAAATCCCTTATATGTATAGAGCGGGTATGTATTATTTTAGTTGCTTATTATTGTTGATTACAGTAGTAAAGAATTTTTTTATATATTTGGAAAAGGTTTATATTTTTCAAATATAATAAACTTATAGCCTGCTCTCACTGTCATAAAAATGTTATGTGTATTAAAAAAGACATCATAGTATAAATTTGTAAAATCTTAACATCTTAATATCTGTAGCAACTGCATTGGCTCTTGATTTTTCATCCTTAGGACCAATTGCATCTGTATTCTCAGAAAGAATAATCATGTGAAGGATGTAAGAGGCATTGTCCTACAGTAGAGAATCTAGCTCATGTATGTTTTACAAATACTGTTTAAAACTTGTTGTTACTTTTTTTTCTGTTTTTCAAACTCTGGACATTTATTTACTAAAATAAAATTTGCATTCCTCAAAATTTAAAGAGTGCTCAATTTTAGTTTTTAAGCCTTATAATGATAAATACCATGTGTTACAGTAGTTGGCTTTGGCCTAGATTACTGTACTGGTGCAGGTGTTGGTTTTGAATCTGTCAGCTGCATTTGTTATTTGATTTATGTTATTATTTAAGTATGTTTCTGCCTCTTGCCCAATATATACATATAAAATACAACAAACATAAATGTTATCTAAGCTTGTTTCTGCCTCTTGCCTAATATTTATACTATACTTATAAAATACAGTAGAATCTCATTCATCATTTTTGGAGGGACCAGGATAAAAAAACGATGGATACAGGAAAATGATTGATACAGAAAGTGTTCAAAAATAAATAAAGCCATTATATAAGCAAACACTTCATTTTGCATCAATTTTACATGTTACTATGTACACATTTTATACTTTGTTATTGGTCCTGATGGTCTGATGGTAACCATACTTGCCTCATAGACCTAAGATCACAGGTTCAATTCCAGCCAGGAGCAATGCATTTTTTGGGGCCTAAAAATTATAAGAATGGCTCCTTTGGAAGGGAAATAAAGCTGAGAGTCCCATGTCATAGATTTATGGCATGTAAAAGAACCTTAAGCCTGAAAGAAAAGGCCTCTAGGCAAAATTTATTGGCTGTTACATTCCCTGAACTAGATGAGATGCTGATAACCTGAGAATTTAAAGAGCATTTGTAAATAAAACAACTCAAAAATCAATACGCTTGTCACTTTCTTTTGAAAAAGAACGTTAACTCTCATTTACTTTTTTGCTGCCATTCTTTACATGCAAAACAACAAATTTTCTACATTCAATGCATTCTGTTGCTCACTACTGTCCTTACCGTCATTGTTATGTGCATAGAATAGGCTTGTACAGTTTCACATGTTCTCAGAGCTTTGGTAAAAGCTGGCACTGCTTCAGCTGTTGCATCATCTTCCCTCTCTTCCTCACTCCTCTCTTCTATATCACAGCACTGCTACTTCTTTCACTTCTTTACACACTTCATCAACACATTGAATGTCACAAGATAACGTCCTCGCCTACAGCCTTGTAGGTGTCAAAACTGAGCAACCGCAACTCCGGCCCATTCTTCACATTGGCTATCATAATCATCCTGCGGCTCCAAAAGTATGGGCAACTATCTCAGATCAAGCGTGATGCAACCTCTGTACGTGCACCTATCACTGCATCACTATTCTAGTTTGAAAATGATATTCAAGGTTAGAATTTATTTGGGTCTGAACTTTTTGAACAAATAATGTGGGGAAACAATACTCTTAAGAAATGATGAATGCAGGTTTTATTTACATAAGATATAAGATAGAACATTTGGAACTATATAAATTGAACGATACATCCGGGAAAACGATGGTTCTGGGAACGATAAGTCGAGGTTCCAATGTACAATATGTGTAATATAGAGAATGTCTTTGATCAAATTGAGCTGAAATTACTATGAAGTTATTAAAGAAATTTTTGTTGATTTGGTTTATTTATGGGCGCTCTTTAACATCTCAGGTCACCAGCATCCCATTCTATTCAGGACGTGAAATGGCCGACAAATTTTGCTCAGAGGCCTTTTCTTTCACACAATTTTTATTCTTTTTGCATTTATTTTTCTCATATAAATCAATGTGATTTATAGTAGTATGTTATTACTGATAAACATATGCATAATTTTCCTTGTTTTTTCCTTGTGTGTTTAATAAAAATTACTTTCTATGATGGACATTATTTCATTATCATACCGTCTGCTTTTCGTGAACTTGCACCCTAGCTTGTTGTCTCTTAGTTCCCATAATATGACAAAAATGTGTGCAAAATAAAATAAATAAAGATTAATAATTTTGGTGCAAGATCTTCAGCATCATATGATTTGTGAAATAAGGAGTTAAAGTATAGCTTAAAATATAGCAAGTGTATAAGTTGAATGAGAATGGTAATTATTGATACATATATTATTGTACTAGTAAAACAGTCATAATATAACGTATTTGTTAAATTATTGAAGCTATTTATAGTGAAGGTCTTGTATATTGATTGATACACTGTGGGTGATCTTTACACACTTCACTTACATGTTTTTTAAAAACAGGACATGTTTCAAGAACCGTCATTCCCATCGTCAGCTGTTGACCCACTGCTCTGGTTGGTCCTCTGCAGGGTATTGGATTTTTGTGTGGTGGCCTCTAGTGGTTGTGAAATGAATCTGGAGAGGTAATCCTCTGGCGGAAGGTCAAAATTCATTGCTGTTTTTCAGTATTTTAAAATAAAAATATTCTCCCATGCTGACAAATCATAAGGATTGTTTAATTCTTTCAAAAGTTTTATTTCTGGATTCATTTCATGGTTATGCCTCCAATACTGATGTGCTACTGCTGACTTTTCAGTTTGTTTCAACTTGATGTTCCTAAAATGTTCCTTCTTGCGGGTTATCTAATTTCTTTTTGTTTTTCCTATATATTTTAGTTCACATTCTGAGCATTCTATTGAATATTGAATATTGAATATAGAGCAGATAGAGCAGAAGAGCAGAAATATTTAATTAAAATTATGGAAAAGTATACAGAATTTGGATTTATTACAGCAATTTTGGAAATATTTACATAATTTTTTTTGTAAAATATGTGTTTTTATGTGAAATAAGATTTTGAATTTATGCTTGTGGACTCTTAATCGGGATAATAAACTATGTTTTAGGAATGTACTTCTTAGGAAAGAAAATATGTTTTTACATACAAATCTGGGCCCTAGTCATTATTAAGTTAATATAGTATGAGACTCATATTTCTGATTCTTAGCAAAATGTATGAGGTAATATTCAATAAATTCAAAAAATATTATAATGGCTTGGGAAATTTAGCTAGCCATTGCCATCTGGTTATGTTGGCAACATATGCTGAGTTTCATTCTCCTCACTTGTGCCTATGAATGGCTTCCCTTGGAATGGAAGTAAAGACATGGGTTTATGCACATACAAGAACTTCAAGCCTGAAAAAAGAAGCCTCTGAACAAAATTTATGGGCCATTTGATGCCCTTAATTGAATGGTCACTGATGACCTGATGTGATAAAGGCCGTAAATAAATCAAATCAAAATCAACTTATGTCTAGCTTCGGTTTGCCTTGGCAATTATGGGAACAGCCTTGCGCAACGTGTCCTGTGAAATAAGATTCATTATTCAGTTTCTTGCTGCAAGAAAGCAACAAACAAATAGGCCCAATTGTTGATACTGTTCAACAAACTGTTGAACATGACCAGTATCAACTCAATGAAATCCTTAAATGTTTGCATCCCTCAATATCTGAGAATGTGAGTTAATTTCTTCTGAAAAAAATTGTCTCTGATATATAATAATGCCTACCCCCACATCGCCCATCAGACAGCTGATCTCCTGACACAATTCTGATGGGAAAGTTCTCCTATCCACCTTATTCATCTGATTTGACACCCTAAGATTTCCACTTGTTTCCCCAAGCTCAGATAACCTGTTGTTGGGAAATTATTAAAAAATGACAATGAACTCCACACATTTACCACCAGGTGGTTTTGGCATTAGGGCATGCCATTCTATGACGAAGGGTTGAGAACTAGTGCAATGATACAGATCAGAGAGACTGGGTGCCTATGTAGAGAAATAGTTTTCTGTATACTTATTAAAATATATATTTTGTATATTTGTAATACTTTATTTTTTCTTTTACCTACTTATTTGTTTATCTTTGAACTTACTTATTGGATGCCCCTTGTATGTTATTGCAGCAACCTTATCTGCTGTTTACTGATCATTGTTTTCAAATAAGATCAAGTACAGTACCTTAGAGGGAGAATCTTTTTTTTTTTTTTTAATAGCGTTTAACGCCTGTTTTTACTGCTGAGGCACCATAGGCAGTGGACACTGATGATATATGATATGAAATGATCAATTGGGCCTTAGAGGGAGGGTGTGATATAAAATGCAAATGCATATTGCATATAATATAGATAAGTCTGTCTAAAATTTATTTATTTATCTATTTAGAAAAATTTTAGATGATAAAAAGTATCTAGGTAATATTCTGACCATTTGTATAGTGAGTCAGTGACGATTCTGGCCATTTAAGCCAGATCATAACATGTATGTACTTAGCATTTAATAATAATAATAATAATAATAATAATAATAATAATGATAATGTAACATTTATTAGTTAATCAGTGATTGATGAATTCAGGAAGAATTAGACAGGGAAGGAGCTTAAAAGAAAGCAGGTAGGAGACTACTGAATAACCAAAGACACAGTTTAGCAAGGGTTATAGATGTTACATAGGAGTATTCTAATTATGTTATTATTATTTTATTGGGTATTGTTTCAGAAATTTAAATAAAATAACTGTGTTTAATTTAAAATTAAGCAAAGAAACTATTGAAACACACATTGTATTCAGGAGGATTACACTTAAGAATGGTCAGGGCCAAATAGGTGAAGACCTCTTGTATATATTTTGTCTTAGCATTTCAATAAGCTACATGCATGCAAGCACGCACAAACAATAATTGAATTTTCTCTAGTAACACTAGAGAACACTAAAATTTTCTCTAGTATACTTGTCAAAAGTTTCTCACATTTTTTTATCCAAATGAATCTTGGCAAGTTTCATTTAGTATTTATGTGCTGAAAGGAAATAGAACATAAAACTGCAGGATTGAAAATTGATTTTCCCTACTGTACTGACTGTACTGATTCCAAATAAAACCAGCTATTCAAAAAAAAAAAAAAAAAAGTTTTACCTGTTGTGGTGCTTCCTTGCACATAACTGAAAAGCATAGCCCATTTGGTATGCTATATTCTTAGCCAGAGGTTTTACTTCATCCAATTTTTTCCATGTTTTTCCTGCTTCCTTTTCAATTTTACTGCTCCATGTGATAATAGGTCTGATCTTGTATCTTGTTTGTAATCAAGGTCAATGTGTGCAATACTGCTACAACATATCCTATCCAATGCCAATTTTTAATTTTAATCTTCAAATGTTGTCTTGTGTGGTTATTTCTGGGAAATAGTTTTTGGCAATGTATGCTAAGGCTGATTAGACATTAAAATAAATAATTTATTTTATACCAAATAAGTTATATACATGATAAGTAAGAAAAGGACTGTTTTTACTTTTCTGAGTCTGGATTTTGCTTCTTCATCAGAGCCATCTTTTTTGATTTTAGACCAAATAATAAGTTATATGCTTGATAAATATGAAAAGGATTGTTGTTGCTTTTAATATATAGGGACACTCAAATTTTGTGGTTTGCAAAAACCGTGAAAAAAATTTCACACTTGAAAAATGACGGAAGATGTAATTTTAAGTTAGTTGTAGCACATTATTTCTAGTTACATTACACGTGTTTAACACATTAATTACTCGTAAATTTTTGCACTTCTGCCTCTGTAAGACACTGATGACCTGAAATGTTAAAAAACATCCATAAATAAATCAATGCCTCTGTAAACAAGTTGCTACATTTACCTGAGAAATTTGATAACATATAGCAGAAAAAAAGTAACTTAAAACCATTATGTGTTTTTTGAATCACATATCACTTTTATCACTCTGGACTTGCGCAAAATGCAAATTATTGTACATACTGTTGCTATTGTGATATAATGAATATATGCATGCACACCCAATTAAGAATACCAATTATTACCTTATCATGTAAAGAAAATATACAAAAACACCCAAATGTATAGAAACAATGCTTTCCAGTAGTTACAGAAGCATAAAGAGAGTATATATTATGCAAAGTTTTGCAAATTATTGCCTATCATACTGCTGAAAGTAGGTTTAGATGAGCAAATAAAGCAGTTTTCCCAAGATGGAATCAAGAGGCCTGAAGTTATAATGCTGTGTAGTTTCTGCAATAAGCAAGTTGCATAAAAAACTTCCAATGGCATTAAAAAAACATTGTAAGCAAGGCAACAAATATATGCAAGTGTCAAAGGGCAACGTTCAAGGCAGTATGTGTGAAAGATGCAAAGGTACATAATTTCACTATTGGAACTGTTGTTAGTACAAAAATATGTCGATTTTTTTTTTAAAGTGTTTATTGCTGGCAAAAATATCAATAATAAGATGGCACTAAGTGCATTATATTTAAACTAGTATTAGCTTTTTTTATATTGCATTATAATGAGGATGCATAAGCCTCAAAATGTTCAGGAAATCTGTGGCTGTCTGTGAGCCAAAGTTTTTGTAGCAATGTGAGAACAGAGTGCATATTATGTTGGTATTACATCCCTTCCAGTTTGGTCAGTTTAAGGCCTAAAAATAAGTATAATATGTGCCTGTTTATGTGTAAAGCCATACATGCAGACATTTTTATGTGTACCTTCTTTTATGGCTTTATTAGGCTGTCAAAATTTATTTTGTATATCATCTATGGAGATGATGATTCCACAAATATTCTGTTGGAGAAAACAGATCACCCAGCTTACAAGGACAGGGTGAAGGACATTTTGATTTTCGAGACCTGCCTAAAAATAATGTTCTCCAGAGAGAATATTTGTGTCTCTTGTCAAAATCTAGGAAAAAAGAATATTGTCATCCTAAAACATAAAGTTATGTCTGATGAGACTACAGACAAGATGGGCAGAGCAATTTATATTGTTCTGCTTTCTACAGTGGAGATTTCCAGTCCCAAGAGCAATGTGTGACTGGAATCAATTCATTGAAGGCAGTAAATGGAAACAGTTGATACTCAAGCTGCTATTAAAGAAGCTTTGAAAGACTGAACTTTGAACAAGTAGTAGCATTTGTCAGCGATTCTGCGACATACATGGCTTCTTATTTTGCAGGTCTGTCACTCGTCCTTCCAGATGATGCTATCCACATCCAGTGCTGGGCATATTAAGTTAACCCTACATTAGTTGCTCCCCCGTCATAACTCATTTTGTCACTCACAGAATTATATTCTGCAACAAATCCTTGACACTTATACTTGTAATGTGTAACTTCATTATCTTTATTTTTTTCATTTCAAATGTTCATATTTATATTTTAAGAGAATACAATATGTCATAATGCACAGTTATATAATGTAATATACACAGATTTACATAATTGTGAATTTAAACAGAAAATACAGAACTCAACATTATGTAAATGGAAAGGTGAATACAGTTATCATAGGTTTCTGCATATGGAAACTTAAATTACTTAAATTATTCTCTGGTATTATTACACCACGTTCAAGTTTTCATCATGTGATTCCTGCTGAACACACTGCTCACAATAAGTAACTGTCTTTTTATGCACCAAACACACAAACTTGCAATAAATCTTACATTAATATTTTGTTTTCCTGCTTTCTTTTCTTGTGCACAAAAACATCTCCCAGATTCTGAAACTCTTGGATTTTGTAGCTGGCTCTTCAGGCATTCCTGCGAACCTCCTAACTTTGCTCCTAAATTCTAAATTTTTGCACAGCAAATCTGGCCTTCATTGGAATTAGACAAAGTTGCTTTGCCAGAATCTTCAAAAACTATCATATGGGCATGCTTTTCTGAATGTTAGCCTGGAAAAATCTATATAGCTGTTGACACCAGCAATATTCATTATTCATTATTCATTTAATATTCATTACTGCAAAAAAGAGAGCAAAAGATCCCTAATTGTCATCCTTGATATGGAATATGCAGCCTTCATCCCATCCATTGTATCAATGCCTCCCTTGGGGAGAATGTTAGCATCTCTGGTTTTTTGATTCTCTAGATGTTTCACCTATAGAATCAGAAAAATGCGTAGATAAAGCAGAATAACCATATTCTGCTTTAACATATAACATATGACAATGATGTCATCTTTTCATCAAAACCAAAAATACTACTGCATTCTTCGCAATATTTTCCTTCAATAGAAACCACAGGGATTTTCCTTTTATTTTTCCTCAATGTGGCAACTCTGGACAGCTTCTGACGATGAAGTTCCACTGCTAGGGGTATTTCACTTAATCAGTTATCGGTAGTGATGTTTCATCCCATTCCTGATATAGGTTCCACTAACCATAGAACTATTTGCTGGTGTGTTCTGCAAGAATGATCCAGTAAGTTGTTGTCCAACTTACTGTGCACCAACTTACTTCCGTGTTTGCTACATAAAAAAGTCTAGCATCACACAGGCCAAATATCTCTATGCCATATTTTGCTGGTTTTGACTTCATGAACACTCAAAACTGCAGCGTCTTTTAAAGGGTTCTAGTATTTCGTCAATTGTAGTGTATTCTCCTGCATAGTAACTACTCTTGCAACAGTTGAAACTTTCAAAAACAGCTCTAATAGGTGCCAGCTTGACAAGGTGCTCTCTCTCATTTCTGCTAGAGATGTCATTGAAATGAAGTGCTGTCAAAAGAAATCTAACTCTTCCAAACGGCATTGCTGCTGAGAAAAATTTCACTCCTATAACATTCTTGGAATAAAAATCATCCAAGTTTTCATGTAACAACTTCTTGATTCCTGCTGGATAACCCAAGCAGGGCCTTTATTTAGGCGATATTGGTATCTTGAGCATCTCTTCTATCCTGTACTTTTACCTGTGTCGAGAAATTTAATGATTTATACATTCCACGATTTTTTGTCCTTTCCATGTAAATACTGTACATCAGCAGAAAAAACAGATGGTGGCATTGCTTGACCCAGAATGTTAGCTTATTGATATGTAGTCAGATCTTAGTCAGCCAGTTCATCACTTTCAGAATCATGATTGGTATTTTTACAATGTCCTGTTCATCTTCATCTGTCTTTGCAAATATATCTACTTTATCACTTTCATTGTGTTCAACATTTCTAATATTTGAATTATGAACTCTTTCTTCTTCTCTTATGTAATCATCCATATTTCAGATATGCTGAAATACTGTATAAAACAAAACAAGTGCATTACTGTATAGTAACAAACAATAATTTGTTGCATATTTCTCTGCATCATGCACAGTTGAAATGAAGTGAACAGTAATCCAAAACAAATCAACAAACACTGAATATTGTAATAGATATGTAATATTGGAAGTTAAAAAGGCAGCTAGACAAAGGAGGAGATACTTCCAATTTTTGGAGTGTAATTGGATATATTTTACAAATGTTTTTGAGTGCGGAACGAAATTTCATGTGATACTAATGTAGGGTTAATCTTGTTAGCATCATGTTGAAGGATGGTTCGTCTTTGTAAAATGAGTTTGTAGTTGCCATGAAGCAAACTTTTCTGCATGCTAGGAAGAAATAGTATGTCTTCCTACAATTCTTGCAGAAGACAGATTCCAAGGCTGGGATGTTCCATATGTTGTCCCTACATGGTGGAATTCCTGGTTGGAAGCAGTTGAGAGAGACTGATACCACTGTGCCAGTTTCAAGTTTCTTCAATCTAATCCGTAAGGAGTCATTCATCACTGCATCCTCATGCTTCCAGAATATTGGAGAAGGTGAGCTGCAAATGATTCATTTACAAGCTTTCTGTGTGAAGTCTCTGGCATCATTGATAAAATCATGTTGGTATTGCTAGAATCAAATTCCAGATCAACGCTGCAGAGATGTACCCAAAGTTGCAGAAT
Source organism: Metallyticus violacea (assembly GCA_030762175.1). Classification (NCBI taxonomy): domain Eukaryota; kingdom Metazoa; phylum Arthropoda; class Insecta; order Mantodea; family Metallyticidae; genus Metallyticus; species Metallyticus violacea. The sequence goes on from CM060840.1 coordinate 61,545,948, forward strand.
CTAAAGAAGTGGCTGCAAGCGTTTGCAGGAGGGACCTTCAACAAGGTGGAAGAGGAACTGGATGCCTTGAAAAATGGGGCAAATAAAAAAGGTGGCAAGGACATGCATGCAAGTTGAACAAGCATATTTTAGGGGATTCTGTTTGTATTCTGAAGCCTGTGTCTAATATTTTCTAAAAGACAAATATCATCGCAGGCAGCTAGAGGGGCAAGTTCAAGTTCCTTTTCAGCAAAATACCTTTATTGAAGAGTATTTTGCATGATGGTATACATACCTACAGTGATCTTTAACAGCTCATGGAGAACATTACAGAAATCTCAGGGAGGATGCTCTTGAGGCACTGCATTAAGATCATCAACCCTTTGTTGTGCACCAAGAGCATTTGATTTCCTGTGCCAAACATGCATTGTGAAAGGCTCTTTTCATAATATACTTGCATGTTATCTGACAGGAGAACAAATTTGAGGATGACAAACTTTGAGCTCTTGTCAGCATATGATTATGAAGTTATGTATGTAAACATGTAAACATTGAAGTTTTCAGGATGTAGGGTATGATTTGTAAATATTTTTACCATTTTTAAGATAAAATAATGAATATGTTAACTGTACATTTGGGTTTTATTATTTTACAATTAAAGAATTAATATATGAAAATAAAATGCTGCAACTATTTTTAGTTATGAATGACTCACAGAACTCAAGAATTTTACTTTTTCACTCAAATTTTGCCTTATTTACCTAAGAAATTTAGGACATTTTGTTCAAGAAAGTTTAAGGTCCCAAAGCTACTAAACTACTTCTTAGGTATGAGAATTACTTTACTTGTTTTAAATTTTTTTTCTAACATATAAATTAATTTTACTTTGTAAATTTATAATGTTATTTATATGCATTCCTTTGATCATTTGTCTGCTTAAGAATAACCCTACTTTAATTTTATTTAAATTAATGTAATTTCCCTTTTATATCTTAAGAATATATCCAAATAGACACCCTTCAATCTCTTATTAACTCCTCATTGTATTCTTCTAACTCTAATTTAGAATTTGTTCTAGTATGTTAAATGGAGATAATTTTCCTTGATGTAATCTAATAAGTGACAGGCATATGATTATAGCTCAGTTTCATTATGGTAAAATCTATTTCAAGTAATCCTACTTGTTTAATCCTCAACTATAATTTTGTTATGCTTATAGAGCCATAATTTTAGTGAAATTCACGTAATACTGGATAAAAAGGTCTTGCATTCCAATTACTCGTTCATAATATTCCTTACTGATTTATATTTCTCTTTTGAAAAGGAAAATTTATGCTAGGTTATCTATGAGATGTTTCTTTTGTTAATCTTGGTTTTAACTGTAATATTTGTATATTGTTTCAGAACAATTAGATATAATAACAACACCCAAGGATATGGATCCCCAAATGACAGCTTGGAAGGGTGCAGCAATTATGTCTTGTTTGGAATCTGCACAAGAATTATGGATTTATCCTGGTGAATGGGAAAAAATAGGAGTTAAAATTCTAAGAGAAAGAGCACCATTCATGTGGTGATGATGTGCATTTTAAAATAATGCCAGATTAAATTTTAATAATTATTTATACAGTTTTGTAATGGGTAATCTGTTCCAATTTGTCTCTTTTATTGTATATAGTTTCATTTTTTAATTTTTTTTAAATTAAAGAGTTGTTAATTGATTCCTTAGTTTATTTGGAAACAAAATTATTCCCTTCACTGACTGTGGTGTGGAGTGTCTAAAGAAGAAAATGAATCAGAAAGTAAAGGTAATTTCCATATAACAACTTTATTTTCAATAATGGAGAACAAATTCACATGTCACTTTTCGACTCTGAACAATGATGAGCTTCTAGTATTGTTTAATGAGTTTCTTCATCCCTCCTGAAAAGAATCTTTAATTACCCTTGAAGCCACGTTTGCGACATCTGCTAGACCTCACCATTCAAACTGAACAGCAACCATATATTTATTTATTTATCTGAATGCTAAAAATACAAACTACAAGGGGCCTCTGTCTATCTGGCCCAGGCCATTTTAGATGTACCCCTCACAATTACAATTTTTACGATAATTAATGATATACTAATGCCTTAATCTAAATTCCAAATAAACAGGATAGCAGTTCAATTAAAACTGATTGTTCATTTCTATTGCATCAGCCCTCTGTCCCCGGTTCATCAGCACACGTCTGGCATTCCAGGGGACCCGGCTCTAACCCAACCCCCAGATACCAAAATGATATTTTAACTTTGTCTATACCATTATTTTATCAATTATATACTATTATTTGTGTGAATTTTCTTCTTCTCTCTTCATTGTCCATTTCCACTTCTGTTTAACTTTAAATAAATACTGACCCACACTCCTGCACTCTTTTATGAATGTTCTCTTAGTTGTTCTATCCCTTTTAAATTTTACCTTAATGAGTTCATTTTTCCAATTTTCAGTTTCCTTACAATCAAACACTATATGTTCCAAGTCTTCTTTCCCTGCACATAATGGGCATTCCCCTTGTGTAAAACCCTTTCACCTTTTCACTTCCACTTCCACCTGCTCTCATCCATGTTATACCCTCTCTTTACTCCGTATTTGTTTTATCTATGTAAATTTCCCTTTCCTATGCCCATTTTATCTTAACATAAAATTCCAGTGATGTCTTCCTAGTTAAACTACTAAAGAGTTCTTGTATCTCTATATCTTCAAAAAGTTTTCTTGCCTCTTTCCAAAATCTTCTAACATTTGTTTTTTTTTTCATCCATATATACCATAAACTATTACTCTCTAAAATATTCCTTAGATTACTCAGCCACCCCTTAGTTAAAAATAATTCTTTATATATCAAATATTGCTTTGCTAGATTATCTTCATTTAGGTTTAAAATCCTATGCCAGTATTTTAAAACTCTCTCCATAATTAAATCTTTTCTTGTAGCTCTTCCCATTTCTATTTGAGCAGCTTCTCTTAAACAGATGCAATTGGTAGGCCGAGAATTTCTTTGCAAAATAAATGGTGTACTTTATCCACAGTTTCCCAAGAATTTTCCATTCCCCAAATTTCGATACCATAGAACATTCGTGCTTCGATTGTTGTATTATATATTCTTTCCAGCCATTTGACTTCTAATTGTGGTATTTTAAAGAGACATCCTTTTATAACTGACATAGCTGCTTTCCCTTTTGCTAATACCAATCTTTTTTGTTTTTCCCATTTTTATACCTAAATAAATGCACTAATGTGCTACCTTATAATCTTGTTTCCCTTCTTGCAATTTTCATATTTACTGAACTTCTCTCCTTTCTTGCATATTAGAATTTGTGCTTTATCTTGGTTCACCTTAAAACCCCATTCTGAGCAATATTTATCTATTTCTTGCAAGGCGGTTTTTAGGCCAATTACTGTAATCAAACCAACTACTAAATCACCTGCAAATAATAAACTGGGAATCTGGATGTTGTTCATAGCTGGCATATAATTGTTTTCCTTTATATTTTGTAATATATCATCAATATATAAATTAAACAGAACTGGACTTAGCTTATATCCTTGTCTTAGCCCCTTTACTTGTCAATTTCTCTGGTTATTAACCCTTCCTCATATTTTATACAAAAAGTTTTTTCTTTATATAAAGCTTTTAGAATTTCTTAAAGTTAAACTATGAAAGGTGAACATTATTCTTAAAAGTGTAGTTTAAATAGCTAGAATGTTCACAGTGAAATAGTATAATTTTGCAATTTTTTAAGAGGAAATCACTAAAAAAATATTGAAATTTGAGTGATTTCCTTGTATAAAAAATGCAAAAAGTATTTCTGAAACACTTTAAGTTACGTTATTGTAAAGAGTTCAAACAACCATTTTGTACCCTGTATATTTAGTGCACCTTTCCTGTCAATTCCCTCCCTACTTCTGTTCATGTTTTGCTAATGTTTTATCTACTTACTAATACATTAAAACTGCTGAAAAAGAGGTCATTGTGATAGCTTTATTCTCCATCACATCCATCTTTGCCCAGCTCTCCTCAATCCAAACATTGCATCAACCATACCAGGAGTATATTATTTGTAAAATTTCTTCTCTTTCTACTTCCATTTTGAAACCAATAAAGTTCAATATAAAATATTTTAAAAAATATAATTATATGTTTTTCATTTTTTAAAATGAAGTTCGCTGTATAAAAACTTATTTTAAAAGCATACCCTCTCCCAAAGTATGTTTTTTATATTTCGATTTATATAATAAGACCAATTTCCACCCTAAAATGCTAAAGAAGGAAATATCTATAATTTACAGAATGTTTGAAATAATTATTTTCTATTACATTACACATGAATTATTGGGAAAAATAATATTTGATAAATGAGTAATAAGTGTGTCTGCCCAAAAAGAAAAAAAGAGGTGTTGTTTAGTTAAATCTGTAAAAAAGTAATTGGAGCAAATACTATAGTCGTGTTTTGTAGGCAGAATGACTAGTATATTAACCTCAATGGTTCAGAGTCGATCACAAAAGTGAAAGTGCAGGTTTGAATCCTCCACGATTCAAACACCCAGTTTGAGTTAATTTCTGGGATTTTTCTGTATTCCTCAGAAATATGTTCAGCAGCTCAAGTGTAGAGCATTAATATTGTGCTTTCTTCATTATCACCTGGAGATTAATGCAATTAGCTTAGTGTGATAGAGCATTGTTACATTCCAAAAGGAGAGAAAAAAGAAGAACAAAGTTTAATGCCTGTATCTAACTGTAACTTGTAAAATTCTTTGATAAGGAAGGTGTCACTGTTATCATGCCAATACCTATCTTATATTTTTTATTACATAATTTATGTATAAAAATGTGATATACAAAAGGAAAGGAAGCCTGAATCTTATAAATCAATAAGATGTCATTGGTGGACATCCTTATTTCAATCTGAAAGTTAAGCAACATGTATGTGCTATATGAGGTAATCAATTTGGTGAGCCAGTACTTCTGCGGGGTAGTAGTGTAGTTATGTGTGTTGGGTGAAAAAGCTTAGAGATAACACATGCAGTGGGAATTTATAAAACAAACATTTTATTATATTTATTTGGAAAAACCCTAAGAAAGATTTAATAAAAACTGATAGTACAAGACATGCAGTAGAAGCACGTTTGTAGGCACATAGCTAAATTACATACACTAGGAAATCTTTCATATCATAGGAATTAGCCCACCAACTGGGTATCAAGAGTTGCACACCCAGAGAAGCAAGCCAGGATTTTCCAGGCTTTTTATATTAATTTTAATTGCTGTCCATATTAATAAGCATGTGAAATACATTAATGAAAATGGAAGAAAAAGTTTATGGTAGCAGTATGAAATTTATTTTTAATAATAATTTGCATTTTATTACCTCACTATTCCTTTCATCTTTTGTAGATAGTGTTTGATCTGCACAGCAAACTCACTAAGCCACTCTACTCTGTATTTTGCTGCAATCCAGGAATATTTTATCATATATGGAAACCAAGAAATGAAAATTGAAAATTAATAAGACTGCAGGATACCTGCACTTGAATATCTACCTTTATAAGATATGGTACCTATAGCCAAAAAACATATTAATTGTGACCATTTATTAATGTGTGCAGCAATGAAGCTTTAACAGTATTACTACAGGTAACCCAAGAAATGATATTAAATCTTTTTTATTGTATATATCAGGAATTCATGGTGTTGCCGATTTTCATTGCTAATTGTACATTAAACTTATTTGTCAATGGCTAACAGCAATTAAAAGAAAAATGTGTGCCATTACACCTCCAAAGATTATATTCACTTCATTTATACTTGTTTCTGGATGTCTAATAGAAAAATCAAATTATAATGTGATGCAGTTCAGCACTTTCTATCCCAAGCCACCTTTAAATGATGTTCTGTTTCATTTACAAGGTCACGAGCATTATGTTAATTATGCGGCAAATCACATAAAAACCTATTAAACATAAAATATATTTGAAATGTCCTTAGTAACATCGCAATATTGTTCTCTTGCTAGGCCACTTCTCAGGCTTAATTGCATGGGAGTGATCTTTAGCCACTTACTAAAGTGGAAAGTAGAGATTTGGATTCCAAAAGGATCAATGTTCCTCTTTGATGTTCTATAAAGTACCCAGATATCTGGCTGAAATATTTAGTCATCTTTAGTATGATCAACAAAACAATAGCTGAAAGAGTCATAAATTTATAGGGCATTAATAAAAAGTAATGCAAACAACGTTCATCTGAAAAATAGTTATTGATTAATATCCTGTCCTTCTATCTCCTTTATTTCAAGATGTCCCTGAAGAAGAGTTTCATATAATGTCAATTGTATAAATGATTTAAACATCATCATCTCTAAGATTTAAGACATATAATTTATATTACATTGTATTTCACATTTTTTAAGTTTATGGTTCAATTGCGACTTATTTTGATCATAATATGTTTGTTAATATTTTAATGGAACACTGTTACTGAAAAGATTCCATTTTGATGCTTATAGGTATCTGTAACAAATGTCATTAATAGCTGAAAATCTTTTACACATTTTAAAAATGCTGTAATATTATAATCAAAATGTTATACACATTTAAAACCTTACTCTATGCTTTATGTTTTGTAGTTCCATTCTATATAATATACTTGATGACTATGCATTCTGGTAAAATTGTGAAAAATTATCCATTTATATGAAATAGAATTTAACATTTACTTTGCCTGAGCTAATGGCAATTTCGCATAACATTTTGGCAAGTTCTTCTATAAATTATATTGGACATTATTCCATAATTAAGTTACATTTATTTATGCTGACAAAATCAGGGCCCTAAGGCTATAAAAGAAATACTAAACATAAATAAGGTATATTTATGGGGGCAACTGGGCCATGGGATCTTTCCCATTTTGAATAATTCAACTTTTAGCAATTGGTCACCATGCAATAAAGTGGTATCTTCCAGGAACAATTCTTTGCTCAGTTGTGCACATGGTTTCATTGTTGAAAATTATTTATTTTTCTACTCCATTCCGAAGAAAACAATGTGCTGCATAGGACATTTTTAAGATTTTCACTACACCACAGTAAGTGTTTGCTTCATTTTTAGTTTGGCATAGTTATTAAATATAACCTAAACTGTATGCATTCCTCTCTCTTTACATTTTCAGGTTAGGAAGAATGTTCATCACTCTATGCATGGTTTTGATTTTTTTTTTTTTATTGATTTATTTATGGACGCTCTTTAACATCTCAGGTCATCAGCGTCCCATTCAACTCAGGGCGCGAAACGGCAGACAAATTTTGTTCAAAGGCCTCTCTTTCAGGCTTGAGATTCTTTATCGTGCCGTAAATGTACGACACGGGACCCACGGCTTTACTTCCCTTCCTAAGGAAACCATACTTAGGATTTTTACGCCCCGAAAAAATCCATCGGTCCTGGCCGGGTTCAAACCCGCGATCTTGGGTTTAGGAGGCAAGTATGGTAACCACTACACCACCAGGACCGACTCATGGTTGTGAAAATGAGGTATCTGGGACATGCAGCCATGTCTGGGTCCTTTATTTATTTATTTTTTTAAATAGTGTTAACGCGCATTTTAACTACTGAGACATCACAGGCAGTGGACACATGATACACGAGATGAAACGATATATTGGAAAAGAAGCGTTCCAGGTCTAAATTTAAAGTACCTCCTCGGCATTTCCCATTTATGAGGACTGAGGAAAACCTGGAGGGGGAAAAAAAACTCAGTCAAGAAGGGCGGTCCTGGTGGGAATCGAACCTCATATCTTCCGCTCACGAGTTCGCGCCTTCACGACCCTCTTAACTGCGCCCACTACTGACCCTGCAGGTACCAGTTATCCCATATTTAATCATTGCTATGTGACTATATTGAACTTATTTTAAAAATAATTCCCTTGAGCTTAACTAACCCAATTTAATCAACATATTATCATTACATTTCTTGGTTGGTACTTTTAGTATCGTCGGTCCTGGTGCTCTAGTGATAACCATACTTGTCTCGTAAACCTAAGATCGGGGGTTAAAATCTGGTCAGGGTTGATGGGTTCTTTTCGGGCGTAAAAATCGTAAGTATGGCTTCCTTCGGAAGGGAAGTGAAGCCGTAGGTCCTGTGTCGTAGATTTACGGCACGAAAAAGAACTTCAGGCATGAAAGAAGAGGCCTCTGAGCAAAATTTATCGCCCGTTTCACGTCCTGAATGGAATGGAACACTGATGTCCTGAGATGTTAAAGAGCGTCCGTAACTAAACCAAATCAACAACAACTTTATTATCAGCCAAACTACCTATTTTCAAAGTTTTCTGCCTGAAAAAACTGTTTCAAATAATAGTGCGGACATATAAGAGGAAAACTAAGGAAGAAGCTCGATTACACAAGGGAGGACCTAGAAAAAGCCATTGAAAATGTGAAAAACGGCAATAAGACCACCTGTGGGGCAAATTCATTTTACTCCATTCCAAGTTCTACTTTAAAGCATCGTGTTTGTGGCACTCGAGGGAAAGGTTTGAAAACATGACAAGATACAGGTGGCTGCTTATGAGCAGTTGCAGACGAAATTAACAACTGTTTAAAAGTTATGGAAAAATGGCTTAACAAAATACGATGTTCTGGACTTAGTTGAACTGTACATAAAGCAAAATAACATACCTAGTAGATTTAAGGACCAGCGCCCTGGTCCTGACTGGTTCATATCTTTTAGAACCAGACATCTCCTTTCAATAAGGTATCGAGCATATTGGATGTGATTAAGTTAACCCTTGAATGATTTACAGTTTATTTTATGTGCTAGATAAAAATATAAAAGAACTGATCTTTGAAGAAAAACTTGGATGTACCTTCAATTGTGACGAGACATCCTACTTTCACGACCCTTCGGGGCTATTAGTCGGAAAAGTAAACGCAAAACTAGTTCATCCGGCAGAGAAAACACGTTCTGTTTTTTATGTTGTTCAACTGGAGATAAAATGCTTCCATTGTTGTGTGTTTTAAGGGTAAATATGTAATGGAAAATTGATTGAGTGAAGATGTTTTTATCACAAGCTGCAGTTTCCGCAATTTCATAGATGGATGGAAACAACATTGTTTTTTAATCGTTTTGGAGATGTTTTGCTAACTAGTATAGATGAAGAAAGACCTGCATTATTAATTTATGATAAACATAGCACTCATGTATCCACCCAATTAACCAGATTAGCCCAGGAAAATCAAGTAATGATAATGAAACTACCTCCCCATGCCACACACACATCTTATAACCATTAGATGTGGCAGTTTTTAGCGTTTTGTAAGAGGCTGCGGAAAAACCCACGCAAAAGATTCCAAAAGCAAGAATTTATAGCAATTCTAACCAAGCTTGCTCAAGATATGTCTCCAATAAACATTATTAATCGTTTAAAATGTATTGGAATTTTGATCATGAAAAGCAGGGCGTCAACAAAGAGGATATTCTTATGTATATATATAATTTGGAAAAAGCACAAAAAGAATCTTTCACACCCCAATGTAGTGTAGTTAGTTGCAGACACTACTTCCACAGCCGCAGTGAAGCAAGTAGTCACATCCACAGCTACAGAATAATTAGGTGTAGCCAGAGTACTTAACAGCAGCAGAGCAGCTAGGAGTAGCCACTACATCTACAGCAGCAGAGCAACAAGTACATAGTAGCCGCTACATTCACAGCAGCAGAGCATCAAGCAGTAGCCACTGCATCCATAGTCGCAGAGCAGCAAGCAATAGTTACATGAATACTGCAAAGCACTCGGTATTAATGGCCGATCTCACAAATTTCTTACTAAGAGAGAATTACTAATTAAGATTTAAGTTAATTGAGGAAGTTAAGTCCCAAATAAAAATTTTGCATCTCATCAAACTAAATAGGCAGTCAATTAACTAATAAGGATTTAAATTATCACGGCCTTCTGAAATATAGAAATCCGGATTTAAAAGGTCATGGACACAGTAAAATATGTTTTATACACCATTTTTAAAATACCGGAGATTGCTACTCATTCGTTTTTCATGACAATTACACACCAGTAATGGAGAGAAAGAAGAGAATTTAATATCTAAGGGAGGAAGACGAGCTATAGCAGAGCTCACTCGATACGCAATTCGTTGGGACATTGCTCTACTACGAGACGTATCTGGAAAGCAAGTACCGGTTAAGAAAAAAAGGCATAAAATATTTGCTTTCACGTTTATTTGTACATGAAAGAGCATACCTATTTTTTTTCAAATAGTTGGCACTACTGTTCATGGATTTGGCATAGTGGGAAATCAACTTTTGTATGTCCTCTTCAAAGAAAGATGCCACCAGTGAAGAGAGCCACTGCTGAACAGTTTTTTTGCGCCGTTATCGCTGTCAAAGCCCCTTCCTCCTAGCTCACGCTTCAAGTTCAAGAACAAGTGGTAGTCAGAAAGCGCGAGATCGGGGCTGCATGGCGGGTGATTGATCTGTTCCCAACCGAAATGTTGAATATTGATTTGTGTGACACCAGCAGAATGGAGACGTGCGTTGTCAAGAAGCAACACAATGCCTTGACTGAGCATTCCACGCCTTTTGCTTTGAAACGCACGTCTAAAATTTCTCAATGTTTCACAGTATCGTACCGCATTGATGGTTGCATCTCTGGGAAGGAACTCAACAAGCAGAATGCCCCGTCTGTTCCAGAACACAGTGCACATGATTTTTCGTGCTGACAACGTTGTTTTGAATTTTTGTTGTTTGGGGGATCCTGTGTGCCTCCACTCCATCGATTGTTATTTTGATTCTGGAGTGACATGACAAACCCAAGTTTCATCACCGGTCACTATCCTGCTTAAGAATTCATCTCCCTCATCACCGTATCGGGTAAGAAATGTCAAAGCACTGTCAAGTCGCTTCGTTTTGTGGACATCCGTAAGCATCTTCGGAACCCAACGGGAACACAGTTAGCGATAATTTAAGCGCTTTGTGACAATCTCATGCACAACAGTTTATGAAAGTCGTGGAAAAAATTACAAAGCATTGTTATTGTGAACCATCTGTTTTCACGAATTACCTCATTCACTTATTTAACCTAACCATCAGTGACAATAGAAGGCCGCCCTCCCCTTGCTTCGTCATGAACATTGGATCGTCCATCATTGCATTGCCTAACCTACTTTTTCACCATTCCATCTGTCATTACATTTTCACCATAAAGCTCTACAAGTTGACGATGACTTTCAGCTGGCTTAAAATTCCTTGTGTTCAAAAACCGTATTACGGAACGCACTACACAGTCGGCGGGATCAGAAATTGTCTTAAACACTTCGAACGATCACAAACAACTGTGAACACAAGACCCGAATGTAATGACGTCAATGGACAGACAATGAACCAGAGAGACAAGCGCGCATGTATGGAACTGCGACACTAGCATTGCGGTGATCTTAGTAGAACGAAAATGTTACTTACTTTCCTTACACACCTCGTAAATCCACCGAAATCACCTGCAGCTATACATGTACTTCCTGTAGCATTAATTCGTAGTATATTGGAGAAATGGCTTGGTTCCTTAAATAAATAGAATACACTACTTTCAATTACATTTCATGTTATACAGAATGTTTGACTAACCAACTTTCGAAATATGGGAAGACATAATCTCCTTGGTGTAACTTAACGTAACCTACAATACAAAGAGTCCTGTTTTATGTAATATTTAGGGCGAAATAATAAGATTTTTAGCATTATTTAAATATTATAAAGATTCACATGTCTTTTGGGAATTCTAGGTATTATTCTATAGAACTTAAAATATCTAATGACGAAACTTTACTCGGCTGAAACCGCATTTTGGAAATCTGTTTTCTCCATATTATTAAGTAAATCTTGTCTTTTGGAAATTATTCTCAGTCGTCTTGGAATAATGTGATCATCAAATGGCATATTCAACATTCGCCTTGCCATGATGAAAAGTTAATTGAGAATTGACTCGTTTGAGAATTGTCAAATATACGGCAATTAACTTAATCAGAGTTTAATGACGACAATTGTTGATGGTGAGATGCAACCCCCAATTAAAGGAGAATTAAATAGGAATTAAAAGTTAATTGAACTCGGCCCTAAGATAAAAAGTTGAGGAGTTAGTGTTAGATACGCTAAAAAAAAAAAAAAAAAAATAATAATAATGAAGTTTTTTTAAAAATTGAATAAGAATTATAAAAGACTGTTATGGAACTGTAAGATTATTACAAACAAAAATTATCTGTTACAGAGAGAAAAAGAAGAAAAAGAAAAAGGAAGATGGAGAAATAGAAGAAGAAGAAGAAGAAGAAGAAGAAGAAGAAGAAGAAGAGAAACAGAACGAGGAAGAAAGTGAAAGAAAAAAAACTTAAAACAGTCTAAAAACATAAATATATGTAAGCTTACACAATCAGGCACTGGTAGGAAGAGGAAAAACACAAAAAGGAATACTGGTATAAAGATGAATATGAAAAAAAAAGAAAGAAAAAGAAAGAAAGAAAGAAAGAAAAGAAAAGAAAAAAGAAAGAAAGAAAGAAAGAAAGATAAGAGAGAAAAAGAGTCGATTGAGGACAACGACAAATTTTTCCTACAGGTGAATGAAGATGACTTAATATTCAGTTCTTCATATAATGAGAACAATGAACATTACGAAAACTCTCTTTATGAAGGAAATTACTACATTGTGAAGGTTTTTGCCAAAACTTCAGCTGCTTTCAGATTGTATGTGGCATAAGTTTTGGAGAAAATTCGTGGTGGATACGAAGTTAGCTTTTTCAAGAGACACAGCCAAACTAAGAATTAATGAAAAATTCCAAGAATTATATGTATCACAGAGTGAAGTCATTAGAAAATTGCTAAAAGTAATTAATGAGCAGCTTTGCTCTCTTTCAGGATATAAGTTTTTATCCGATTTCATTCACTTAACAAATATTCATTAGAATTCTTAACTTCAGACATAATGGAAAATGATAGTACAAGTAAGATTGGTTACACTTGTATTCAACTATAATTGCTAAGTTTAATATATACACGCCCATAATTTAACAATCAACTGTTTTGGTTTTTCAAACAAAGATATTAAAATAAGTTAAAATACGCTTATAAATTATTTTATATAATACTTAAGAAATGCATGCCTAAGGCTTCTTAGTTAAGGATTACTCTAGTTGTATGATATTTTACTAGTACTAGTACTACTACTACTACTACTACTACTACTACTACTACTACTACTACTACTACTGCTGCTGCTGCTGCTGCTACCACCATTATTATTATTATTATTATTATTATTATTATTATTATTATTATTATTATTATTATTATTATTATTATTATTGATATGGAGATGGTGGTGATGATGATGATGATGATGATGATGATGATGATGATGTAGATACATTTTGGGCAGAATTTACGCTTAATTTTTTCCTACCTTATCCAAAGCAGTGCTAATACACAAATTCTAATTCCAATATCATTACATACCAGTGCACGTTAGTGACCTTTTGAAAAGGACAAATGTTTGCCTACAGGTACAGGTGCCTCAAGTGATTTTAAAGCAACTCATTTGAAGTGTAGACCCCACTGGTTCAGTTACTTTAAAATTCCGGGGCAACTGGACCCACCAGATACATTTTTAAAATTAAAAGTGTCGACTATAAAATTGAAGTACCACATAATTATATAAAAATAAACATTTTTTATGACTAAAATCATTTCTATTTTTTTCTAACATGCAGCATGGTTCTCAGGGAGCTTAGAAGCGAAAAGATCGTGCTCACCTTGTAAAATCATGCCTCAATTGCCCTGATTCACCTGACAAATAAAAGAAAATGCACCTTTGTAATTGTATATTTACATTAGATATATATCAAATTAAATAAAAAGGAAGTACTACGCTCAGGACTACTAAAACATCTTTTTAGAAACCACAGTATTAAGTTGTATCACTGCATACAATGCATTTCCGTGAACAGTGCTCTCAACAAGACTATGGAAGGAGGCTACCATGTGAATTTAAACCCAAGTCATGTTAATATTTAAATATTTTTTGTAGTACATAGCATGCAATTTAATAAAAGTTTAGTTAATTTGCTTTTAAAATGTTGCTTACTAAGCTGTTTAAATTTATTAACAAAATCGCTATATAAAAGGTTAAAAAAATTGTTACAATGTACAATCAATGTATTAACAAAATAGTGCAATATGCAGAATAACACTTCATTATTTATACAATAGTAATCCTATAATTAATACAGTATACAAAGAATCTTTGTTTTAAATACTGATCCATAAATAAGCACAAGAATAGAAAGTTCATATTGGAGAAATTCTTCAACCGAGTAGAAATCTTTAGATTTCAACATTCTATTTAGAAATGTGTTGAATTATTTGTTATAAGTGCATTTTGTGTTTGTAAGTCTCTTAAATAGGACTAATCCTCAATACTTGTAACTATTATGGATTTTAAAAAGACTTGAAATGGCACATCAAGTTTTTTTTTTTTTTAAGTACCGCACACCATTGCCAGACAAAATATGGCGGCTAGTTGGGCCATGCAGCTCAGTCTAAATTTGTTACGCTCTGAGACTTGTGGACTTACCCTTACTGCTTGTCTGTGAGAGTAAGTTGTTCTCTGTACGTTTATATATATATAAGTATGGTACTATTAGCTAATGTCTTTCGGTAATTTTGCTGATGAAACGGAACATTTCCGTAAAGATTATTAGGGTAATCTATCAGTTGATAGAACTTAAGCACTATCATAACTCTGCAATGAACAATTTTAAGACCAAATAAGCATGAAATAAAGGGAGTACTTTAGAGAAAATGCAAAATGTAAAGGAAATTTGTTGTTTGTATTGGGAACTAGGAAGAAGTGTTGGCTGCCATGATAGGCGCGAAAATAAGCATGTTCTATGTAATATAGTGTTGCAAAATAGTTGTTAAATACTTGCAATTGCATCCCATAAATTATGAATAAAACCTAATGCACAAATAACTAACCTAGTGTGATACCCAGTGCAATCGACGAAACTGAAAATGGAGGTTGAATCGTCTTTGGTAAGCTCTGTGAAGAGATTATATTTATATTAGAGGCAAAATGATAATAAAAACACATTTATTACGCAAAGCTGTAGAAGGCTATGAGGAATTTAAAAACTTTATAAACCACTAGCAGATAAGGTCTTAATCACGAAGGTGTATAATAAGCATGTCATATAGTCCGTTCCACTCAACTGTTTGCTGGTCACTAACGTAACTGACGGTAACTTGTCTACTGATTGTCGGCGTTTTCAATCCAAAAGTAGTTGGTTGAATGGTTTGTATGTACAAGTGCCAAATCATAGCGAAGACATTGCTACAAATACGTACGTTGCAGGTAGCGCAAAGTCGGACTTATCATGACCTCAGCGAATCAGGCCATCAAGTTTCTTAACAGCACATTTTAATATTTTATAAATTTGTGTGCGCGTGCGTACGTGTTTTTTTTATATATATTTAAACACAATTTTAATTTATTTGTCTTTTGTGCAGAAATTCTGGTAACAGTCATGATGTTTTACAGCAAGATTATAAATGGTTACTAATCTCAATTATTCCATATCAGTTCATTCTAAACTAGATATGATACCCATCACATCATCTCCAATCTAAAAATGTTTTTTTCATATTATTAAACTGGCACCAGTTACAAAATGTTAGGTGAATGACAAGTAGATTCTTAAATATTATGCAAAGGGATTTATTTAATATCTTTACATCAATTTGGTATTATAATTTTCAATTTTATACTGATTTTCATAGAAGAAATGAGCACATGTATTGGTCATTTTAAAGTCCTCCAATCTCTTTTTTTAAGAAATAAAACCTACTCTTGTATTTTCATTTCACAAATAAACATTGATGTGGAGATTTTCCTATTTGCTTACTTTACGAACTAGATTTTTTTAAACAAATAACTTCTCATGACAAATACTTGTAATTACAAGCAATAATTGTGTGAATATGTAAATGAAGTAAAAAATATGAAATGATCTCTAATCTGTAGAACATATTAGATAATGTATTACATTGTTTCGATCATGCAGCTTTTTTTCAAGCTGAGATCTGGCAATAATGATAGACATTAAAGATTTAGAAGAAAAAGAAACAAATTCTCTTTATAGACTATAGTTCATACTGAGTTATGATGTATTATGTACCTATTGGTCATTTTTCTGCATGTAAATTTTCTATATGACTACTCATTTTCCTAAGTTGAGATCTGGCAGTTCTACTTTAAGGAAAAAAATTATAGCACATAACACTGGTTCTATGATGATAAAAATATTATCTTTGTTACTTAGTAAGTCATAGATATAAAAAGAAGAAAAAAGTGAATTCTCATACAGGGAAAAATAAAAGGAACGAAGTTGATATCAAATTTTTTTAATATATGTGATCTTTGAACTTTGGAGTATCAGTGTAAAGTTTAAAGAAGTGCTCCACACGCCTTAATCATATTTCATTATTTTTTAAACTTAGAAATTTCCCCTCTTACAAATTGTATAATTCAAGGTGTAAACTTTCATTATACTGCTTGTAGTGACTGAGGGTGCACGAAAGGCAAGGTGTAGAGGACAAATCATACTGATAGCATTTCTATACATTTCCAAAAGCTTTTGACACAGTAGACATAACTGTTAATTGCATACTCAAGAACACTGCTTTTCTTACAGTACAATAGTCTGGGTAGTTTCTTGTATAGACATCAACAGCATGTTTTGAATTATAACCACTATTTCTCATTGTATCAAGAAGATTTGTGTAACACAAGGTTTTGTGCTAGAACTGCTACTATTTTCAATTTACATTAATGACATTCTTATAAGCCTAACACAAGCAAACATTAAATATAACATTTAATTTCGTGTCAGAACCAATACAGTGAAGTGACTATTATGTTCTTAATTATCTAGTGAGTTGATTTGATAATCTTATGCTCCACTTACTGTTGAATTATGCAAAAGCCTGCGAAACTAGTTTTGCATAATTCAACAGTAAGTGGAGCATATTATCAAATCAACTCACTAGATAATTAAGAATAAGCAAATATATTTATGTTAATGATATATAAATAGATTTACACCCTTTAAAGATGCTACTGCTAAGCAACTCTTTCTTCCAGTTTTGCTTTATTTGAAAAAAAAACGTGAACTTGTACTACTTGCAAGAAAATTTCAGTTTATCCTAATAGGCCAATATAAATTAAAGTGTGGTAAAAATAATCTATCAACTGTCCTGATAAATATATAGAAATAGTTCTTTCACAATAACCATGTTGGATATGTCAGTCCTGGTAGAGGTAACCATACTTGCCTCCTAAACGCAAGATTGCTGGTTCAAACCCAGCCAGGGTTGATGGATTTTTTGGGCATAAAAATCCAAAGTAAGACTTCCTTCTGAAAGGAAGTAAAGCTTTGTTTCCTGTGTCATAAATTTACGGCATGAAATACAACCTCAAGCTTGAAAGAAGAGGCTTCTGAGCGAAATTTGTCAGCCGTTTCACGCCCTGAATTGAATGGGATCCTGATGACCTGGATGTTAAAAAAGCTTTCATAAATAAACCAAATCAACAACAAATATGTAGGATATTAGTAGGAAAGGATAAATCAGACTTGAACAATTTTGGATCCTGACTGGTATTCAAACCATGAATCTTCAGCTTTCTGTGCCATTGCTCTAACCAATTGAGCTACTGTGTCCACCATGCATAGAACCATGGATCTCTCTCATCTCATTTTATATATATTGACTGCAAGAAATTTATTCCTTAAGGGACATCTTGTAATGCAACTGGTACTTTTGACTTGGGCTTCTAGGTTAACCACCTACTGTATTGGGGTTAATTTATATATAGAAATAGTTCTTTCACACTAGCCATGTGTAGGACATTAGGACAACATTATTATTTCTACAGTAGTGAAGAATCTAAAACTATATATGCAGTCTTACCTTGTCTGGATCAGGTGAGTTACATATGCAAAATAATATGTTTTACTATTAACCCCCTAAAGTGGATCAAGTATTTCATTCCTGACACTAAATTTATGCTAATAGTACTACTATCTTGATGCCAAGCTGACTCCTATAATTTATGTTAACTAATCATGATATTAACGTGAGCAGTAGGCTACAATGTGTGCATAATGTAAAGTGTCCAATATATTGCAACATTTAATTATAATCATGTGTCCCTCTCCCCCCTTTTTTTTTGAGTCTTTCGTACTAATCATACTTGTCTTGTAGACTCAAGGTTTCAAGTTCAAATCTGGCCAATGTAAAAAAAAATCATAAGTATTGCTTTCTTCAGAAGGGAAATAAATCTATTAATCCTTGTAGATATATGACTTTAAAGGAACCTCAAATGTGAAAGAAGAGGCTTCTGAGTAAAAATTTACTGGCCATTTCATGCTGTCAATTAAGTGGGCACTAATGATAGAGATGTTAAAGAGCATCCTTAAAAAACCAAATAAATAATACATACTGCTAGTCCAATTTACTTGAGTTCCTATTTTTAAAATTCATATGTAGATCATAATTTAGGAATCAGCTGGGATAACAATTAACTGATTATATCTTGCCACATACTCCAAGTGATACCAGTCTCTTTTTTCAACAATGGAATGTGCTACAGAGTAAATTTAAGAGTAATTGTACTCTTTGGAACAAAATTGGATAAACTGTTATTTAATCTATAAGTTACAATTTCATAAATTCATGCTTATAATGAAATTCAATTGGTTTATCTAATAATAATCTTTATGTGAATATGAAATATAAGTGGCATTGATTATTTTATTATAAGTTTCTAAATAATTCTCTAATTTTAAAAAATGCAGATTTTTTTCTGTAACTGTATTCATTTTATCTATATACTGTTGGTTTAAATGTATGTTTTATTACTATGCTATATGCTTTGTTAACCTGTTAATTTACAGTTTAAATTGACTTCGTGACAAATGACAATATTTCCATGTATTTTCATATAACAGTTGATGGTTATGTTTAATAATTTGCATTATTACCAAGATTCAGCAGTATGGTTACAACCTGATATTGTAGCAGCATTTTATCAGTGAGTGTATTTGCTTAAGATAGTTGAGAGGCCTTTTGTCCTTAACTTGTCTATTAAAGCCATGAGTATCAGGAAGGGTAATTCACAAAGGTTATAATGAAAATAGCAGCGTTTTATCAGTGAATGTATTTGCTTAAGATAGTGAGAGGCCTTTTGGCCTTAACTTGTCTATTTTAGCCATGAGTATCGGGAAGGGTAATTCACAAAGGTTATAATGAAAAGCAAAGTACCAACTTTATTTTGTGGTCCATTGTCATCTTTTTTAGCCGTGCACATGATATGAATGTCAGTTTCTTCACACAACATAGTGTATAGAATATACCAGTGATCATATATTACTACAATATATATCTGAGTCTTTATCAATAAGTATTTACTGAATGCTCAGTTTCATCTATCATTGCTAAGCTTCCATCATTATTCTGTTATGTTTATTGGGAAAAGTTGTGGTGACCTCTAATACCAAGAACTGTTTTAGCATGTTCCACCTGTTGTCACATTCTTGAATACATATCGGCATGTTCTTCACTTTTGTACAAGAGAGTAATCCTTACATTTTCTTTAGCCCCCTTATTCTGAGGTTAAAATTTTACTTACTTTCCTCATCCAAACTTACTTAAATTTTGCATGATGAAAGTAAGTCAGTTTGTACCAAGTTATGATGACTTGACCATTTTAATAGAGGAAATAAAGCAGAAAAGCTCATCTTCAAAAAGCAAGAAAAATTTAAGTTATTGTCTTTGGCATCCAAAAGTTGGGCAATGAAGAAAATGCAGCAAAATTTTCATTACCAAGTACATGGTAAACAAAACTTGAACACTGAAAAGTGACAACAGCAATTTTTTTATGGTGTTTAATGCCTGTATTTTCTACTGAGGTACTAAACATGGTGGACACTGGTGATACACGAGAATGAAATTATATATTTGAAAAGGATTTCTTTAAAGAAAGGCCTTAATTTAGGGTGCCTCCCCAGCATTTGCCATTTATGAGAACTGAGGAAAACCAGAAGAAAACCTCAGTCAGGGAGGATGGTCCTGGCGAGATTCAAACCTCAACATCATTCTTGCTGAGCTAGTGAAACATCTGAATCAACATCAGAATGGACTATTCTTGCAGTTACATAATTTTTAAAAAAATATGAATTTTCTAGAATTTGTCCTGCCAAGAAAGAATATGTTACAATAAAAAATCCAGTTTCAAGAAAAATACTAAAGCAAAAAAGATGCTTGCTACTAGTAAATCTTAAGCATTTATATTTGAAATTCAAAAATTCTTATCCAATTATAAAAATTGGATTTCTCAAATTTAATCCCCTTTGTATAAAATGCATATAACAACAGAGTCCAAGAATTCACTTTGTGTCTTTAAGTATCATCAAAATCTGAGATATACCGCCACGGGTGGCCGAGGTCGTTAAGGCACGGACTCGTGAGCGGGAGGTCTGCGGTTCGAATCCCGCCAGGACCGTCCTCCCTGACTGGGGTTTTTTCCAGGTTTTCCTCAGTCTTCATAACTGGCAAATGCCGGGGAGGTACCTAAACTTAGGCCTGGAACGCTTCTTTCCTTTAAAAAAAAAAAAAAAAAGAAAAAAAAAATATCCTTTCCCAATTTATCATTTCATCTCATGTATCATCAGTGTCCACCGCCTGTGGTGCCTCAGTAGTGAAAACGGGCGTTAAACACTACTCAAAAAAAAAAAAAAAAAATCTGAGATGGCTATCTGAAGCTCTGCGAAAGAGAGTCATTGTAAATATCTGTAATTCAATAACCTCTTGAAATTGTACATGTCATAGTTGTTATAATTATCTTGACTATGAACATTTCCAAAAAATTGTGAGCATGAACAAATTATTTTAACATGAATAATAATTATAATTTACCTACCTAGACATTAATAATTACTAACACAAACACTATTAATGCGAAAAGTAGTTACTGATCATCAATTAATGTTATATCCATCCACTTCTTTGTTTCAGGATGCCCCTGAAGCTGAGTTTCATATAGTGTTACAGTTTTAAGTTTTTAAACATCATGGTATCTAACAATAAATACTCTCATATGTAATGTGTATTACATTGTCTTTTCCATTTTCTTAAATGGTGCATTTATTTTTTACTACAGCACCATAACATGTACTGATTTTAAAACTGATAATATAAGCACTAATCAGTGTTATAAGAGATGTTAAAAATTATGCCCCTCAGCTGGATTACATTGCTGAAATTATCCAAAAGAAATTTGTGTATTCATCTACCTCTCTTCCGTAAGAACACAGCAGTTTGGAACATGTTTCTGGTCATTGAAAGTTCCTGTTTCTTGTAACTTTTTAACAAGTTGGTGAACAGTTTTTCTGCCTGGAACTTAATTGCCAGGATATTTTCTTGTGAATCACTTTATCACTTCTTTGCATGAATCATATATAAGAACCTATTCTTTAAGGCTTTAATTAATTAAATACAATTAGCACACACTAAAAGCCCCAAATAACAAACACATGAAGGCATAGCTACTCACTAACCAAGCTTCCCTTAGGCAACAAGATGCTACCAGCACATGCACGGCATATCCTTGACAACTGGCTTCTCCCAGTATACAGCTGAGCACTGCTAACTTGTAACTGGAATAACCTCAATGTATTTTTTTTATTTAAGATAATAATCTTCTTTGTTTTTTTTTTTTTCAGGATGTCTCATCAAGCTCATCGTGGTCATCAGAATTAATTGAAGAATTTAAAAGTACAGGACTTGCAAATGTTCATCAATATTTCTGTTTAGAAATTGACAACCTAAAGAAAAGGATTGCAATTTTAAATGCAATAGAACAAAATAATGCAAGAGAAGAAGAGAGTGTAGAGGAAAGTCATGTTGGAGAATATGTGGTGAAATCACGATTGCGACAAATAGATTCATTAGCAGAGATACTGAAAAGTCAGAAGCTATTAGGTATGTAATATTTTTTAGTGTAATAAATTAAGCTTAAGGTTTATACTCTGTAAACAATATTTGGTTTAGTTTTGCCAATGCAGTGCTCTTAAGCCAATTAAGAATTAATACTTTTTTAAAAACTATATCATATAGGTTTCATTTAGAATAAACACAGCTAATGAAAATCAAAATAAGATTAGTTTGTTGTAGGCAATGGTCCTTCTCCAATTCTTTCTCTTCAAGTTCTTTACGAACATTATCCAATCCCATTTATACTTTTAATGAGGATTCTGCAGATGAATATTTTTCATTTTATTTAAGGATGCTCTTTAACATCTCAGGTCATTAGCATAGATGAAAATGTTCAACAAAACTTTAAAAATTTATGAAACAGTTTCTGAGAGGTATTATTTTCTCATTTAATGAGGGACAGATTTTGTGTACCTTGACAGTTTTGTTTATCAAATGAACCCACTTTTTACAATAATCATTCATAGAAATTAATATCGCCAGTTCTATAAAATGATTGTCACTGGAAACTATCGCTAAGAGATTCTCAGCAGATGAATGGTTTCACATCTAAAAAGGAAAATATTTCCTCTATAAAGGAAAATGAAAAGCTGAAATATATTTGACCCTATTCTTACACTACATTTCAACTTGAGGAGATAACAACTATTCTGCAAAAATGGAAGCAATACTGTATGCACTGAAATAACTCTTATTCAGAATAAACTTCTTCCAAAGAGTGGTGTTTTTGGTAGATTGCAAAGCAGCTATTTAGACAACAGCATCAAACTCCAATCAACTATTACACAAGAAATCAAAAATATTACCAGATCACTGAACTACTTCAGAGAACCTTAGCATTCCAGTGGATCACCTCACATTGTGGAATAGTAAGAAATGAGAGATCGGTTTTTTTTTTTTTTTTTTTTTTTGGATTTATTTATGGATGCTCTTTAACATCTCAGGTCATCAGTGTTCCATTCAACTCGGCATGAAACGGCCGACAAATTTTGCTCAGAGGCCTCTCTTTCAGGCTTGAGGTTCTTTTTCGTGCCGTAAATGTATGACATGGGACCCACGGCTTTACTTCCCTTCCGAAGGAAGCCATACTTAGGATTTTTACGCCCGAAAAAATCCATCGGTCCTGGCTGGGTTCGAACCCGCGATCTTGGGTTTAGGGGCAAATATGGTAACCACTACACCACCAGGACCGACAAGAAATGAGATAGCAGATCTCCTAGCTAAGAAGGGAAACAAACTACCTCAATCAACAAAAGCACAGGACAAGAAAGCAATAAGATGACAGATTTAAGTTAAAAAGCACATCAGAATTCAAAATGAAAGCAAGGATGCTCGCTTCAACAAATCATGGGAAAACATCCAACAGAATTGTTAGAAATACAGAAACAAACCTGATTTGAAGCAACAGCAGTTTTCAGAACAAAAACACATTATGACTGCTTGGCTGCCGAGCTCCATGAGATAGGTATCTATGAATCAGAAAGATGTATACTTTATAATGAACTAAACAGCAGGATGGACAGTGAACACTTACTTGATAAACAGCTGCAGAAGAGCAAAACATTTCTGCCCTATGCTGAACTGCTAGGAAGCAAATTGGAATGAAATTCCAGAGCTGCTATAAGAGGAAAAAGAAAAGAAGGAACAACAGAAGAAGAAGAAGAAAAAATATGCTATTTTACAGAGCACCTAAAAAGCACCAATAAGGATTGTAAGAATAGAATATTAATATTCTCAGTCAGGCAGCACTAAAAGCACTTTAAATGGTCAGATCTGGAATGCTTCCAGAACTTAATGATACAGGCAACACATAATGTTGAACTGGTAGGTGCCAGGATATAGATCATCTGGCCAATAAAGGTGATGAGAATTCGTTTATAGGATCTGGACATGCTATGAATATAGCTGGTTTGTTAAGCCATGTTGTGAGGGACTAGATGACTACAAAACCGAACTTGCAGTGCATGGATGGATATAAACACTGTAAAATCATGAACAAGGTAAGATACAAGGATCTTCTCATGCCAAGTAGAACGCTATTAATTTTAATATTAATTCAATTTGGAATCGAACACAGTGAAATACCCATTAATAATCTCTTCTGAGTCTAATGTTTAAAACACTCTTTATGGTTTCAATTAAATGAGATTTATTCAGGACATATGTTTTGTGGAACTATTGTCCATATCATAAGCTGTTAAATGACTGATTGATCATTGGCAGGAGCTGGGTAGGTAGGTACTCTGGTAGCTTCTTGATAAACTTAAATAAAGTGCTGTCTGCTTCCGGGATGTCAAAATTCATAAGGTCATGCTCATGTTTTTTTATATAAATCTTTTCCTATATGTTTAGTTCTTTTTGGTTGTAGAGCCGTTTTTAATAACCTGATGCCTTTTTATATTTCATGGTTTTCTTTCCAAAAATGTGCTGTCCCAACTATTTATCTATTTGTTTGTAACGGATGTTTCTCCAATGTTCCTTCAACTTAATGCCTATATTTCTCTTTGTCTTCCCTATATAGATTTTTTTACAATTCTTACAATTAATCTGGTAAATATCAGATTTTTTTTCTTTGGGCCTGGAATCTGTTTTGTTTAATTTTAATAAATTGTTTATACTGAATCGGTTTTGAGGTGCTAAGATGATGTATTGCTTGAACATTTTTTGAAATTTCTAATTGGCTGATGGGTGATAAGTGAACTTTTTAAATGTATTTTCCCCTGATAAATCACTCAAAGTTGTTATTTGTTTAATTTTTTTTATTTCTGGAATCTTTTGATTTTTTGATTAATCAACTGTTTGTTGAGCCCTTTGGATTTAGCTGCTTCTATTATGTGTAGATATTCATTCTTGTATTCTTCTTTGCTGAATGGTATATTTATTAGTCTGTACATCATGCTGTTGGACGATGCTTCTTTATGTGATCTTGAATTGAAACCATGGGCTTTGATATAGTTGTCAGTGTCCTTTCTATAGATGCCAAATTCTAGTTAATTATTACATTTTATTATCTTCAGATCCAAAAATGGTAATATATTATGTCTTTCTGCTTCGACAGTGAACTTAATTGAAGGCTCTTGAATGCTTGATTTATGCAGAACTTAGTGAATTTGATGTATTCTTTGATGTGTCCTGCACTTTAGTCAGGATATATGGCCTTCCGAAGGTCCACAAACCTGGGAGAAGTATGAGGCCAATTATTAACAATGTAAATACTCTGATCTACCATTTAGCAAACTGGTTATCATTACAGTTCCATTCACTACCAAAATTTGATAGCTTAAGTTTAAGAAATTCCATGGACCTCATTGATAAAATTAAAAATAAAAGATTATCGCAGAAGGACACATTGGTTTCTTTTGATGTCCAAGCCCTGTTTCCCAGCATGCCACATAATAAATTATTAGTTTTTCTAAGAAAATGGTTACAATCAGCTAACCTGACAGAAGGACACATCAAAGAATACATCGAATTCACTGAGTTATGCATAAGTCAAGTATTTTTTATATTTGAGGATAAATTCTTTAAACAAAAAGCAGGACTTGTAATGGGCAGTCCATTGTCACCTTTCTTAGCCGACTTATTCATAAACTATTTTGAGATGCACATCACTAAGGTGTTTTCCCCACATTTTTAAGGTTTGGCACTGATATGTAGACAAATTTATTTGCTATTATAAACAATAAGCACGTGGAAGATGCACTAAAACTTTTAAACCTGCAAGAGCCTTCAATTAAGTTCACTGTCGAAGCAGAAAGACATAATATATTACCATTTTTAGATCTGAAGATAATAAAATGTAATAATTAACTAGAATTTGGCATCTATAGAAAGGACACTGACAACTATATCAAAGCCCATGGTTTCAATTCAAGATCACATAAAGAAGCATCGTCCAACAGCATGATGTACAGACTAATAAATATACCATTCAGCAAAGAAGAATACAAGAATGAATATCTACACATAATAGAAGCAGCTAAATCCAAAGGGCTCAACAAACAGTTGATTAATCAAAAAATCAAAAGATTCCAGAAATAAAAAAAATTAAACAAATAACAACTTTGAGTGATTTATCAGGGGAAAATACATTTAAAAAGTTCACTTATCACCCATCAGCCAATTAGAAATTTCAAAAATGTTCAAGCAATACATCATCTTAGCACCTCAAAACCGATTCAGTATAAACAATTTATTAAAATTAAACAAAACAGATTCCAGGCCCAAAGAAAAAAAATCTGATATTTACCAGATTAATTGTAAGAATTGTAAAAAAATCTATATAGGGAAGACAAAGAGAAATATAGGCATTAAGTTGAAGGAACATTGGAGAAACATCCGTTACAAACAAATAGATAAATAGTTGGGACAGCACATTTTTGGAAAGAAAACCATGAAATATAAAAAGGCATCAGGTTATTAAAAACGGCTCTACAACCAAAAAGAACTAAACATATAGGAAAAGATTTATATAAAAAAACATGAGCATGACCTTATGAATTTTGACATCCCGGAAGCAGACAGCACTTAAGTTTATCACTAGGCCACCAGAGTCAACCTGGATACCTACCTACCCAGCTCCTACGAATGATCCAACAGTCGTTTAACAGCTGATGATGTGGACAATAGTTCTACGAAGCATATGTCCTGAATAAATCTCATTTAAGGGAAGCCATAAGAGTGTTTCAAATATCCAACTCAGAAGAGATTAAGAACACTATTAACTTGGATGGTAGGACTTTTAACCAGTCAGTCTCCTATAAGGACATCTGTGCAAAATCGGGAATCAGCTCCATTTCTCTTGTCAGAGATGTAACATGGCAGTTGCTTCTCATATTTGCAAATTTTCACATTTGCAAAGTCAGAAATTAGGAGTTATTTTCTAGGTAAAAATATTTTTCATTAATGTGTTTTAGGGACTCATATACCTTTTTAAAAGTTACAGGTCTCCTAAGTGATTAGGAGAAAGGGATGCACAGAAGATCCTAGAGGTTGATATACTTGGGTCTTTTAATAAACCAACCCCTATTTTATCATCATATTGCAGAAATGCTTAGATATAGTTTTTGTTGTTAACAGTATTTAGCTTATATTAATATATAGCATATAATAGTTTAAGTCAGAGGTCATGGGAAAATATTTCTAGTAATTCAGACTGATCTACCCACAGGCAGCTTCTCTAGGAGGTTGATGGTATGTGCTACCCCCAAAAATGTCAATATTTTATTTCCTGTAACCATTGCTTAATGCATTATGCAGGAGGAGTGGGGAAAGCAATATCCTGTGCCTTATTTTTGTATTTGGAGTTATCTATAAAAGATTTGGTTTGTAGTTATGGTGTAAACCAATATCTTTAAGTTTGTAAAGTGTTTTGATTGATGGAGGTGATAAGAATAGACAGGAGTCTCTTGACCATAAAGGGACATAATGTGTATGTCTGGTGGTGTAATGGTAACCATACTTACTGGGTTTTTTCGGGCATGAAAATCCTAAGTATGGCATCCTTTGGAAGGGAAGTAAAGCCATGGGTCCTGTGTCGCACATTTACAGTATGAAAAAAACTTCAGTCCTGAAAGAAGAGGCCTCTGAGCAAAATTTTTCCGCTGTTTCATGCCCTGAATTAAATGAGACGCTGATGACATGAGATGTTAAAAAGGGTTCGTAAATAAATCAAACCAACAACAACAACAGCACCATCCAAAATGTCACCTCCCATAATGTGCATTCCTAGGAAAATTTGACATCAGTTTTACTTAACTGGTTGTTGTTGCATTATAAAGTTGAATAAAATATTTTAAAAGACTATTAGATAATTGTAATGAAACTGTATTAATAACACACAGTCATATATTAAATATAGGAAAATTTGTAGGTATTTCACTATCAAAATGTATTTTATCTGAATTAAAATGCTCTTGTGCAGACACACTCCAATAGCATTTTTTTTAAATAGTATTTAATGCCCATTTTTACTACAGGCAGTGGACACCAATGATACATGAAATGAAATGATAAATTGGGAAGTGAGTGTTTTTTTAAAGGAAGGAAGCGTTCCAGGCCTAAGTTAAGGATATCTCCCCGGCATTTGCCATTTATGAGGACTGAGGAAAACTTGGAGAAAGCCTCATTTAGGGAGGATGGTCCTGGTGGGAATCAAGCCCCAAACCTCTTGCCTGCTAGTTCAACCTTGGCCATCCTTGGTGGTGCAACAGCAATAATAATCATTGTTTGGTTAGAGTTAGCTGTTTTCAAATTGCAATCTAGTGCGGTTTTTATTAATTTGTGTAACTTTATGTCTCATTTTGTGTTGACTGAATGTAAAGAAAATGAACCCTATAAAAAGCTTACATTCTAGGCCATTTTCTTTGAGACCATTGAAAGAGGAAATTGGAATTAAAAAATGGTTAGACTAAATTTAAAGAAATTTTGTGTAGGAACTAATATATTGAAGCAACTAATATATTCTTAATTAGCTGGTGAGTTGATTTAATACTCTTAATGCTCCTTTACCATTGAATTATACAGAATGTATTTCACTACCCATTGCCTGCACATCTACAACCTTTAGAATCATAGAGAGGATCGGGATAAAGAATAGGCACTGTCCAATAATTGGAATGAAAAAAATACTAGAACTGCTTTTTCAGATGATTTCATAGCGGGGGTGGTAATTGTGATAGGGTTACAGCATGCCATTGTGAAATTAGTAGATATTGTACAGAAGGGGGTCTAAAAATAAATAATAAAAAAATCAAACATTTTAGTATTCAAAAATGACCAAAATTAAGGAAGGATGAGAGATAGTTCTTTTGGAGATCAAAAAGAAGTAGTGAAAGAATTTGAATATTTGGGGTGAAATTTGCGAGAAATGGAGGATGGGAGGTGCAGTTGAGAAGTAATTAGCTATGAGGGTAGTTTGAATAAGTTTGTATAAAATTCCCACATTACCAATGAATTGGTTTGAGAGATTATATGAGGTGGTCGTTGAAGCTAAGATGATGTATGCGGTAGAAGTTTTGGGGATGTTAAGGGTTCGATGAAGATTGATGTGGTTCATGTAGTGTTTTGTAGATAAGTATTCGGGTTACCAAGAAGGGGGGTTAGTTTGTTAGAATTGGGAAAAATAGGAAGGAAAGGTATAATAGTTCAGAGAATTATGAAATATATTGGATAGATGTCTTAAAATAAATAAATAAATAATAATAATAATAATATACAGAAGTATGTCTTGTGTATCAAAGAGATGTTTTGGGAAGAGAGAGCTGGTTTGGAGAAGTGGGTAAAATATTACGAAAAATTGGATGGGAGATGTTTGGAGATTAGGTGAAACTTATAGGAGAGGTTTTTGGAAAAAAGTGAGACAGATGGTGGAAGATATTGAGAAGCAGGAGATTTGGGCTAGTTTGGAGGATAATAGCTCTTTGGAGTTACATATGAAGATAAAGAAAAATTGGGGAAGAGAAAAGTATATAGATAATTGTGACCAATTCAGAAGAACAGACCTGGCATGGATGCATACTGGGGTGTTATTCCTTAAAGGAGTAAGAAAAAGTTATAAGGTAGGATAAGTAATGTCTGGGAAAGAAGATAGTATGTTTCACTGTTTATTAGAATATGAAATGGTTAAAAAATTGAGTATTTGATAAATGGGATAAATTATGTTTTGCTATAATAGTAATTAAAATACTGACAGAGGAGAGGATAGAGAAAATTAATGAGATTGGGGAATTTTTAGGGAAGGTAAGGGAGAAATGGAGATGTATAGGGAAGGAGTTTGAAAACTCGCAGGAGGAGGGAAGTGAGAAATGGTAGGGGGGGGTTCATATACCATACTTGTAACCAGGTGGTTAAGATATAGATGAACCAAGTTGAGGTATAGGACATTTTCAGAGATCAGAAGGTGTAAAACATTTATTGTAGATATAAGTTATTTTGCTTTGTTGAGTCCAAGTTTTCCGAATATTCCAGTGGGAAACCACTGATGAACCAAAGATGATGGCCCAGTAGTTAATTAGATGAAATTGTTAAAATTAAACATATTTTATGGATGTATTAGTAGGAGAAATTTGATACAAAATATTAGGTTTGATATTGTTTTGAAGAAAGTATGAGAATTTGTAAAAGAATAATATTTGTATGTATATCTGCATGTAAATTGGAAATTAGAATAAATAAATACATATACAGCCTTTAGAGCTTTATCTTCAACAATTTTCTACTTTTCCTTATCCTGCTGGGAGTTAAAGTATTTAAATGGTTTATAAATCTAATTTTGTACAGGATTTTAGCTGTTAGTATGGCTCTCTGCTAATAACACTGCACGTTTTCTGGTAACAGAGTGCCACTTTCTACTATCAAAAAAAGGGAGAAGCAGCAGCAGCTCATGGCAGTGCAAATCCAGTGAGCACAATTTTACTACTGCTATAGTACTGTTGAATATAGATTGTAATTTTCGAGAATCTTAACAACAAGAATTAACATTAATATGAGAGTAGCTTAACACACAACAGGAAGAAAGTGAATGTTATAAAAGTGTAATAGTAAAGTGACTATTTGATTAAAAAAAAATTCAATATATTGGTTTTCATGGCAACAAACTTATCAATTACCTTTTGATTTGATTAAAGTTTGGAATCTGCATGATAATGTATGTCCCTACAGAAAACTATGTGTGTTTTCTATGTTTTGAAATCACAAGTTTGATTAAAATTAATTTGAAATTATTCTAATCATATTTCTTAATTAGCTGGTGAGTCAAATTAATACTCTCACGATCCACTTACCATTGAATTATAAATAACATGTTTCACAGTCCATTGTCTGCATCATCCGATCCGGTTGACTACCAGATTCAGTGAAGGTTGGATGAACTTGGTATAGCTCTCGTAGAATTTTATGAACTTTTGGATCAAGTTGTCTTCTCCTGGGATCTTGAAGTTCATAACAATATCTTTCTATTTTTTTATAAACATTTTTTCCCATATTGCCAGCTCCAAAGGTCTATATATGAATTTCAGTAATTTGATTTCCATTTCTATATCATTTTTATCTCTCCAAAAGTGATGTGCAACCACCATTTATCTACCTGTTTGTGCCTGATATTTTTCCAGTGTTCTTTGAGCCTAATTCCAATGCTTCTTTTAATTTTGCCAATATATACTTTGATGTATTCCAAGCAGTTAATTTTATAGATTTTTGGTTTCTTCTCTTCAGGGATTCTATCATTATCACTGAAGTTCAGCAGATTATTTGCGCTAAATATTTTTGCTGGGGACAAAGAAATACGTAACTCTCCAATTGTTTTCTGGAATTTTTTGGTGGCCCAAGGATACTACTTCAAACTTAACAAGTAGCAATGCAAAAGGACTAAACATCGTTATAACAATATTTAAAACTCCCTTACAAGAAAATAAAGTAACAACCCTACCTGGCCTGCATAACATAATAACATTTAATGTCTTAACATATCTGTACATATTAAATTATATATCACAAATGAATTTTAAATCAATACCAACAGTTCCAAAATGTAATGTAATTAAACATTATTGAGAAACTAGCAAACACTGGAAAGGTGGCCAATGCTCACACATAGAACTATTAAACTTACATAGCCAAATCAATAATAACAAATTCCTTTAAACTCTGACATATTGTAAGCAGCTAAAATTCCATAATACCACTTTCCACAAAATTCCTATATAATACCTAAAATACCTACATATACAGAATCCTCATTTTACCATATGATCGAAAATTTATTATGTTAACAGAAACTTGCTGCATAACTTGCCAAGGGAAATCATGTCATGCTTTGAGAAGTCATATCATGCTTTTTTTTTGTTTCTTTATTATTAGTAATGCTGTATTATTTAATATATTAATTATTGTTAATATGGTTCTGGTACCATATTTCTTATAGTTCCAAAAATGGTAAAGCACAAAATAACTTCTAAAAGCAATCATATAATGAGCAGCATGCATTACCCAGAGAGCTGGATAACAAGGTAATTTTATATATATATTAGTATGTTGCTGGAGTACTATTGGTCCTGGAACCACAAACTATTAATTTTTGTCCTCAGTTCCCACCCATCTGTCTAGTGTGCATTACTTATATAGCCATAGGCTCTGCCCAACTCTGAATGGGTAAGGGTGGAAGGCAATAGTAGCAATCTAATGGCTTTTTAGCAGCTTACATTGAGCTGTTAATTCAAAAGCCCATATTGCATGACATAGAAATCACCTTGTAGTTTAGAACATGATTTACTCCGGCACTTTATCACTTCCTCATTCATGCTGCAAAGGCAATCCAAGCTCTTTAACATGATTAATTTACATTATTTTTAATGACAGTACTTGTAAGTGAACTTAAACTAACACCTAACCTAACTTAAGCTAAGGAAATAATTGTTTACGAGAGTTCTTGTGAAATTTTGATCACAAACACATGTGCAATCCACACTATTCTGAGATTGTAACCTTTAGGTTAGATTTAAGCATGCGTGCAATCTTAACAATGTTAAAATGTAATGGGGTAAATTATTGTAATGTTGGCAGAACTGCTTTATCTACTTTTGAAGTATTATAGCACCATCTGGCAGCATAAGTAATACCATCAAGAGGTATAAATATAAGTTTCAGTATCCTTCATTGGTGAAAAAGAGTAGCACATAGGAAATTGTATACTTCTGAGGTTAAAAGGCATGAAAAACATTGTTTTAGAGTAGTGAAAATGCTAGAAATTAGTAGTGCATGACTTATTTGTGTAAAATTGTAGTTATAGGACAAAGGAAAATGCGTGTTTCATAATCTATTATATATATGGTAGAAGTGCCATTAATATTAGTTATTGAATTTCTGGTAAAGTTACACTCTAATACTGTTCTTACAGCTGGTCATTTATGTGCTCTCTCTTTATTGGCATGAACAGTGACAAATGTGCATGTCATTCATCACTTGCTAAACTGCACAGCATTTCTTTTGTTATGAATTGTCATCCATCAAAGCAAATCAGTAATATCTATAGTATTGTTCTCAGCTTTGAGCCCTATATAGTGAAGGGTGAGAAGGGTAATGTAAGGTAAAGGAAGATAAATTGCAAGATGGATTTTGTGCAACTCATGCTTTACACTATATGAATGACATCTGATGATCTGTGTCCATTTAGATACAGAAATCAACTCATATTAACACGTGTTTTTAAACAATACTGTATCTAACTGCATTTGCCTGTTGTTTTTTCATTATGACATATATAAATTGCCATGTTTAGCTGAGGTTGTTAATGCACGGACTTGTGATTGGGAAGTCTGGGGTTAGGTATCCACCAGAACTGTTCTCTCTGTCAAGAGGTCTTTTTCAGGTTTTCCTCAGTCCTTAAATGGCAAATGCCAGTGAGGCACCATAAACTCAGGCCTAGAATGCTTCCTTCCTTAAAAAAAAATTCTCCTCCAGTTTATCATTTCATCTCATGTATCATCAGTGTCCTTTGCCTACCTCAGCAGTATAAATTAGTGTTACACACAATTAAAAATGATAGTATGACATTATATATTTACAATTCTTGCAGGGCTTGTGAACTGGCAATATCAAGATAAGAATAAATGACTAAACATTTTTTGTTTATTTATTACATTTCATTCTGTTAATCAGAAATTACTAATAGGATAGAGCAATGTTATGTTTTGTAGTTTCCAAAGGAACTGCTATTAATAAATTATTACAAACAACAATATAGATAAAAGTAAGCGGTTGAATCAAAAAAGACACTTAAAATCCGTATGTAGTTAAACTGGTCTACTACTTGCATTTTCAATTGTGATTGTTACGTGTGATAAACAATTTATTGGTGAGGAAATCTGTTAACTTTTCTTGAAAATATTCTTGTTTTATACACTTTTTATATATTTGGGCAATTAATAGTGGAATTCAAGTCCTACTATAGTGGAATTGTATTTATATATTTGTAAGCTATGCATATTGAACGTTTTTACCTAATTATGTTCTGTTTTTCTATGTGCATAGTTAAGCATATGAGGGTAGGTCCATAAGTTTCCGGCCTACCATTTTATAGGTATGATAAAGACAAAAACTATATTTCACTTCTCAATATAGTTATCTTTTATTGCAATACACTTCTCACATCTTTGAAGTAATATTTTAACCCCCCCAAAAAATAGTCAGAAGTCTTGTGTGCAAAATGAGCATAAACAGCATCCATCACTTCTTCGTCACACTTAAATTTCCTTTCTCAAAGGTCCTTTTTGAGTTTTGAGAAGAGGAAATAGTCACTGAGAGCTAAATATGGACTGTAGGGTGGATGGTCCAACTCCTTAAACCCACATTTCTTCACAGCTTCCTTTGAAACAGGAGCTGTATGCACAGGTGCTTTGTCGTGAAGAAGGTCTTTCCTCGCCTTTTCTCTTTGATGAAAGCATGTAGTCTGTGCAGTAGGCTAGCATAATAATCCCCATTTACTGTGATGTTCCTCTCCTTGAAGTCAATGAAGAGCATTCCTTCACAGTCCCAGAAGATAGTGGCCATAATCTTCTTGGTTGACTTGGCCTTCAGAAGCGGTGCTTTGTCAGATTTACACACTCCATTGATTCTCTTTAGGCAAGGGATCACAGTAGAGGACCATAGTTTCATCTCCTGTAACGATGGTTTGCAGAATTTCTCTCCTCTCGTTGCCATGGCATGGCAGAGCTCCAAAAATGCCTGCAACAAATGACTCGCTGCTTTTGGACTGGGGAATGAAGTCTATGCACCCATCTTGTACTAACCTTATACATGTTTAAATGTTCATGAATAATTCTAAGAACTGTTGTTATAGAAAGGCCCAACCTTGCTGCTATTTCTGTAACTTTGAGCTGCCAGTCTTCCATAATTTCTCCTTCCACAACAGCGATGATGTTTTCAGGAGTGAGCACCTCCAAGGGCCGACCTGCAGGACCTTTGTCTTCAAAGCTTTCTCTTCCATTGGAAAAAGTTTGGCCAATTCTTTTATGGTACAATATGAGGGGAATGCTTCCCCATATACACCTTCCAATCGCTGTCTAATTTCATTAGGAATAAGTCCTTCTTTTGTGAAGAACTTAATAACAGCTTGACTTTCCATTTTGAACATGTGAGTCTTCTACACATAGCCTTCTTTATGCAACTATGTTGAACAACTGAATACAACTGAGCAGAAATTAACAGCTGCAATTATTTACTTAACAGATAAGATATACCAGATAAGGATTTTATGAAGGCGATAATCCTTATTGGCAGGGCTGGTAACATATGGACCTACCCTCGTATGTATAATTGATGCAGCAGTAGAATTTTCAGTTTTTTTATTAATTTCCCTACCAAATTCTGTTTCAGTCTAGCAATGTATCTTGGCTGTTCTTTTATCTAAAGTAAATACTCTGTGGGGGTATTTTTTTCCCTATCACCCATAAACTATTATACTAAATGATATGAGAGTTATATCATTGAGTAAAATTCAGCTTAATTACATCATGTTCGCTGTATCATCCATGTCCTCACACATACAGTAATTTGACAGTCATCTTCTTTTGCACCAACCATAGTGAAATTGTTGATATGCTACTTAAATTGATTACACTTTATAATGGCTTTAGAGGCCCAAGAAATAACAATGCTATTACCACTACTTATGATCCGAACTATAAGCTAATTTTAAATTAATAAAGTTTTATAGTGCAGATTATACAGTTTTTGAACATTACTGGAGCTGCTAAATCCAGCTTTATACAATGAAAATGTTTTACCTGTGATGGAATGAGAATCGCTGAAAAAGAAGATTGTTATGGCTTTGTGCAGAATCTTTCAATTTCTTTTACTCCTTATTGTCAAATTTAGATACCAAGTTTTTTTTTCAATTACTGCCATTTTCTATTTGTTTAGCCACTTTATAAATGCACAAAAACTAGTTTTCGGTTTTTCAGGTGCCAAAATACCACATACTACTTCCTGCCTCTTCAGTTTCTGTATCTTCTGGTACATCAAAATTGTTATTGTGATTGACTAATTCTTCTGCCATAATATAATTAATACAGAAATATTCAATCAGTGCATTCAGTATGCAAACAAAACTGTAATTGTTTTTATTTACACTGAAATAAAGAAATGTATATGTTATGGCAACACCATAGAATGACTTTTAAAACAGTAACTAAGAAGTAAATTAGTCTATTACATTTTTGTTTAATATTGGGTCTCCAATTATGACTCATGTGACTGAGGGGACCTGTGTTGGCCAATAAATGAATGCTCAAGGTTAGCCGGGCTACATAAGTCACATGCAGGCGGGGTTTACTGAATTGCTGCATTGCCCTTAAGCTTCATGCTGCTCAGTCAGTGTCATTTGAACAGTAAAGGAAATAACATGTCTAGTCCTAGAGTAAAGCCTGCCAATTGGCAAATATTAGGCCTAATTATTCTGTTCTACAATGAGTGTTAATTTATAATTTTGTATATCTGTATTGAGTTCGCTCATGCTTTCAGAAGATTATTTAAAGAGAAATTCTAGGTAATAAAGTTTCAAATTGTATTGTGATTCATAAATGAATATGTCCATAAAAACTAAAGAATAATATTTGTCTATAGATCAGTTTAATTCCTCAAAAAAGTAATGGGTAATTTCATAACCAGATGCCAGAAATATGTATAAAACTGTAGTTGCAGCATTTTCTTGAGTATATGGTAAGTACATAACTTAAGAATTTATTTGACTTTCAAGTATTTTTAGACCAACTCTTGTGTTGCCCTTCCTCACCCACCTCGACTCTAAAGTATCTGACTGTCTGTGAGCAATACCTTATCACGTGGTACTGACCTTGCTGCTGCATCAGTCATCAGATAATTGGGTAAAATTAAAAGCGAAGATATTATTTTTAAAATTGTGAAAATTAAAAAATGCTTACCATGCATGTTTGTTAAGTTTTCAGTAATGAAGTTCCCATTTAAACATGGGATATCATTCTGATCAAAAGTCCATTTTTATATAAATGGAAAGAAACTGATATCTAGGCTAGTAAAACTTAAATAAGTGTACTTACGAAGCTGTTGACAATGGAGTGGTATATATATATAAACAATGTATACAGTTTTTTTCACACACATGTTAAAAGGTCAAGATTATAAACCAATTACAGAGAATCCACTAAAAACCTGCACTAAAAACTTGAATAAAACATTAGATGAAATAAAAATACTGTCCACTACCGAAAAACGAAAACTCACACATAGCAACCCAGTTTTACCTAGAATGTATGCACTTCCTAAATTACACAAAAAAGACAACAGCATGAGACCTATAATCAATAATATCAATTCACCAACATACTTGTTAGCAAAAAAATTAACCGACATTTTCAAATCCTTGAAAAAATACCAAAGTTTGAGTGTCAAAAATTCACAAGATTTGGTAGAAAAAATACAAAATTACAAAATTACAGCAGAAAATATAATGGTATCGTTTGATGTAGAAGCCTTATTCCCAAGCATACCAAAAGATACACTTATGCTAATGTTAAAGAAATGGTTAAAATCCTTAGATCTACAGACACAAGAAATTGAAGACTTGATAAAACTTACGAACATTTGCATTGAACAAAATTACTTCATTTTCAATAAAAAATATTACCAACAAGTCTCGGGACTAGCTATGGGAAACCCGTTATCTCCATTTCTAGCAGATTTTTTTATGAGTTCATTTGAAATGCATATCACCAAAGCCTTCCCTCTAATCTTCAAAACATGGTATAGGTATGTGGATGACATATTTGCAATAATTCCGAAAAAGCATACAATGGATGCACTAAAACTTCTGAATTTGCAGCACAAATCTATAAATTTCACCATAGAGGAAGAAAGAAGGGGATATCTCCCCTTCCTAGACGTAAAAATCATAAGAAATGAAAACTATCTTACATTTGGAATTCATAGAAAGGATACTCACACAGAAAATTACATAAAAAATGACAGTTTTAACCCCATTCCACATAAATATGCAGTGTTTTATAGTTTAGCACACAGATTAGTTAACATTCCACTCACAGAAACAGAGTACAAATTGGAATACCAACATATCATAAAGATAGGAGAAACTAATGGATACAACAAAGACACAGTAATAAAAATCATCAATAAAACCAAAAAACAAAAGGCAATAAGAGATGTTTCCACTCTTAAAAGTGCCAAAGAAAGGTACAAATTCAAAAGTTTCACATATCACCCAATTTATCACAATAAGTTCAAAAAGATATTCAAAGAACAAGGAATTATGTTAGCCCCAAAGAACAATTTTAATATAAAGAACTTATTAGGTTGCAGAGTAAAGGACTACATGCCAACAGAACAAAAGTCAGGTATTTATGAAATAGAATGTGCAGATTGCGACAAAAAATACATTGGAAAAACGAAGAGGAATTTGGGAATCCGGAAAAAAGAACACTTCAGAAATATTCGCTTAAAACAAATTGATAAATCAGCAATAGCAGCGCACTTTTGGAATAAAAATCATGAAATTAAATCAGAGATAAAACTACTTAAACAACTTCATAATGCAATAGAACTTTCCACTTGGGAAAACATTTTCATTACAAAAAATAAGGATAATTTGATGAATTTCGATATCCCTCCATTGGATGAACTCAGCAAATTCCTAATAATACCAACAGATGCCGCCACAAGAACATCAAGAGACCCAACCGCCACGTTTAACGACAGTTTGTCAACAGGCTGAAGATGGGAGGGATCGCTCCCGAAACATATGTTCCAAATTTATGTAAGTGAATGGAGTTAGTGTGAAAAAAACTGTATACATTGTTTATATATAGTAAAACTTAATTAAAATTAACATTAACAAAATTTCTCTTTATGTTTTGCATCAGATTATACACCATTTCTAGCCGAACTGAAGCTTAATATTGTAACAGAGTTGAGGCAAGAGATAGATGAGTTGGAAAATCTGTTAATCAATAGAAAAAAGGAGCTAATAGATTCAAAACAGGAGCTTGAAAGGTAGGAATATCTTGTATAATAATTAAAGAAGAAACAAATTCTCTAAAACTATAAATTTTGGTACTTTATTTGCCTTTATAAAATCTGAACACAAATCAGATGTTATGCTAGGAGAACTTTAGATTATCCTCATGCAATATACATATATATCTTAGGTTGCATAGAGCAGTACAGATGTGGACAGTTCTTGTACTACTTGTGAGACAAAAGTTATGCCATTTTGACTTTGGAATCATTTTTAAATGCTATTTTTCCTTTCCTTTTTTAGAAAGAGGTACTCAAATAATTTCATTTTTAATTTGTTACAGTTTGAAAGAGAAGATAAAAACATTAGATGAAATTGCAAAAAAGAGAAAGAAGGAAGGAGAAATGGTGAAAGAAGAGTCTCCTGAAGCTTTGACTAGAATTATTAATTATGAATTCCAGCAACATAAGGATCAAATGGTGAGTATTGCAATGAAAAAAATTGTTTAAATTCTCCAATCGGAAACAAAATAGAATGCATTACTAGTTTCTGTCTTTTTTAAGATGTGTATTTTATCAGTGTATGGTGACACTGTTGTTGAATGATTGTTCATCTCTCACTGAAGGAATCCAGGTTCAATCTCAATAAAATAAAATAAAATAAAAATAATAATAATAAGTGGAATTTATGACAGCTAGAACAGAGGCTGCA
The DNA here is from genome assembly GCA_030762175.1 of Metallyticus violacea. Classification (NCBI taxonomy): domain Eukaryota; kingdom Metazoa; phylum Arthropoda; class Insecta; order Mantodea; family Metallyticidae; genus Metallyticus; species Metallyticus violacea. The sequence continues at coordinate 61,585,772 of CM060840.1, forward strand.
GTGGTTCTCTTTGAGAGTTCTGGTTTCCCGTGCTATGTCAGTCTACCACTTGCTACATCATCACCTGCATTCTCATCATCTTATCTTCATCACCTGCATTATTCTCCAAATTCAAGCGCACAGCTTGAAAAGGGTACATTGGCCTGTGCTGCCTGAATGAACATCTCAAATACTTTACTTAGCACATGAACTGGCACTAAAAATCATGTATATCTTCACTAGAGCAAGATATTATGCATATAGGTCCATGATTTACACTTCTAAGTAAAGATAAAATACAAGCACTTGTTGTGATTTATATAAAAAATTTTTCAAGGATATATAATTTTGTAATTTTTTTCAGAATGAGCTACTGAGCACTTTGTATCCAGCAGAGAGGGAAGACATAAGAAATGTTCTAAAAGTAAGACATTTATTAAATACATAGTATTATTATATTGATAATTCAGGAGATTTATTAAGTTCTTATAAATTTGCAAAGAAGTTAATACAATGAAACCCCTATTTTTCACTTCTGCAGAGGACACTTAAAAGTATAAAAATCAAGGAAGTAGAATAGCATATAGACAAAGCTGAAAGGAATGCAACAATTTGTCACTTTTTAATAACCAAATTTATACAGTCATGAACTTGGATCATTGCTTGTTTCCCTCATTGTGTGCAGGCCTTCTTATTTTTTAGTAACAATCCTAACAAAGATGTATGTTTCATAATAAAGAAGTTAGTTATTGGTGACACTATTCTGCATTAACTGATTCATTTGTCAGAACATACTTCAAAAGCTTTTGCTCTCATCTTAGCTGGGGACCGACTAATGCTGGCAGGTGATGATGTGATCTCTCAAAGTTTCAGTATACAGCAAAACAGGAAATCCATTGATGTGATGTCAAAATTCATAACAGAATGCTTATTCTTTAGAATGAAAGTATTTTCCCAACTTTCTAATTTCCTGAGATTATAGGTAGCTTTCCACAGTTTGGTTTCTTTTGTGATGTCTTTTAGGACCTTAAAAATCTACAGGAGAAACAGCATAATTTCATTTTGTATATATAGATAATTATATAAAGAATAAGTGTCAATTCTAGACCTCACCAACATGCCATTATTAATAGCCTGACTGTTAGATTAGTCAGTGTCCCACTCGACACAGAAAATTGGAATACTAGTACATCATCATTACTGCCCTCAACAATGAATTGAACAGTTTGTTAGTAGATAAAAAGGTCAGACATTAAAAGACTTATAGATATTAAAAATGACCCCACTCTCTCTACAATAAAGAATCTACATATAATCCATGGTAAATCAGTGCATTCATGAAAGTTTTAAAACATTTGGCATTGTTTTTGGCTGCATAAAATAAATTTAAGATTTGGAACCTTTTGAACAGAACTATAAACGATGTTATCGTTTTCAACAGTAGGCAAGAGTGTATCAGATAAATTGTTTATCAGATATATATAGGCAGAACAATATGAAATATGGAGACAAAGCAGAATGGACAGTTTGAAAGGTAAGATATAAACAGATGGATAAATCAGCAATTGCAGACAATTTTTGGATGTACCACCATGACATCACAAAAGAAAGCAAACTGTTGAAAGCTACCAACAATCCCAGGGAAATAGCAATATGAAATATGGAGACAAAGGACAAAGAACAGTTTGAAAGCTAAGATATAAACAGATGGATAAATCAGCAATTGCATATAATTTTTGGATGTACAATCATCACAAAAGAAAGCAAACTATTGAAAGCTACCAATCCCTGGGAATTAGCAATATGGGAAAAAAAAATTATTTTAAAGAATAAGCAGTATGTTATGAATTTTGACATCCTGTTTCACTGCATATGGAATGACCAGAGGCCAGCATTAGTGGGTCCCCACTGAAGATGAGAGCAAAAGCTCTCGAAACATGTTCAGACAAATTAATCAGTTAGTGAAGTATAGTGTCACGTAATATAAACTTTATTTTATGTGAATAATAAATGTACTTCACTGTTTTTAACTTCTATTAAGTTTATAATGTATGTTTTGTGTATTCCTGACTCTTCAGTCTGGAAGGTTCATTTTGCATTTGTTGGTACATAGCAAACTTTTCTCATTAATTAAACTTTTGAAAATATGCTCTTGATCTTTGCAAATCTTGTAGAGCAGGCATATTAAACTCTAGTGATACTGACTTCCTTGCATGTTGTTCACGTGTACATGCAGTATTGCTGCTGGTCTGACTGACCTAGGGAGAACAAATGCAACTACTAGGAATATAAACAAGCACTGATTGCATAGTCATTTTATTTCAGTAATTTATTACCTGTACAGTAGAGCAATTCTATTTGCTATTTCACTCTAAAAATAGATAATGAACTAAAAGAACAAAAATTCTCTCTCTCTCTCACACACTCTCTCTCTCTCTCTCTCTCTCTCAATGATTCTTAATACAAAATACAATTGGAAAAGTCACAGTGAATCACATAATTATTAATACATGGTGATGAGTCACACAATGCTCTTGCAGCTTCACTAGCTTACTAATGATAGAACATAATTTGTGGACCTTTATTTCAATCGTGGGTGTTTTGTTTTGTTTCTTTTTTGTTTTTGTTTTTTTTAATAGTGTGTAGCATCCATTTTTACTACTGAGGCATCACAGGCAGTGGACACTGATACATGAAACAAAATGTATATTGGGAAAGGATTTTTTTTTCTTTTAAGGAAGGAAATGTTCTAGGCCTAAGTTTAGGGTACATTTGCCGCCATTTACGAGGACTGAGGAAAAACTGGATAAAAACCTGTCAGGAAGGATGGTACTAGTGGGATTCGAACCCCAGACCTCTAGTTCATGAGTCCATGCCATAATATCCTCAGCCACCCATAGCAGTATTTCAATCAGGGTGTCTGTTGGAAGGGTTATTGTAATCTTTGGAGGACATACTGTTTGTCTCTGGCAGACATCTAATTAACCTGAAATTAGTGTTTTCTTCCCCAGGGATATCAAAGTTCAATAGCTGATTTTTGAATTTGTGAATATAAATTTTTTCGCACGTGATCAGTTCTCTATGCTCTTCTACTGCCTTTAACAGTTGTACTTTCTCTTCAATTTCATGATTTCCTGTCCAAAAATGAGCTGCAACACTGGATTTCTCTATTTGCTTGTATTTTATGTAACTGCTGCTGTGTTATTTCCATTTTTTTTTCCTCCAATGTATATTTTATTGCAGTCTGCACAATTTATATGAGATTCCTAGCTTCTTGTCTGGTGGTATACTATCTAATTATTTGTTGTTTATAAGATATTTGTGCTGAACTTATTCCTTGATGCCAAAGTAATGCTAAACTTCCTTAAAGATTTGAAATTTATGTTTAGCCCAAGGATGATGGGCAAATTTAAAATAAAATTATTTTCTAATATAACAAATTATTTATGAGTAATTCATTCAAATTTCATTAGTTTTGTTCCACTTGTATATGTTTCAAAGGCTTTTGCCTTCATCATCAACACGGTTCCACTGTCAGCTTCCCAGCGTGGCATTAAAATGAAAATTCTTTTCTTTTAGCTGCTTAATAATTATGCAATTTGCTTCACTGTGACAGTTCTGGTAGCATTTTGTAATTAAAAAGCATGATTCTTCAACTATATGTTCAGTGATCGAAAGCAGGGTATAAAACAATGTATATCAATAGGAAAAACAAAAATATAAATATCAGCTGATACATTTTTTTGAACTGTGACTAAAAAATAAGTGTATGTCCAAAATTTGTACCGAAAGCCATTAAATATAATAACAGTCATGAAAAAATAACTGCTGAGAGGATAGTTTTAGAAATTGAAAAATGAAAGCAATATAAAAATTAGCAGAATTAGATTAAAAATTGTATTAAAAATACTTAAAAGCTTTTGAAGATATTGGGAAAACTTATTTGGGGTGAATTAGAAGGAACGTTGTTTATTCATATTAACTATCATGTAAATTAAAGTAAGCACTCGGAAAACAAAGATGGCACACTTGTAGTAAAAACGAAAAAGAAATAAAAATTTGTGGACCTAACCCAAACAATGTTGTTAATCTTTTAAAAGAAACATTTAAGAAAGAAGGGCTGAAATTATTAAACATAGGCTTTAAAACATGTGTAGCATACTAAAGGATGTAGAATATTATAAAGTAGATGTAGAGATAGAAAAGTTGAACTCAGATGAAAAAGATATTAGGAAGAAATCAGGAAAAATATTAAAAAGAAAAATAGAGAAAAATCTAGTTACTTTATCTACAGAAAGGTAATCAAATCACTGAAAGAAAGGGATACAATTTATATAAAAACCAAGACAGAATTATATTACTACAAAGCAGGACCTACTGAAGAGCAAACAATTTGTAGAAATAAAAACAGACATTGAATGTTCATAAAATTTGTAAATAATAATTTATAATGTTAGCAGTATTATATCAAAAGCAGACCATCAAAAAATTAACGGAGCAGTTCAAAATTAGGAAAGAATACATAATTCATAAACCTGGCAATAGCATGTGACCCATCATAAACAACCTTTATATTTTATAGCAAAGTGGCTAAAAAAAACAGGTTTTAGTTGCTGTCAAAATTTGAAACTCTCAGCATAAAGAATCATTCAAACTAATAGAAAAAATAAAACATAAAAAATTATAATCCATCAACTTTTTGGTTTCATTTGATGTGAAGCCTCCGTTTCCAAGTACATTGAAAGACAAACTGTACTATCTAAAGAATGTGTAAAATCATTCAACATTATCTGTATACTCATTGATGAATATGTAAAACTTATGGTATGCCTAAATCAGGCTTACTTTATATTTAATGGAAAATTCTACATGTAAGAGATTTCATTTAGTATATATTAGATGATTCTTAATGAACACAACCAACTTCCATGTAATGCAGATCCCTGCAAATGGGGAGGGGGAATGCACCAACTAGGCAGTGCAGAAGTCACATGTATACATTTATTTTTTTAATTTATGCATTGCATACAGTATTGATTGTTCAGAATATAATACAGTTGGTATGTGAATACCTTACTCAGCAAATCAACAGTCTCATTGTAACTCAAATAGTACAGCATTACAACATTGGAAGATTACATCACTGACACACACACATGCACGCGCGCACAAACACATGCTTGCGCTGAAACCCACAGTACTAGCTGCACAACTATACGATACATTGTGTACACTTTTACAATTGCTCAAAGTGTTTACCTCCAATTTCTAGGCAGCATTGACAATATCTCATCATTGACTAGTTCACCCTCTCAAAAGTTGGTCCTGGTGGTCTAGTGGTAACCATACTTGCCTGGCATAAAAATTCCAAGTATTGGTTCTTTCAGAAGGGAAGCAAAGCCATGGGTTCCATGTCATACATTTATGGCATGAAAAAAAACCTCAAGCCTGAAAGAAAAGGATTCTGAGCAAAATTTCTCCACCATTTCACACTTTGAATTGAAAGGGACGCTGATGACCTGAAATATTAAAGAGCATCTGTAAATAAAACAAATCAACCCTCTCAAAAATTCCTGGCATATGTGATCACAGCTGCTCCTATCCTAGGCAAAAGATCTTCCACTTGATCAACAAGCTCTTCATACACCACATTCCGCACATGGCAGCAAAAGAAGAAATCTAGAAAAGTGATATCAGTTATCTGGTAGACCATGCAATCAGGCCATATTTGCCTATCAATCAATCTATCTCAAAAGTCACTGTAAGGTGATGTCGTATATTGAGAGTTTTGTCTTCCATTGGTTCTAGTAATGTGTTCAACAAGAAATTATGGTTAACAAGCCCTGTTAAACATGCTGGCAGAACACAGAACCAATCAGATGGTCAGAAGCAATTCTACACCACACATTTAAGGGCAAACCGAACTTGAGGCCTACCAATATGAGTAAATTATGGGTTCTCTTCAGTCTATACATGCTTATTATGCACATTAAATGCTCTATCTCGTGTGAAGGTAGCTTTATCACTAAATAAAATAAACTAGTATAATGGGGCACCTCAACTTGTTTTAAAAACCATGGGAGTAGGTTACTCTCTGAGGATAGTCTGCTGGTGTCAAATACTGCACAAGTTCTTTATGGTATGGATACTTTTGCTTGTCATGAAGTAAATGCTATAGAGTGCTTTGACCTATACCAACTGTCCTGTTAATATCTCAAATGCTCCTTCATGGATTTTGTCCTATCTGCTCCAAGATGCCCACTTCCATCTCCAGTGTGACATGATACTTCATTCTCCCCATGAAATATGTCTGGTGTTTTCTCCATGTCATGTAGTGTTTGAAATAGTCGCATGATGAAGACTGCATGCACAAAGGATACTTCTTCATTGTGTGCAGCCACACTGCCTATCTTCCATTCCCATTAATGCCCCATACACAAAAATCCTGTTAGCCATTTTGCTCACAGAATACTTTGCAATTCTCATAGCACAAAGTGCAGGCAGTAACTAAGTAGTAAGTATGGAGTTAACCATGAAGGCAGGCAGCTTGATTGCTAGGAACACTCTGTACTCTTCACATGTGATGGTACTTACTAACTCCTGTGCCACCTATAGTCAGAGTCGTTATTTTCTTGTGTCTCTGGTACGAATGCAGTCCACATGCTCAGATATTTTTGTTGTCTTTCATTTGCAGGGTCCTGCATTATGTGGGAGTTTGTTGCATTCAATCTTAATCATCTGATATAGAGATTTGAAATCAGCATGGAGTAAAGAAAATTATATTGATCAGTGTGATTAAGCAGCAAGTGGCTTGCATGGGCTAGAATAGAGGTTATAAAGTTGAAAGGGTTAAGAGTAAGAGAGGATTTAGAAAAATGCCTACTTTTTTTAACCGAAAGGATAATAGTTGGCATATTAGCATATTTTGTACAATATGAAGAAACGTGCTCCAATTTGCCAAGAAAAATTGGGGGAGGGGAATGATGAATGTAAAATCAAGATAGAATATAAAAGAATTAGGAAATTATTTAGGTAATGTAGGAGTCAAATGACTCAGGAAAATTAGTAAGCAAGATGATAATGAAATTAAGAAAGATTATTAGATATTAGATATAAAGGGAATGTAGAGCCCAATAATTACTATGTTAGAGGCTATTGGGGCCTCTATGGAAATTGAGCAACTTAGTGTAGTGATTTGTGAATTGATCAATTAGGTAAAGTTTAATAAAGGGTTTTTAAGTATATTGATTAATATACTTAAAAAGTATATTAAGTTTTGGTAAAGTTAGATTTTTAAATATTTTGTTTGTTGTTTTAGGGATAAGTGGGTAATTTAGAATTAGCTGATTGTATTAAGTTTTTTTTTATTAACAGCATATATAATGTTGGTCCTGGTCCCTTGGATATGCCAGTAGACTATTGATGAACTAGGAACTAGGTTTCAAAATTAATAATAGTGTTTGGTTATTTGTGAAATAATGGAAAATGGAAATTTTAATTGTAATGTTTGTGTTTGTTGCAAATACATTCATTCATACAAGCAAGAATCAGGCCTATGGGAAGCCCTTTATTCCCCTTCTTGGCTAATCTATTTATAAACAGATTTGAAACCCACTTACAAAATTCTTTCCATGTATATTCCAAACATCATGGTACCGGTATATTGATTATATTTTTGCAACAACTAAAAAAAAAACATATTAATGCTTCCATAAAACTGCCTTACAGGAACCAAGCTTAGTATTTACATGTGAATAGGAAACAGATGTGCTACCATTTTTGGACTTCAAAATAATAAAAAAACAATGGAAAGTTGGAAATGAGTAAACAGAAGACATATACACAAACTGTTACAAAAAATCCAATATCTTCAATACAAGGCAACATAAATATGTATGATTAATAGTTGAGTGCATAGATTTATGAATTTACCATTGGAATAAACAGAGTATCAGCAGGAATACAAACAAATAGAAAAAATGGCAGTAAATAATGATTTTGTAAGGAAATGGTTCGAAAAATGGTGCAGAAACTCAGAAAACTTAAGTAGCTAATGGAAATCTCAACTCTCCTGGCCGTAAAAGAAAATAATTTTTTTTTAAAAATATTGATCTAAATGTAAATTTCACATCTTTAAGGAAGTTAACATTACTTTGGTATCGAGGAAAATTTTCATCATAAAAAGTCTTATAAACAACAATCAATTAGATAATGTGCCACCAGAAAAGAAGTCAGGAATCTGTAATATAAATGCACAGACTGTTGTAGAATTTAGAATTTATTGGAAAAACAAAAAGAAACAAAGTGCCCAATGGAAAGAGCTCATTTTTGGACAGGAAGTCATGAAGTTGAAGAAAAAGTACAATTGTCAAATGCAGTAAGACATGCAGAACTGAATGCGTTAAAAAAAAAAAAAAATGTATAGCCACAAATTAAAAAATCAACTAATGAACTTTGGTATCCTGAGAAAAGAAAACACTAATTTCAGGTACTTCAGATTCTGTCAGAACCAAACAGCACATCCTCCAAACCGTCACAGGTGGCCGAAGTTGTTAGGCACGGTTTCGTGAGCGGGAGGTCTGGGGCTCGAATCCCACAAGGACTGTTCCCCCTGACTGGGGTTTTTTCCAGGTTTTCCTCAGTCCTCATAACTGGCAAATGCCAGGGAGGTACCCTAAACTTAGGCCTGGAACGCTTCCTTCCTTAAAAAAAAATCGTTTCCCAATATTACATTTCATCTCATGTATCATCAGTGTCCACCGCCTGTGGTGTCTCAGTAGTAAAAATGGGTGTTTAACACTACTCAAAAAAAAAATCCTCCAAGCATATCACAACAACCCTTCAGACATTGACAAGTATCTAAAGATGCTGACAGAGGTCTATTAAACATGTTCTAATAAAATAGTAAGTTATGAAACTGCAAGAGTTATAGTTCGAATCAACACAACATGTTAATAATTATAGATACATATGATTTTATTTCATAACATAAAATAATCGCATTCCTAACAGTTAAATTTGGCAGATAGAGTGCTTAGTGAATAGTGTTTCAGTAGTTAAAACAGGCATTAAACACTTCAAAAAAAAAGTGCTCCTTTAAATCACAGTAATAGCTAACTTCAGGTACAGGGAATGGAATATGTTGACATTTCTTGGCAACTAGTCTTTCAAAATAAGGTGTGAACATAGTTGAAGCAATTCTGATCATGTATCTTGAATGTATGGGTATGAATAAGTTGGGTTCTCAAATTGCATTTGTTGAACTCCATTTTTAACAAAGAAAGGACCGCCACGGGTGGCCGAGGTCGTTAAGGCATGGACTCGTGAGCGGGAGGTCTGCGGTTCGAATCCCGCCAGGACCGTCCTCCCTGACTGGGGTTTTTTCCGGGTTTTCCTCAGTCTTCATAACTGGCAAATGCCGGGGAGGTACCTAAACTTAGGCCTGGAACGCTTCCTTCCTTAAAAAAAAAATCCTTTCCCAATTTATCATTTCATTTCATGTATCATCGGTGTCCACCGCCTGTGGTGCTTCAGTAGTAAAAACGGGCGTTAAACACTACTTTAAAAAAAAAAACCAAAACAAAGAAAGGAAGGGTGGAATCCTGCTCACAGCTGTATGTCAGTGGCATTTGTTGATAGTTTAGGATATGCAACATTAAAATATTTCAATATATAAATGCCTAATGTTGTTTCTGTTAGCAACAAGTAAATATAATTCAGGCTTCTCTGTCCCATTACATAACTATAAAATTCTTTTGCATCCATAAATTTTTGTGCACTGTTCCTTTATTTTGGGTTATTTCAGCTAATTTGCTGCATAGTGTTGTATCTACAAAATGCAAATTTGACAAATTTAGCACCACTCTGGAATAAATACATAGATTTAAACAAAGACAATTACAAGTAGAATAAATAAAGGCAAACAAAAAATTGTTGACATTTTAAACCACACAGTTTGCTGTTATGTACTTATAAGTTAAATCACAACACTTGGACTTGCCTAATACTTGAAGCAAAATTCCAACCTCCTTTCATTTTACAGTACTTGTTTACCACTCTGTTAAAGAATGAACTGTTTTTCATTTCTGATAGAAGATGCTTTTCTATTGCATCAAGGCCAATGCAGAAGGATATTCTGCTCCTTGAGTACTTCTTTGGAAGGATTTTAATCACTTCAAAGCCCAAAACGAATGTTCCACTGATGATATAGTTGAAGGAATTGTCCTGATTAACTCACAAAATTTATTAAGTTCTTACAAACCACTGTGAAGTCCATTTGAAATTAATAATGTGTGAATATCTCTCAGATTCTTTGGTTTAAAATGATCCAAAGTATAAAAGCTGCTGAGCTCAGTTTTCAGTCTTACAAAATCAAAAAATATATTATAAACTTTTTCTCCTGTAAAAACAGTTGCTCTGGAAATTCTAGGGAAAACTTATTGCAGCCCAAAAGTTTTAAAAAGGATAATTCTACCACAATTAAAGTTGCAAAATCACTATCTTAAATTTCACAATAAAGTCTCCTAAACTCATCGTATATTGTCAGCAATATGTTCTACTTTCATCTTTTCTTTGGTGGGTCATATGATTCATGCCTGTCTTGCCAAAGTTTTTCAAATCCATTGTTATGTTTTGATAACAAAATGTCTTTCAACTCAAGGATTTCCTTTGAAAATAACTTTTTTGATTGTAGAAGGTCATAAACTACATCTCTGTACGAGTACATTCTTCGAATAACTGAAAAGAAACTTAAATCCAAAGTCACATAACTTTGCTAAAAATTCATCTGCTTACCTTATAAACATACTGCCCCATTCCCCTGGCAATTCTAATACAGCTTCAAATGAATCTTCTAGTTGATTATGATAATAAGCCCAAGTCTCTACTAAATGACTGGAAAAGTTGCATCTTGTGGGAGTAAGATGTGGAAATGGTTTTTTCAAGGAATTTATCCAGAAAATTATTCACTTTGTTGAAGAGCGATAAATGTAGCAAAACTGCTAATTGAAACAAAAAATATGGGACAAGCGGTAAATATTGGGAAAGTACTAGGTTTAATTTCAGAACAAATCAATGTATAAAAACTTTTCATTTGTTTCACTCTTGACTAGACACCATCGGTCCAGAACTTCCATAACCAGATTTCCGAGGGCACCTGCACTGCTGTCTGAGCTGATGTCAGTAAACTCCAAAAACTTTTTGACAGTCCATTATTGTATATATACTAAAACATAGTTGATAATTGCAATAAGTTGCTAATATGAGATCTAGTCTATCGAAATTAAAACAAATTTTGTTGATTTAATTTGTGACTTTACTTTGTTTATCATAACTGCATTGAGCGTTGAATTAAGCCATTCAAAGCTGAGGCATCAGATAACATGGTTTACATTGCCAAGTAATGTTACAATTTTTCTGAAATTAGCTGTAGGACTTACAAGTAATTGCCACTATTGTTAGAGCTTTCATTCTTGTCATGCCTATGGGAATCCAGTTCTTGTTTGACTAAACAGCATGTCACCAATGTTAGTTTTTTCAAAATGTTTCGATTTTCATGTACTGTCTCATTATGTTTAATAATGAGACATCTGCTTATCTATCTGTAAGTCTATTCTATTTTTACCAAAAGTTCTGAAAGTTGTTAAGGCATGAATATGAGTGTCAGATTTCTCATGTCTAGATTAGTGTTAAATTTACATTACTGTCTTATTTCCATATATCAGGTTTGTGAGAGGAGGAACTGGTTGCCCACTTTTAATTATATTAAATTTCTCATCTATTGTGAAATGGTTTCTGAAATAAATTTACAATAATGGCCTCTTGAGCCATAATTAGTTTTGAAATATATAAGTACAAGCATATACCAAACCACATTATGTCAAAAACACTACACATAAAGCATTTCACTGTTCACACAAGACTTCACATTTTAACACTGTTTGGTATGCGCTAGGAAATGTGAGTCTTGATCCCTGCAAGTTGAACTTTTATTGCTCTAAGTTCTAACAGTACTTTGTAAATAGATGTTTTCAAAAAAAATTCATTCACCCACCAAAGCATTACCTGGTTGGTAATTGCTGATTATCATTTAGCTGATAAAGGAAGGGTTGGCAAATAGAGGCAAGTGTACTACCTTCATGATCATGGCGAAAGTACTACCTCTTATGGGCTTCTGAATGTAATATTTTTCTTTCTAGCACGCTTATTTCTCTAGTGAAGCTATAGCAGAGAGCTGCCATAATGTCATCAGACGAGGCCAAAACTATTGTAGCACCACACATTTGAGCCTTGTGGAATTACATGCATTTAGTTGTTCTAAGGAGAGAATCCAAACATATTTGAGCATTATCCATATACTTATATGGTAAAATAGAATAAATGCATCCAATAACATCCAAAGAAGAATTAGTTGTTACATCAAATAAGTGTACTTATGAAGCTGTTGACAATGGAGTGGTATATATATAAACAATGTATACCACTCCATTGTCAACAGCTTCGTAAGTACACTTATTTGAGTTACATAGACATACAAGTCTTTAGAAGCAATTAAACCGCGTGGTAAACACAAAATGGCGGAAACACAAACAAACAAACTCAACACATACAATTTAAACTTCAGTTACAGCAAACGCGATATAAAAACCTTTTTGAAACTTCAAACTAAAAAAAGACACATCGTAGCTAACATAAAATTCCTGAATTTGTGCCTAAAAAATAAAATCACACCAAAATTAAAAAAAAAAAAAAAAAAAAAAAATAAGTGAATGGAGGTAGTGTGAAAAAAACTGTATACATTGTTTATTTTATATAGTTGTTACATATTTATTTTTCCTCCAAAATGACTGGGTATGCAATACTACATTGCATTCTTGGAGAATGCGAGACTACTGTATGTACTTTTGAATATTGAAATTATGTCCTTCAAATTTACAAACATTTTTTAGGAAATAAGTGGAATCAATGGTTACATAAAACCCAATAACATCTCTTTATATATTTTTTGATGGTTGTCGCATTATAAATCAAAGAGTTGCAGTTGTAAGCCTTCAGGTGCATTCTCAGGCTTGACACTAATGACACAGCAAGCAGTTTGATGTTTCTTGAAGGACCTCAATATCTTGAAATCTGCTTTGAAATCATAGCAAGTTTATCAAGCATCTGAATGTGTAATTGAAAATTCTCCATGGCGTTAAAAGATGGCGTATATATATATGCAATATATTGGTTGGTAAACGGAAGGACTTTTCTGTTCTTAGCGCCCATTTGATGATCCATATGGAGCAGATAACCCTCAAATAGTGGTCATAACACAGGAGTTTGTATTGGCTTGTATTTGATTGGCAATTTTAACTCACTTAAAGCAGTATGGCATGTTACATTCATTTACCTATAACCAGTGGAAGTATTTGTTAGAACCATCTGCATTTAAAGCAAGCACAGTCACTTTTTGCTTGGATTCATACTGCCATGATAACTCTTCCTTTGTACATCATTTTTGATGGCAACAGATTAAAGAACAGGCCAATTTCATCTGCATTATAAAATATCCTTTTAGGTCATAGCCTTCAACCAGCTTCTGATGTTTTCACTTCCATTCTGCTAGTTTTGGGGCCCACTTTGTTCAGAAACTAGAATAGATTGCTTCTTAAAGTGATCAATCCAACCATTTGATGCCTTGAAATTATCAATCCCGAGTCTGGCAACAGTGTAAGCATTTTCTCTTTTAAATGAGTGTCATCTATAAAAGCATTGCCATGCGATTTCGGTTGAACCATATTGTAAGAGTACTTTTAGTTCTTCCAGCAGCAATGTTTTTAATTATTTTTTCTCCTTAGTGAATGAACTGATCTTGCAAAACTCTTCTCAGTGTCATTAACAAAGTTTCACTGTGGTATTTAGTATTGGCGTGGATAAATTAAGTCTTGCTACTAAAACAGTGAATGAACCTATGTGAGTAACTCATGCAAGAATGTCTTATTTTCTCTGTGCCAGAAAATACTCTCTACTTTTTAGCTGGATATACAGTCATTATGAAGCAGAATAAAATAAAATTACTTTTATAAGTGTGTTTGTGAAACTTAAAAAGAGTTTTAATGTGACGACATGATTTTTAGTGTTTAACTTTATATCCAAATAAGATTAACAAAAGTTTCACTGTGTGGATTCCGACATTCCGTAAACATATTCCGACATTCGTAAACATAGAATAAAATGTATAAACCAAATCTCTAAACTTGGCAAGCACTACAGTATATAGCGCAGTTCATAGAGAGGTTAACAATGAACTAAGGGGAAGCCACCATTGACATGGCAGCAGAAGCATGCCATCAGATGCCAAGTGGACTCTTGGTCAGACTTGACTTTGTGTGCAATTTTGCTACATTGCGCATAAAATTGCAGTTTTGTGTACTGGAGAACACAAAAATTCCCGTGTAAAGTTGATGAAAACAAAATCATAAAGCATAAAATTGTGAACATTTTTGTATAAGATTAACTGTAAAAAAAATAAAGAAAAAATTAATAGATTTATTTTTAACATAAAGTTCTTCAATCATTAATAGACTTTCTTCAATTATATAGGAAGTGTTTGAGAAAAAAATTAATAATATTCTGCATTTCTTAATAATTACTCCTTATGTTACCATTACATCAAGAATATATTAATGCAATCAAATATTTTATTATTAAATGGAAATGTATTTAAATATATCTTTCATTTTTCAGAATGCTGTTAATAAATATTTTGAAGATGATGATGATTACATTGATTTGAGTGCCGACCATGATTATCGTTGCCTGGAATTCCTTTTTGAAGCAGACATACTTGAAAGGCACCCATATGAAGAAACGAAAATAAAACTTGCTAGAATGTGTGATTGAACTTTGTTATATTTTATTATAAGCTTTATGAGGGACATCCCTAAATAAACTATTGTGAAATATGTGTAGTAGTTTTCTTGAGCAGATTGTAAGATGTGAATGTGCGCTGAATACTTTTCAGATTATGATATATGAGCCAAAAAAGAACTACATTATTCAAACTTAATTAGAAATTAGTAACAGTGAATAGAACAATTATAACATCATAACTGAACATGCTTTAATGTTATAAATAGCCACATATCTATGAAACAAGAATTTCATTGCTGTTGACCAAAATATGATTTTATCTCCTATGCCCAAGTGTACCAGCCTCAGTTTTTATCAGCCTTTTCGAAATTGCTGTATTCTGAGTACAATTAATGTAGTTTCGTTACACTTAAATATATAAATGTTTTCTTAATTTGAAGCAATTCATTGCTCTGACTGCCTACAAGATCTCATATTATTGTGTTGTTGTTGATCTAACATGCAGGATTTTGATCCATCAATTTTTCCCTGGCTAGCCAATATAAATTGCACAGTGTTGGCTGTCATGCTATTGTTACAGTCCTGGATTTTTTTTTCAATTGTGTTTAATGCTTGTTTTTACTACTGAGGCACCACAGGTGATGGACACTGATAATGTATGAAATGAAATGATAAAGTGGAAAAAGAGTATATTTTTAAAGGAAGGAAGCATTCCAGATCTAAGTTTAGGGTATCTCCCCGGCATTTGCCATTTATGAGGACTGAGGAAAACCTGGAAAAAAGCTCAGGGAAGATGGTCCTAGTGGGAATCGAACCCCAGATCTCCTGCTCATGAGACTGCACATAATGATCTCAACCACCCGTGGGAGTCACAAAGCCTTGATTATATTTGTTGTGTGTTTGCATATTAGCAGTAACATGGTAAATAAAGCAATTAGACTTCAAAGAGCGCCAAACTTTAGTGTATTATAGATTTTCTTTCTTTTAGATATGACACAAATATATATATATATAAATAAAGACTGACGGAATGAGAGTTTGAAGGAAAAATAAAAGCCTGGGAAATGATTTCCTCATGAGATTTGAATCACTTACATCTGTACATTTATTGAAAAATAACCTTCTCTTTTACTGAAGATATTGCATTTTCCCACTCTCCAGGAGAATGGTTTCTCACATGTGTGCAGTCCAGACCACCTAATACACCATCAATATACCCAGCTGTAAAATAGAATGAACTGTTTTATTTTTCAGTCACAATCTTCTATCAGATTCGTCATCCAGATCTTTAAATGGATCTATTGTTGCATGCTACTCTAATTAAGCTCAATTATTTGTAGATACGGAAAATATAACATAAACTTATAATTGTTAAGCTCCATTTTGAAAGCAAAACCACAGTTTTTCACTTTACCAATAATTGATGAGCGGCGAACATTTTACTGTGGTAAAGCATGGGCACATTTGAAATTGAACTTGGTGGACCAGAACTGTGACTACGTATAAAGCTAATAATTTTACCATGATATACTGAGAGCCAAGGTTGGTGCACATGTGCACTAGGCAGATATAAGCTAATGAAGATGTAAAGAGTTTGAGATACACTTGACGTATATCCTTACTCATGCGCTCAAGTAAAAATTTTTATAAATATAGTAAATTTGGGCATTTGATAATGGCCTTGATGTTATTGACACAGAACTGCAATATTGCTGTTGCAAACTCTTTGATTTTTATATTGCAGACTGTTAGAGGAATGCTATAGTAGTTTAGGTCAATTGCAGGCTTTATTAGAAGGAAGTTGCAGTAAAACTGGAGCTTAATGACTGTTATTGCATTCATGATCTATGGTACAGCAGTATAGCATAATGATGTGGAACATTCTATTAAAATAAAAGTACCTATTGAGGCAGATCATTATAAACAACTTGGAAAAATATTGATTTGATAATGAAGCAAAATAGCTGCAGCTGTATTCATAGTTACTTCCCTTGCATTGATATTTAGAACAAGTAACATAGTTTGTTTCATGCTTAGTTGAATTTAATTTCTTTTCGTTCTTGAAAACAACATGGAAAATATAATTTTTTTATTTTCTGAACTCCGGTTTTTATCAGCATGTGAATACACCTTGAGAAATCTAATACATTCAGATAAACATTGCCTTACAGCTAGCAATGGGCAATCCGAATTAAAACTATCGATTTATTCGATAATCGTAAAAGTATCATTTCATTTGGTTGTTTTTATAAACATTTGATGTTTCATTTGTTTTATGAAGTGGTCTCCACCATATTTACTACAGCTTAGAACCAATAATATCCTCCTATTGGATCCCATTGAATGGTACCGAAATGATGCATTCTGAACTGAGTCTGTGGCAATATTAGCTAGCATTACCTGGTGGGGGAACTGGAAATACAATTGAATTTATAGCTAGCTGCACATGTGCTGTCAGCATTAGCGGCAAGGGAAAGGAACATATGTCACAATTCGGAGTGGGTGGGGCATAAATGCAAATTTCAACAGTTAAAAGCAGATTATCTTTATGATAATTTATATTCCCTCAAATTAAACTCATGATAGTGAATATTCCTTTTTTCCCCCTTTAAGAGTACAGGATTAAATTGGGTATCCATAATGTGAAGGCTATTGGCAGAATATTTTTAAATGTTTTTTGAAATATTTGATGATTTTAACATGCTTCTAATTAATTAAAACATCAGTTGAAACTTGTACAGTAAGGCCAGTCATATAATTAATATTATTGTATGATTTAGTTGAATTACACTTAATGTTTCACTTGTCATAATATATAGAACTGGTTTCAAGAATATTTCATTCTAATCATCGGCTAAGCTAAAATTCAACTTAAATGTAAATTGGAACTTGCACAGTGAAGCCAATCATATTAATTGATATCATTGTATGATTCAGTTGAACTACACACTCTTAAAGCTTCACTTACTTTTCATAAATGTATGGAACCGATTTCGAGAACATTTTGTTCCCATCTTCAGCCATGCTAAAGTGTGCTCCCCTGCTCTAATACTTTTAAATATGAAGCATTTGCAAAGTACAGAATTCTTCTAATTCCTTTACACTAACTATGTAGATATGAAAGTATTTATAAACTTTTACAGCAAAACTTTCTACATAAATTAGAATTGACTAAAGGGAAAGGAGCCATGTTTTAAGTTACAAGTTTTAAATATGGATTACCTAATATTGATGTTAAATAACTAGAAAGAATCTACAACATGGTTGAACCCAAAATGTAATATGGAATTGAGGTGTGGGCACTAAATGTTGAAGAAGAAATTATAGATACTGTACAAAGAATATTTTGTAGGGAAGTCTTAGGCCTACCAAGTGCAATGGTTAAGGAAGGGATCCAAATTGAAATGGAAAGAGTGTCAAGGAAGAGTATGATAATGAAACGGACCCTAATATAATTGGTTTATGATTTTGAATCAGAAGGAAGTAAGTTATTAAGTCAAGGTTTAGAATATTAAGGTAAGAGTCTTAGGAATTCTGGATGAATTAATATTCTCCAGAATGAGTTGGAGAAGAATGGGTTATGACTAATTTGAAGAAGAAGAGAAATGGTAATGATAGTGGTAGGGTAGTGATAGCGGTAGTTTTTTTTTTTTTTTTAGTAGTGTTTAACACCCGCTTTTACTACTGAGGCACCACAGGCGGTGGACACTGATAATATATGAAATGAAAGGATATTTTTTTAAGGAAGGAAGCATTCCAGGCCTAAGTTTAGGGTACTTCCCTGGCATTTGCCAGTTATGAGGACTGAGGAAAATCTGGAAAAAAACCAGTCAGGGAGGACGGTCCTGGCAGGATTCGAACCCCAGACCTCCCTTCACGAGTCCACACCTTAACAACCTCGGCCACCCGTGGTGGTTATAGTGGTAGTGGTAAGGGCTTTTGGAAGATAGCAGGAAAGGCTGTCTACTACAGTCTGAAGGAGTTATGAACAATATGGGCTGTACATACAAACCAATTATCTGTTTTCCAGTTCTAGCTTGTAACTTATTAAATTGTTTTTCCTGTTTATTTGATTAGCACCACCAATGTTTGTGGTTTATCAGCACAGAGAGCATCAAACTATAATATTTTTTCTTTATCACTTTTATTTAACAAAGTCACATTTCAGTTAAGTAGTAAAACCTGATAGAGATTAAAGTCAAGGATTCTTTTTATACTCTCTTAACACTTCGAGGGGTTGTCAGTTCTTGGAGCTTGATTCTTGTAGGCCCATTGTCAATCTGAAATTGGCGCTATTATGAATAGAAAGGACAGGAGATTTATTGAAAGATGAGATAGAACTATTATGAAAACCCATGTGCTCTAGGTGGTTTAAACACAAATCTTAAAACCAAAGTGAAAAATGTTGAGATAAAGTATAACTTCCTATCTAATTATGCTCCTTTTGATGCAGGGTTTTACATTCTAATGAGTTTGCTCAGTCAATTATGACCAGCATGTCATATCTGGATACACAGGGTGTATCGAGATATAACTTCCTATCTTAATTATGCTCCTTAGAATGCAGGATTTTACATCCTACCGTGTTTGCTATACCAGTTATGGCCAGCACGAAATACAGGGTGTATCAGAATAACTATTCCTGACTTTTGATGTGATAGAGGACTAAAAATATTTTTTTTTCCTTAATGTAATTTCAAAAAATGCTTTGTTTTCAAGTTATAGTGGTATGAAGGAAAAAATGAATGAATCTTAACTTGGAAAGCTACTTTATTTACTTCCTGTGGTTACAGAGTAAATGCCAGATATAAAGAAAATGGTATTGACCAATTATAGGAGCTGTTCAACATTGTAACCTCCATTATTGACACAGAAAGTTTAATGCTGTATGGTTAAACAACGAGTTCTTCAAAATATCTATGATTGAGTCTCTCCAAGACAATTATTTATTCTTCTTAAAGCTAAAAAAGATATAGTAATTCTTATGCACCCTTTCTGTGCTTATGAGTGTTTCATAAACAATTGGCTTAATATGTGTTTGAGGTCATATTATAAACATTGTTCTTACAGTTTGATTTGTTTTTGAATTTAATTTCTTTACCTGGAACTGGCCACTATCTCGAAGATGTTCATTCAGTCTTGAAAATGTTGTATGGCAAGGAATGTGACACTGAGGGTATTGTTCTTAGCAGATTCACTTTGCCAAATTAACTTTGGCATATGCATTCCAAATGTTTTATGCATGTCTGCAAGTTCACTATTTGATATCAATACATCTTTAATACCATGAAATTAAACAGATCTTACAGAAGATATTTTGTGACTTACAACAACAAACTAACTTCAGTTGTTTATTATTTCCATGGTAACAAGAATAGCTGAAACATATTATATCAGTTGATTATGGTAACAAGGATGTCTGAAACTTGAATGCAGCCATTAGGTGAATGATGTCTTTTGTATTAAAAAAGAAGCATTTCCGGACACTGCTTTAATACGAAAAATGTCCTCTAGCACATCAGAAAATTAAAAATAGTTATTTTGATACACCTTGTATAAATACAGTTTGAGTCTTGCAATGAACTGCATTATTTTATTCTACAGCTTTTAACCTTTACACTTTCATCTGAAGATTTACATTAATTACCCATTGTCCAGTTTCCCTGGAGCTGCCATTATTTCTTCTTCCAGAAGAAAACATTGCATGCAAGAGCAATTATCAACTTTTTTTTTAGTTTCCTTTTTTTCTTTCATGGACTTAGTGATTGAATTTTAAATGGAGAAAGGCTAAGAAACTTTAGTGCTTGTGGGAGTTTCTCATGATATTGATAGTAATTGTTATATGTCAGAGCAAGGCTGAATACAGGACTCCAGTAATATTCTGTTGAAATGGACTTATTAATTGAACTGATAGACTGCATCCAACTGCAACGGTTACAATCTGCTCCTCCTCCTCCTCCTCCTCCTTCTTCTTCTTCTTCTTCTTCTTCTTCTTCTTCTTCTTCTTCTTCTTCTTCTTCTTCTTCTTCTTCTTCTTCCTCCTCCTCCTCCTCCTCCCAGTAGTTAATTAATTTCATTTTGTTAAAAGTTTTGTATGATGTCCAGTATAAATTACCAGCAGCATTTTTTGTTTCACATCTGTAAAATATATGTTGAAGTACTTCAAAATCTCTTAAATTAGGTAATGACCACAAAATTAAAGAAGCTTGGAAACTCTAACCTGTATGATTCAAAATAAAACTTTCAGAATGTGAAAGTGCAATGTAAATCCATTAAAAGGCAAAAGAACAATAAAATAATTAGTGGTGTCAGGTGTTACAACTTTTGAAAATAAATTTTCTTTAGAGATCAGAAGTCAGTGCTCTTCTTCTTTTGAATTCTTTATAGAATTAAATCTGTAAAGCATTTAATTTGCAATAAAAAATAAATGGTTGTTTTTGTTACTTAAGTAAAATTGATCGTGAGTAAAATTCATTAGCTGGAAAAGCAATTAATAGATATGGTGTTATAATTCTGGGTGATTTTTCCTTCATGAGATTCCTCCTTATGCAATTGACTGAACTCTGCAGTTCTGAATTCCTTTCCATGCGTAAAAGCCGGAGGGAAGGTCAGTACAAGTTTAACTTTAGGATCATATGGACGTGTTCTTGTGAGTTGTATGACAGTATATTAAGTATTCATTAGGCGGCGTAATAGTATTAGTAATATTAATATGACTCAATTAAGCATTTTGTTCTCCAAAAAGTCTTTATTTATTATTCGTACGTGTGTACAGAATCGGCTCATGATGTCCGGAAATTGTTTCAGAGGGATTCCCTGATATTCAACTTCCAGGTAGAAGTTCGATTCACAGATTGATAAATAAATTTCGTGAAATGGGGAATATTTATGATAAAAAGCCTACACAGCCACATACAGTTCTCATAGAAGAAAGTCGGTCCTGGTGGTGTAGTGGTTACCATACTTGCCTCCTAAACCCAAGATCGCGGGTTCGAACCCGGCCAGGACCGATCGATTTTTTTCGGGCGTAAGACTTCCTTCGGAAGAGAAATAAAGCCGTGGGTCCCGTGTCGTACATTTACGGAACGAAAAAGAACCTCAAGCCTGAAAGAGAGGCCTCTGAGCAAAATTTGTCGGCTGTTTCATGCCTTGAGTTGAATGGGACGCTGATGACCTGAGATGTTAAAGGGCGTCCGTAAATAAACCAACCAACTCATAGAAAAAAAGTTAGAACACATTGGACATTCTGAGAAATGTTTTCCTAAAAATAATTTCGACACCTTTCTCAGCAAACAAGGATTTCCTATTCTTCTGTTCGAACGGCTACAAAACTACTGAAGTTAAAGCCTATAAAATTACTGTATTGTAAGAACTTATACTGGGTGACCCTGCATCCAGGAGTAGATTTTGTGAATGGGTTTTAAATATGCGTGATGACCCTAATTTAATTTTCTTTACGGACAAATCTAACTGGATGTGTTAATTATTCACAAAACAACCCATACTGGAGTTCAGAAAAACCTAACCTGCTTCACTTGCCCCATTAGCCACGAGAGAACAATAACCCAATTATTTTTTCTTTTTTGAGGAATCATTTAATAGTCTTAGGTATGTGAGAATATTTTGCAACCCATTTTCCGTGAATTTACTGTGAGAAGATGTAGGTTCGCGACCTTCCAACAGGACTCTGCAATGGCACATACAATCTGTGTCTGCACTCAATTCATGAAATAGTCGATGATACAGTTATTACTAGCAACATATGCCCCCCCCCCCCCTCAGTACCCCGATTTAACACTGTGCAATTTTTCTCTCTGGGGGCACTAAAGTAAAAAGTGTACATCACAAATCCATACACAGATGAACTGAAAAATAACATTCGTGAAGAAATGTCTTTCATTTCTCAGAGGAAACTGCTAAGGGTCAAGGTTAATTTCATTAGCCGATGCCAGAAATGTATGGAAAATGAAGGGAGGCAGTTCCAGCATCTTCTTGCTTGATAATGGCGAGTAATAAATAGCTTACGCGACAATCAAAGCTGCGGACTTTCTCATTCCCGTTCCTCGCGGTACCAATTTGAACCGACCGACCGGACGTTACGCATGGAGTGGTCCCGCAAAGGAAAAAAATCATCCATTACAAAGTTCATATAGAAAATTTGGCACATTCTGGGAGAATTTAAAATATATTAAGTCAACTATATTTTAAATAGTATTATTTTTAGAAGGTGGCTTGTACAGAAGCGCTCATTAATGTTCCCGAGAGAAAATTATAATAGTTTTCCTTGTACGTCAGTAAACAACTGAATAGCGCTAACTTAATTCCTTATCTGAACAGCGTTTATTGTCTGCTTCGTATAATGAGTTCATTTGTTCTCTCAGACGTGTAAGTTATAATTACAAATTTTCTAAAATGTGTATTACACAACATTAATAGAGTTCACAATGTGTTGTGTATATCGGTGTGTCGTCTTTCCCAATCGAAGTCCTCGTATTATAAGATGATAGTAAAGTCAATGCAGATTTTGATTTGGGAATAATGAACGTGACAGCTATATAACAGAACTTATTAATTTTACAATTAATCAAACGAAACTAAGGGAGTTCAGTTGTACGAAAGTCATGCTAATTGTTTTAGCCGCTTATCAGTGCTTAATGGAATTTATGATTATTCATTGTTGTAATAGATAACAATTTTTTTAATTTGATTTATTTATGGACGCTCGTTAACATCTCAGGTCATCAGCGTCCCATTCTATTCAGGGCGTGAAACGGCCGACAAATTTTGCTCAGAGGCCTCTTCTTTCAGGCTTGAGGGTCTTTATCGTGTCGTAAATGTACGACACGTGACCCACGGCTTTACTTCCTTTCCGAAGGAAGCCATACTTAGGATTTTACACCCGAAAAAATTCATCGATCCTGGCCGGGTTTGAACAGCGAGCTTGGGTTTAGAAGGCAAATATAGTTACCACTGCACCACCAGGACCGACAGATAACGCAATGATATGTATAAATATACTCGCACTACAAAAGGAAACGTATATATGCCACTGTTGAACTTGCAAGCCTGAAGTATTTCAATAGGCGTTTATTGTTGATTTGGTTTATTTATGGACGTTCTTTAACATCTCATATCATCAGCCCCATTCAATTCAGGGCGTGAAACGATTGACAAATTTTGCTCAGGGGCCTCTTCTTTCAAGCTTGAGGTTTTGTGTGTGTGTGTGTGTGTGTACCGTAAATCTACGACACGGGACCCACAGCTTTACTTCCCTTGCGAAGGAAACCATACTTCGGATTTTCACGCCCGAAAAAAATCCATCGAACCTGGTCGGGTGTGAACAGCAATCTTGGGTTTAGGAGGCAAATTCAACAGGTGTTGACGAAGATGTTCGTTATATCAAATTTCCAGCTATGATTTTCTACAGTTTCAAAAAAGTTTAAGTCTGTAACAATATGTTGAGAGATTGGCAGATGTTCTGCAAATCTACTCTTCTTGCTACAGTTAGGAAATAATACCGTAAATTTAATCCTTAGATAAGAATATTTTTAAACCCCTTTATGAGGAAATCTATGAGATGGGTATATTTGTTTTAAACATTTTACATACTAAATTATTGCAATACATAACATAACCGTTTCATAACAGTTTTACAAAATATTCAACAGATTTTAATGTTACACGTACTCAGACTGGATGAGAATCACTTTACAAATTAGCAACCTAAACATTGCATAGTTTTCTTGAGCACTCCAAACAAGTTACATCTGATACACTTGTAACTTGTCAATCTGTTCTTCTAATATGGGCAATAACTACAGTTTTTCCTTTTTCAAGTCTATTACTCCCCATTGCCCCATGCACTGGTCCCTGAGCCCTTATCTATTTGGTGGTTGCTGTGTGGTATTAATTTCATTTAAGGCTTCCATCATCAGTTTTTTCAAACCACCTGGATGATTTGGTACATTCAGTCTTTGTCACAAATGATATTTTGTCATAGATAATCCAAGGGCATTCACGAAGCCAAATCTGCTCATTTTGTTCACTCTTTCAAATTGTTCATGCAGGACGTAAAGCATTACTGTAACTTACTGCAATCAAATGATAAAATATGGCAAGAAGCTAACTTCTCGACCTTCTATTTGCATAGTAGTCACTGCATTTCATGTCAACTCTAGATTTCATAGCATTATAGAAAGAAATAATGTCAGGCTTACCGGTCGTTGCATCAGTATACTCAGTATGGTGCATGGATGACAATAAAATAGCTGATTTTGACATTTTTGGAACATAAGAAAGAAATGAATAATCTTTTGTGTATCCATTACAGGTCTGACCTTATTAGGTAGCTTGTTACTCTTCAAAGTACCAATAATTGACAAGTTCCTTCACCACAAAACATCTGCCACTTCTACTGGCATAAAACAATTAATGCATGTTATGTCCCTGTTTGTACCACTCAATCCCTTACTGAGTCTCACAACTGCCTGTGGTGGTTTCTTGAATTACTTCTAAGCATTAGTAAGAGTGACTGGGCACCGACTGCTGAATGGCATGAGAGTTTTGTCAATGCATGTGTAAGCCACTATGCTTGCATTTGGAATCAAAATGATCAAATATATTTGAAAATAGCTGTCGGATCCTCTTCTCATTTATTCTGATGAGTAGAGGCATCATTAAATCTAAGTGTTCGAATTAGAACATGACACCTTGTCTCAGAAATAATTGCCCTAAATATGAATCTGCCAATAATGACAGTTGAAAAAAGAAATTTTAGAGATTCCGTGATGATTTGAAAATGCTCGAGAGAATCATTAACCCAAAGAGAGCACTGATTTTATCCTTATTTTTTTTTTTTTGTAGGATAGGTCCTCTTAGTTTCGCAGTTCTTCATGAGTACAATCTAATTTGCTGTTCTCATCACAATTTTGCTTACGATGCCATCCGTAAAGAAAAGGCTTCATATTTGTTCAGTAAATGGTGTCTCACCTAGTGTAAGAGATGGGCCTAAAGACTTAGAAATTCTGATTTTTGCAATATTTCTGCCATATCTGCTATTGGCTGTATTAACAGGTTGGGAACTCCAAGGAAACATTTTTCTTTTCCCAAAATATTCAACAGGTTTTTCATTCTGGGACAGTAACATCAGTCAAATCATTGGCTTGAACTATAGCATGAATCAGTCAGTATTAGTTTACACTTGCTCTTCATTTGCTGACTTACCTTGATGGTTTTCCTCTAACGTTTCATGAGCATTGCTTACCAGGTCTTCAATTTTAGCTTCTGAAATGTCCAATGAGCTATCATGTGAAGAATACTGGTAATCATCTTGTTCAGGAACATATGAATCATCAGAATTATTGTCTACATCTGAATCTCAGTCAGAGTCAACTAATGGTGCAGTCAAAGCCATGTTTACCACCCTCTTAGTGCAATCCAAAAAAGTATTTGTATTAATATTCATTTAAAATGACAATAGGAAATACTTAGATAATAATAAAAATAAAGATTATGAATATATAAGAAATATTTTCACAATAAGATAAAAAATCTATGCTCTGTAATGAATGTCCACTTTTTACTAACACTATGAGGAATATCCATCTATCTGGCAACATTCCATAAGAAATGGCTTCTTGTGACCATAACAATCACTTGATGTAACAGATGATATGAGCATACTGCAGGTAAAGTCTGAAATGAAACTCTCTGAAGAAATGTGCATGAGAATGCATAAATCTGTGATCTGGTAGCACAAAATAAAATTCTACAAGACAGATGTTTCACTCTTAAGGGTTAACACCTAACAAATTGTGTGAACTACAACAAATCAGGTTCAGCATTTTACTTAGTTAATTTTTCCTGCGCACTTGTAACATTGTATAATTGTTATTGATTTTATCCTTATCAGGTATTTGAGAAAGAGAAAGAGCAATTTATACATATTTTATGAGGTACAGTTGTAGGTCATTGAATAGTAAGTTTACCCAATCAACTTATGCAAGTTAATTTTAACTTTGAGGACATAAGTTCTTTAGATTTATATAAAATATTAAAAGAAATTGTGATCAACTTGGAAGAATATGTCTTGCATGGATGGGTACAGGGACATTATTTCTGAAAGGATTAAGGAAAAATTTTAAAAAAGAATGTACTGGGTTTAGGATGAGAAGTATAAGGAAGGACCATCAGGGCACACAGAGTTGTAAAAATAGTATTTTATTTTAAAGATTCTTTACCATATGTATAACCGTAATTAAAGTATTAAGAATCTTAGTTTTGGTAGTACTAAATTCTAGATTTTTGCTTTTTTATCGTTAGTTAACCTTTTTTTTATTTTGTTTTTATGAATATGGGGTAAATAGGTAGCTTAGAAATAAGAGAATTATTAATTAGAATATGTAGCTAATTGATCACATAATTGTTTATGTATAGATATTAGAATACACTTTTATTATTGTGCCTTTGGTTAGATCGGAGCTTGGTCCTCTAGATATTCCAGTAGGGAGCTGCTGATCTGTGGACTGGGGTCTGAGGCATAAATTTTGTATTTAATTATTTAAAATTAAAACATTAATAATAATATTTGATGATTTATGAATTAAGAGTAATAGCAAGTTTATTATAATGTTGTTTGTTGAAATAAAATTCATTCATTCATATTTTGCTTTTTTATCTCTTACACTTTTATTAATGAATCTAATCCAGCATTGAAGGTAGATGTCCCAGAAAAAATATTGTTAAGAAAAAGACTGCTGTATTCCTCAACTATTTTCCTAAAACTTGTCCATCCACCTTTATTTCTGAGATAAGCATAATCAGAAGCAGAATTAGGAACTCATTTGACCAAAGGCTGTATTAGACTTACTATTTTGGATATTCCCAAGAGAATACATTTCTTCTCCTGTTTTCTGTACATGTCTTTTCTGTCTCATGGTATTGAATATTCTTTCTTTCTGAGAGAATATTTGAACATTAAATGTTACTTTTCTTCATTAATATTATAGTCAAAATATTAATGTAAAATGTAATTAATTTCAAAAGACTTTACTTTTCTTCAACTGCACACTTAATGTTCTAATCCAATCTTATTAAAAAAGGAAAACTCTTTAAGATGCTACTTAAATGTTTTGAGAAAATGAAATGTGCTTTCATAGTTCCTCACTGAAATTGCAATTAATAAAACTTTTAGCAGACTTCTTATTTGTTTTTTATTTTAATTTATACCTTTGAAGGAATCCACACAGTAAAATGAAAATATAACTTCTTTGTTTATTAAAAAGTTAAAAGGAGCTTAACATATGGGAGAACATTTTTATTAAGGAAAAATAAAAAATTCTTATGAATTTTGAAATTCCGGAAGTAGATAATATTTTGTTTAAATTCTTTCAGAATCCACCAGAGCGCCTTACAGTCACCCATTATTCAAACCCTGCATGAACGTCAGTTGTACTCAGTTGACAATGTGAACGATATGTTCACAAAACATGTCCTGTTATTTTAATAATTAAAGGAGTGAAACGCTCATGAGTGTTGATTATTTTAACTTTTTAATAAACAAAGAAGTTCTTATTTGTTTCTATTTTTACACTTATTCTCATTGATGATATTTTAAGTAAATTTGTTTACATCTTTATTATATTTGAAACAATGCACAAATGAAATAATTCTGTAACAAATTACTATCAAAACTTAAGCAATTTCTTACATATTATTGACAGATGATTACATTTTTTCTTAATTTGTACATCTTTTAAATATTGCATAAGTAATATATATTTTTGATGGAGGTGGGAATATTTTTGTTATTATTTTGGAAAAATCATAAAATATTTTTGTATGTGTGTTGACTGGGAATAGTATAATTTATATTTATGCCATTGAAGATAAAAATAAACTAAAATCAGATAACAAAAATTAATGAAAAAATTTACAGATAATAAAAACTGTTATTTTTCTTCACAGGAATATCTGTCATAGCAACCTTGATGGATTAAGCAGACTTTATGGTCATAACTTTGGCTGACTTTTTTAAATACTTCTTTTACTGTGCTATGCATGTGATCACGGTATTACAGCCTGGTGGTTTCAGTGCAGTGATTGCCTTCTAAGGCATAAATGTAGGCCTGACACTCCCAGGTAAGTTGTTATTTCAAATATTGATGAAATTGAGTAATTGTATATGTTAGTATGTGGTATCCTTTAGAGAAATAAGTTCACAGAGAGTGTTTTTCATTGCAATTCCACACAAACAAACCTAAAAGAAGTTTTGTATTTTGTGTTTAAAAACTCTGATAATAGATATTCATGCTCCTGTTGCAATGACTAAAGTACAATAATAAAATAAAGAATGTAAATATGTCATTGAAAACTGAAAGTTAGGCAGACAACTCCAATAAATATTTTACAAAGCAATGCAGAGTGTAAGAATAATTTTAGTTAGGAAAAAACTTATGTAAAAGTGCATACACTTCTTCTGTTCATAAGTCATGCTATCTTCTGTTGAGTTTTACCTTTTGTAATTTTTAAGAGCTTAATATAAAGAGTGGTCAGTTTTCTTGTCAATGATTTTCAATGTAGATATATATACTTTACAGATCAAAGCACTCTGCCTGTTACTTAGGCTGTTGCTTCCTAATTTCCTAACACTAGCAGTAATACATCTGAGAATTATAACAATATAATTTACTGCTTAGTCCCATTTATGAATTATATATTCTTTACCACAACATCACCAATGATTTGAGAATCCATATTGATAATATACGAGGTACGTCCACAAAGTAAGTTCCGTTTGGTAATAAAATTAAATTGTGTACAGATACAGAAAAATTATTTATTGCACAAAATTCTACAACTCTTAAACTACTTTTCCACATAACTGCCGAAATTTTGCAGGTATTTGTCATAGCATGGCACAAGTTTTTGTATACCTTCTTCATAGAAGTTTGCCGCCTGTGTCTTCAACTAGTTGGAAACATTTTCTTTCAGCTCTTCGTCATTGTTGAAGTGTTGACCGCCAAGGAAAGACTTGAGATGTAAGAACAGATGAAAGTCGCTAGGAGCGAGGTCAGGGCTGTACGGAGGATGGTCAAACACGTCCCAGCCAAATCCCTGTAGGAGGTTTTTCGTCACATTTGCAGTGTGTGGTCGTGCGTTGTCGTGAAGAAAAACAACACCTTTTGACAGCAATCCTCGGCGCTTATTCTGTATTGCGCGGCGCAATTT
This sequence comes from Metallyticus violacea, assembly GCA_030762175.1. Lineage (NCBI taxonomy): Eukaryota > Metazoa > Arthropoda > Insecta > Mantodea > Metallyticidae > Metallyticus > Metallyticus violacea. The sequence goes on from CM060840.1 coordinate 61,615,832, forward strand.
CCTAAGTGTCTCGCAATAAACATCTGCTTTGATTGTTTGACTACGCGGTAAGAAATCAATGAGCCTTTCCAGTCCCAGAACACTGTGCACATCATTTTTCGAGGTGTCAAGATTTGTTTCGGCTTAACCTTTGCTGGGGATGAAGGTGCCTCCATTCCATTGATTGCCGCTTACTTTTAGGGGTGTCGTAAGAAACCCAAGTTTCAACTCCTGTGACTATCTGTGTCAGAAATTCTTCGCCGCCTTTATCATAACGGGTCAAAAACTGAAGTGCACTACCCATCCGTTTTGTTTTGTGTTGCTCAGTAAGAATCTTTGGTACCCAACGTGAGCAAAGTTTACGAAATTTCAGTTTTTCGGTAACAATTTCATGAATTAGTGATCGTGAGATTTGGGGAAATTCCATAGCGAGAGCACCAATTGTAAACGTGCGGTTTTCCTGAATCTTGTCATCAATCGCGTGAACCAGTTCTTCTGTAACCAAAGATGGACGTCCACTTCGTTCTTCATCGTGCACTTCACTACGTCCTTCATTGAACTGTCGGACCCATCTTCTCACTATTGAATCACTCGTCGCATTTTGTCCGTAAATTCGCAAATGTGCTGATAAATTTCAATTGGTTTCACTTTCCTAACATTCAGAAAACTAATCACAGATCTGATTTCACAAGCGGCGGGATTTTCAATCAACACCGACATTGTAAACAAGCACAACAAAGCGTACGTGGCTGACAGCGATCTCAAAATGGCGCACGTTTCTTCTCCTTGATACAGAGCGTCTACCGCACATGTGCGGAACTGCGATCGCAGCGCTGCAGCGGAGATAAATTGAAACAGAACTTACTTTCTGGACGTACCTCGTACCACATCAAATCCTTTAGAAAAAATCTTCTTACAGCACAAGTCATAAAGTCATATTTTTGCAAAAGATCGGCATGCACACTGCACTAAAAGTGGCAATAAGGGCTAAGCCTAAACCAGTAAGAAAGCAAGAGGCTTGACATACATAATTACAGAACTTATTGTACCATACCACTTACTTTCAATTATTGGTATCATGATTGTATTATTATGATGGAGAAAATTTAATTACATATTACAATTACAGGTTTGTCATTTCTTATTCCCCCTTCTTATTGATGCTACATCCCGGGGTGAACCTTGGCCTGCTGCAGCAACGTTTGCTTCCTGTACCTCCATCTTTGCTACTTCATTGATATGGGGCAATATTGCAGGGGGGTATGTGATCAGCATGCCGGTCACCTTTCATGTAGTTCCCTAAACCATAGAATGCTACTTCTCCATCAGGCAGCTTTCCAATAGCCCTTATGAGGCTGGGTGGACCCAATTCCAGACCTTCTTAAGTTAGAAAAATTGCTAAGTAGACACAGTGAAACAAACTGGGGCCTCTCAGCCAGCAGTCAGCAATGCTAGTCACTAGACCATGTCATTTCTTATACTCGAAACTAAAGCTAATGCTCATGTGCTCTCTAAGGTAACTTAACAATTTATCATAAACCCAAAATCCATGACATTTAAATATGACCATCATATTACACTTTTAAGTAGTTCAAGTAACAGCTTCTGGCATGATTAAATGGAGCTTGTTATGGTGAAACTAACTGTCATTGATTGTGAATTTCTTAACACACTAAAAAAGATACACATTCTAACTGATCCCAAACTTTGTCAATCTAGTTCATTTATGCCATCTAATATGGTAATGTGTATTGTGCTCACACCTTTTGTCCTCAGGATAGCTTTGAACAGTCACGAGACTCCTTTTTAAATGCTACCAAAATGACGACTTGTAATGGTCATAAAGAATCTCTGGATGCATTGGTTAAAAATTTCTTCGCTGTATTTTGCAGCAAACTGGAATTCCCAACACTTTTGGACTAATAGCTATGAGGTTACTTAAGTTAAATTCTTATAAAATTCCTGTGGTGCAACAACTTAAACAGGTTGATTCTGTAGCCAGAAGTAGATTTTGTAAACAGGTTAATTCATAAAACTGCTGATACTGAAGTTCTGAAAAACCTAATTTGTTCCATAAAGAACCTCTTATAGCCAAAATGTAGGCATATGTTGCGCAGTTAGCGCTAACAGGGTAATAGGTTTATATGTGTATATATGTGAAAAATAAAATAGATCACCTGGTCTGGTGGTCAACATATATCTAGTTACAAAGTACTAGAACGTTTTAGTAATAAGCTAAGAATTACCATTTAAAACACTTTAAAACAATATTTTGAACTATATAACTTTTCTTTGGGTAGGAAGACTATTAATTATATAAAATTGTAATTAATAGTCCTGTGTATGTGCAAAACATTTTGCAATTCTTTTTTGTTGAATTTACTTTCAAGAAACATTGCTTAGTTTATTTCCAGCAGGACTCTGTAATGGCATGTACTGCCAATGTTTCTCTGCAGGCAATTCACAAAGTATTTGAGAGAGTTATCACTTATCAGGAACAACATAGTTATGACCTGCTGGATTCCTCTTTAACCCCCGGTTAATTATATTGCTAACATTCAAAGATAAAGTGTACAGGACAACCCCATACATTTTAAATGAACTGAGGAATAGCCTTCATCAAAAGGGTAATTTTTTCAAAGATTGGGTAATTTCCTGAGCACATATCAGGAATATGTGTAAAATTAAGATAGGCTGTTGCAGCATCACCTTAAGAGACATGGAGAGTACATAAATGCAAATAAATAGTATCTTCCATAGTAGAGTTAGGATTTTGCACCTTTTGCCCACTTTATTCCCTTGTTTGGATTCATAGGCTTACATGAGATGAGCATGTTTCATAATTAGAGGATACATAAATTTAAATTTTATCATGCCTATGTATACATGCATATGCTATTTTGAGAGTATGTATCTATTTTGTGAAAAATAATGCATTTGTCTGAGTTTAAGATGTAATATATTTCAAAGAAGAATTCATCTTAATATCTGGAAGCAAAAAGAACTAGAATCTTTACTTTCACATTCTTGGCAATATCCATATTTTTAACTGCAATAATTAAGACAACTTACACCCTCTCTCCCAGAAACAATTTTTTTTCCTTTCATGAATGGCAATAATCAGCACTTTTAACCCAATAAGGTAAGACCATCAGTCAAGGCAGCTAGCTACAATTTGTTTATGTGGTTTATTCAGTTTTCAGCAGGTTGATACTAAATCCTAATGCCTAGCATTTTTTGATTTAAAACATGTATGTAAAAATGCCGAAGGACAAAATGTTAAGTGTTCTTAAACACTGGATAGGGGAAGGTAACAGCTTTGTCACATAGGGAAGAAATGTTTTTTACCAGCAAATTATTATTGAGGAAATCACTCAAATTTCACTAATTTAGTTCCACTTACTTGGACATGTTTCAAAGGCGGCTGCCTTCATCGTCAGCATGATCCCAATGTCCGCTTCCCCGTGTGGTATTCAGATGTCGCTCCGTAGATTTTATGAACTTTGTGATAAGGTTACTATTGTTTGGGAGATCAAAATTAACCAAATTTTCTTTGTTTTTATTTATGAATATATTTTCCCACACTGTCAATTCTATTGGTTTGTGAAGAGCTTTTAAGAGTTTTAGTACCTTTTGGAATTCGTGGTTATTTTGCCAGAAATAGTCTGCCACTGCTGATTTTTCCATGTGTTTATATTTTACATGTCTCATGTGCTCCTTAAACCATATGGAGATATTTCTTTTTGTTTTGCCTATATATTTCATATTGCAATCTTTGCAAGAAATTTCATAAATGCCTGATTGTTTTTCTGGAGGAATTTTGTCTTTTGTGTTTGTTTTTAGGAGGTTTTTTAAACTACATTTGTTTACTGGAGCCAAAATGATGTTTGCCTCTTTGAAACATGTCCAAGTAAGTGGAACGAAATTAGTGAAATTTGAGTGATTTCCTCAATAATAATTTGTTATGTTATACTATATTTCACTGTGAAAATTCCCGCAATTCAAAACTGTTTTTTACCAGGTTTGCTCTAAAGCAGTAAACAGCTACAGACAATTTATTTATGCATAGTCCTTTGTGCTGAGTGTATGCTTCGCTGTTCATGAACTCTCCACATCCTCAAGTTTAATAGATAATCCACCCATCAGTATATTATCATAGTGACTATAAGCAAAAACAGACCTAGGGCTTGTTGAAAAGTATTGATCACATGAGTACACGGGTCACAGTATACAGGAACATTATGATAAGACTCCATAGCAATGTGTCATTTATGCATGGTTACCACCAAACAGGCTAGGCATAAATACAATAAAATTACCTGCCTGAGACTTTATTTTATGAAAGCTTTGTTAATAACTACAGCTTGCAATGAGCATAATACAATTGCAGCGCCTTAGAACTATAGAGTGATTGTTGTTTAAGATCCTTGATGATTTTAGAAATATAATTTTTCGAAACAAGTACAATTTAAGTGTCCAAAGATCACTAGCACCTTATAAGTTTTTTGAGCATTTTGATAAACAATTTATTTACGGAAGAAGTTACATATACCCATTTAGTACTACAAATGTTAAAAGTGTATTTCTTACAATAGCATGAATCTAACAAATTATATGAATTAATATTCTAAAGAATTAGTAGCAATTAATTTGTAAAAATACATAAACAACAAAAATTAAAAACTAGTTTAGTTGCACTGATGAAAGGCACTCTTAACAGATGCTTTAATTTCATTTTATTAAGTAATAATGAACAAAAGATGTAAGCCATTTTTAGTTGGTGGAGTAGAAGCAAAGAGTCTAGTTGCTACTGAAGAAATTTCAACATACCACAAATTCTGAGAAAATTATGGTGTTATTTTTAGGGATAGATGTAAGAATGTTAATCATTCTCGCATACTGTGTCTTCATGGGGAGGGGGTGTTTAGATGTTTGAAGATATAAACAATGTATACAGTTTTTTCACACTAACTCCATTTACTTACATAAAATTTGGAACATATGTTTCGGGAGCAATCCCTCCCATCTTCAGCCTGTTGACAAACTGTTGTTAAACGTGGCGGTTGGGTCTCTTGATGTTCTTGTGGCGGCATCTGTTGGTTCTATTAGGAATTTGCTGAGTTCATCCAATGGAGGGATATCGAAATTCATCAAATTATCCTTATTTTTTGTAATAAAAATGTTTTCCCAAGTGGAAAGTTCTATTGCATTATGAAGTTGTTTAAGTAGTTTTATTTCTGGTTTAATTTCATGATTTTTATTCCAAAAGTGCGCTGCTATTGCTGATTTATCAATTTGTTTTAAGCGAATATTTCTAAAGTGTCCTTTTTTCCGGATTCCCAAATTCCTCTTCATTTTTCCAATGTATTTTTTGTCGCACTCTGCACATTTTATTTCGTAAATACCTGACTTTTGTTCTGTTGGCATGTAGTCCTTTACTCTGGAACCTAATAAGTTCTGTATATTAAAATTGTTCTTTGGGGCTAACATAATTCCTTGTTCTTTGAATATCTTTTTGAACTTATTGTGATAAATTGGGTGGTATGTGAAACTTTTGAATTTGTACCTTTCTTTTGCACTTTTAAGAGTGGAAACATCTCTTATTGCCTTTTGTTTTTTGGTTTTATTGATGATTTTTATTACTGTGTCTTTGTTGTATCCATTAGTTTCTCCTATCTTTATGATTTGTTGGTATTCCAATTTGTACTCTGTTTCTGTGAGTGGAATGTTAACTAATCTGTGTGCTAAACTATAAAACACTGCATATTTATGTGGAATGGGATTAAAACTGTCATTTTTTATGCAATTTTCTGTGTGAGTATCCTTTCTATGAATTCCAAATGTAAGATAGTTTTCATTTCTTATGATTTTTACATCTAGGAAGGGGAGATATCCACTTCTTTCTTCCTCTATGGTGAAATTTATAGATTTGTGCTGCAAATTCAGAAGTTTTAGTGCATCCATTGTATGTTTTTTCGGAATTATTGCAAATATGTCATCCACATACCTATACCATGTTTTGAAGATTAGAGGGAAGGCTTTGGTGATATGCATTTCAAACAAACTCATAAAAAAATCTGCTAGAAATGGAGATAACTGGTTTCCAATAGCTAGTCCCGAGACTTGTTGGTAATATTTTTTTATTGAAAATGAAGTAATTTTGTTCAATGCAAATGTTCGTAAGTTTTATCAAGTCTTCAATTTCTTGTGTCTGTAGATCTAAGGATTTTAACCATTTCTTTAACATTAGCATAAGTGTATCTTTTGGTATGCTTGGGAATAAGGCTTCTACATCAAACGATACCATTATATTTTCTGTTGTAATTTTGTAATTTTTCTACCAAATCTTGTGAATTTTTGACACTCAAACTTTGGTATTTTTTCAAGGATTTGAAAATGTCGGTTAATTTTTTTGCTAACAAGTATGTTGGTGAATTGATATTATTGATTATAGGTCTCATGGTGTTGTCTTTTTTGTGTAATTTAGGAAGTGCATACATTCTAGGTAAAACTGGGTTGCTATGTGTGAGTTTTCGTTTTTCGGTAGTGGACAGTATTTTTATTTCATCTAATGTTTTATTCAAGTTTTTAGTGCAGGTTTTTAGTGGATTCTCTGTAATTGGTTTATAATCTTGACCTTTTAACATGGTTTCTATCCTGTTTATGTAGTCTTCTTGGTTCAAAATGGCG